>CAJVRN010000148.1:4242500-4695000 GCA_911728415.1 Lagocephalus sceleratus
AGATGGGCTCGTCCTCGGGTAATAACTCCCAGAAGTCATCCTTTCAGCTGCAGTTCTCCGCTTTAAATCTTATCCTTGTCACTGACACTCTACATCATGTCATTCCACTTCCCTGGCCTGTCCTTGCATCTAGAAAGGTGATTCCGAGACTTGTGCGCGCACCAGCGAGAGATCAGAGGCAGACCGTTAGGTACGGGTGGCACTGGGTTCACTGTTTAGTTCGACATGATTTCAACATGTCATTAGCTGAAAAAGCTGTGTTTCTGAGCGCGATTCCAGGGGCCAGTGTTCTTTAAAAAGAAATCTGCTTCAGCTCAGTGCGCCTGTGTCGTGCAGAGATCATGGAAGTAGCACTGAGTTCATGCAGTCCTGTCAAGATTTCAGGAACTCATAGCTCACTGCCAGACTCTGAAGGCCTGCTCCAGATGTTTTGTCTGGCTCGCTGAGACTCCCTCTCCAAGAAGCCTCCACGTGTTTGACCGTGCCAGGCTGGCAGGACGCAGCCCTTAATCTCCGACTCTCCTAAATGCCACCGCCGGACTCCTCTGTTTATTTTCACTCCGCAAGTTTTTTTTTTGTTTTTTTTTGCTTTTTTTTTTTTTTTTTTCGTCTTCTGTGTCTTTTCTACAAAACAGTGTCACGGCGGTTGAAGGCAGCCTGCTGCTGAGGATTACACGCGCTTAGACATTACCCGCCTTGTGGTGCAGTGATGCAAGGATGTAAGGCACCGTGTTATCATACGCCGCCACAAAAGGAGGTCTGGCAGGACTCGGATGGTGGAGCAGCTGCATATAAGAGCCTGGTGGATCACCACAAGGGCCAGCCGGTGGCAGCAGCAAAGCATGCATGCATGTATCTTTTTTTTTTTTTTTTTATTTGAGAAACTCCCCGAGGGAACAACCGTCATCCACTTACTCGAGAAAGCTGGTGATGTAGTCTTTGCTGCAGGCGGACCAGGAGAAAGGGTTGGTGTTGGCTGTTATGTGGGCGGCCATCAGCTTGGCAGTCTCGTGGCCTTTGGTACCGCAGGAATTCCCGATCCCGTCGTGGTTCATCCCAAAACTGAGACACACACAAAATGAAATCTTTAAAACAAAATGTAAAAGGGGAAGTAAGCACATTATCAGTAACCCAAACACTTGGCTGCAAAAAGGTCCCTGGGCGAAGGCTGCAGGAGGCAAAGCTACCGAGGCAGGCATGGGGCAGACTGGGGTGGGACTAAAACCGATCCCAATGAACTGTACTAAAGCAATGCTTCCAAGCCACTTCAGGGGATATTTTCAGGGAGCCTTTTTAAAAAAGGAGTGATTTCACAAAGAGAAATGAGTTTTTAAGGGTTTAATTAATGGGTGGAGCTGGACTTTGAAATGACTGTTCAGACTGGACACTCCACGTTGCACTCCTCCGCTGGCCCTGGCTGTAAAGATCGAGTTCCCTTGGCTCTGAAACAGCTGTGTGGAGGAGAGCCCGGGGGGGTCAAGGGTCAAAGCCTGTCTGGAGCTCGGCAGGAATGAGAAAGTTCTAATCACCACCCTGATGCCTGCCTGTCAATCACCTGCAGGTCTGAGCAGGCCGCCAGGCAGAGTCGCCACCGAACGGAACGAGAACGAGGCTCCCAAAATCAGCCGACCGAGAGGCTGCTGCTCAAACTAGTCCCTTTAAAAAAAAAAAAAAAAAAAAAGCTTTATCTGTCTGGATATCGTTCAAAGGGGAAATCTCCGGTTACAGCAGGATATCAAAGCTGACGTCTCCCTGAAGCACAAATTACATCTAATGTATATAACAAACCTGACCGCAACGCACAACCTGTTATTCTCCAGCAGGAGTTTGTGACATTCTACCCCACTCTGGAGATAAATCAGGCAGTTGAAAACCTGCTGCCGTGGGTTTTTTTTTAATACATCCTCCAGAAGTGGAGACTATTTTTACAACGGCTCTACAACAGGAGCAGAGACGAGACATAATAAAGGAAATCACCATCTTACTAAAGTCTCCTGGGAGGGATATGTAGACTAATACATCATCATTATTTTCCTTTATATTCAGGAAGAGGGAGCCAGAGGTATGTGGACGCTGACATTTGCACACGGAAATATGTTCAGGCAGTCTGTGGGGGGGGTACATCCATGACTGGCAGAACTACGTTGTAAGAAATGGTCGGAAAGAGAAAACAGTTTGGAGCAAAGAGGATTAAAAGGAGCCAAGATAGAATCAAATGTGGCTTAATCAGGTCATTTGCTATCAGTTGAATTACTTTACTTTCAACCTTTAATTAAAATTTTAGCTCAAGATTGAAACAAATACTGTTTGTACTCTATTTATACTGTATTAAGAATCAAGAATGGGTCTAACACTGATGTAATAGAAGGTTCAGAACACAGAACATCCAGGCAGAAATCGTAATGATCGAGAACCAAAACAATTACAATAAATCCATGTGTCTGCCAAAAAACATGATAGCACAGTCAGTGTGGCCTGGACCTACTGGTGCTGTGATTCATCATAATAGAATGAGGTTACAGTCAAATATCCAGTAATGCATCAACAAGGCTGGGAGGAATGTTTGACTTAGTGTGACGTTAACTGTCACAAAATGTGCGTGCGGTCCATAACGTTCAGCGTGTTTGAGCATCATTTTCTGGGAAACAACCAGGGGCAGCAACATTTTCACGGACGGTCTGAAAACCCAAACTTTGATTATAAAACCTTTGATTCTGCCATAAATGACCATCGAAATAAAGACAGCACCCACGGAGAGCAGCATGGCATCTGAGCTTCGGCCCATGCAGAGCAGGACACTACACCTTGTTTGATTTATGGAGCTGTGACATCATAACCTGTAGGGGAGGTCAATTGTGGTCCAAAATGAATATTACAAGTGTGATGTGGAAACACGACACTCTCCACCGCAAAAACACAGACATGGAACATCTTGTGTTATTTTTTTCAAATTATCTTGCATATCTACGCACGTTGGATTCTTTCCTGCTCCGAATGTTTACGTTCATAAATTTGAACACTCGATTGCTGTTTTCACTTGCTTCGTTTGCACGATTCATCACATCTCTCCCGTCATCCTCTTCTGCCTTTTCTACTGGTCTGGCTATTGCTGCTACTATTGTTGGCCCCACCCCCACTCGCTGCTCTCCAGCTATGTCTGCTTTCCTCATTGGCCTGTTGTGTCACTGTTATATCTCAGCTGCCATAACACCAGAGTCAAAATCTGCTTCACCAGCATTGGGGTGGTCCACTACCAGTTTTTACATTCATTCATTAACATCTGTGTGTAACTGGAGGATGTCTTTGCTCACTGGCTGTAAATAAAGCACGGCAGATGCAATGCTTAGATGACTGGTGCTGAAAAGCTGCTGCAGCAAAGTTGGGGTTTTTTTGTACTTTTTTTTTGCGAGAGAAACTCACTTGTGGCCGATCTCGTGCGCGATGGTGAAAGCTGACCCAAGGCCGATGTCTTCATTGATGCTGCAGCTCCTCTCTGGCTCGCACATTCCAGCCACTGAGGCCAAGCCTGAACACACACAAAGCAAACAAGCACACAGAAAGAAGTTCAGAAGAAAGCAAGGTCATGCAACTGGGAAAGTAAAATTGACTCTACGCAAAATTACTTTTCATTCTTTGTGCAAGTTCGATTTATATTCACTACAATGGCTGCAAACTAGAATTACAGCCAATGAAAGGACAATCAGTACAGCTCCAAAACATAAAGGAACAAGTTGAGGGTGCTCAAAGTTAAAAGTTCTCCACAATCCAGGTGTCACTGGTTCTTTTTCCTTCACTTTAAAGCGTTAGATCAGCAGACAGGAGGTAATTCTTCAAGATGGCATCTACAGGTGAGTGCATGGGGATCATATGACAGCCCAAAAGCAGGTGTGTGTGTGTGTGTGTGTGTATGTGTAGTGGGGGGGAGTGCATCGATGCATTTTATCGGTGTAATATCCACTTTTGTAAAACGCCGTGCATGTAGAGAGCCATCAGATGTTCTGGCACTGAAATATGCTGAGAAATGTTCTCCACCAAAACAAAGGTCAGTGAGATTTAGTTTGCAGCATTTACGCAAAAAAAAAAAAAAAACTTGTCAATGTTGACGGATGCGGCACGGCTGAAAGCAATTAGTGATGTCAAAATATTGTGAAAATCGAACAGGTCCAGATGTCCCGGATATCTACTTCTGTGCAAACAACGAACATGCGCTTGTTTTCACATGGAGATGCTAGCAGAGCAGCGTAAGCGGCACCTGCTTCCATCCTATCGAAGGTTTCTCCGGACGAGTCTTCGATGTCGGGATTCGGAAACAAAATGAACACGCGTCTGAATCTGCGACTCTAATGTTAGCGCACACGCTAGGCTCCTTTCACGAGAGGACTCTATTTTAAAGAGCTGAAGTCAGAGTAAATCAATGTAATGCAGAAAATAGTCCTCCCTTCCCTGCAATGATGCAAAAAAAGGTTAGTCAATTCCCAGAACTCTGGGGTGTGCTTGTAATTCAGTGGACTTTATAATTCATTCCCCGTTTCCATTGCACATTGGTTCATTTTCTGCTCGTTTGACCGGCAAATTGGTGGCATCTGCACGCAAGCAGATGGAAAGTTCATGGCTTTCGGTGAGGAGGAACATAGAACTGAACCTCCCTATTTGTTTTTTGCCTGTGGTGCCTTTTTTTTTTTTTGTTTGTTTGTTTGTTTTTGTTTCGGAGGGCCAAACATGCTCGGAGTGGCGCGACGGTGGATGTGGCACACCTGCTCGTGTCAGGTTTTGGCGATCGGCGCCACTTCAAAGACGCCCCTGCATGGTCTCGGGTGTTGAACGAACTTGGTGGCTAAACGTGGCTGTCGTAAACGGTCGTATCCTCTTCGCCAAGAAGCTAAACAAGAATAGACTCGCAAATCATGAGGCCATCAGCATGGGGAAAGAGAGAGCCTGAAGGTGAAGAAAGAAGGAGAGGGAGGGAAAGGAAAGGAGAGGCTACTTTACTATTAGTTTAAGAATGTGTGTGAGAGTGAGAGAAGTAGGTTGGGGTGTAGCAGAAATACTCGTGCACACACACACACACACACACACACACACACACACACACACACAGTGAGTTGTTTTCTTTGCACCAGGGTGGACTGTGTATTATCTCCAGCCCCGTGATTACTCGGTGACCCTAAAGGCCAGAGTTCTGACCTGGGAGTAAGATCTCCGAACAGGATAGGGAGGAGAACAGGGGGGAAGAGAGTTGTGTGGGGGTTGAGACGACGAGGAAGCCGAGCAGATGCCAGGGCAATTAAAACGACCAGGGAATGTGACGAATGCGGTCAATCTGTCAAACCACCCCTGAAGTCACAATATTACCTCCAAGATATACTGTGGTGCCTGCAGGGCCTTGACAAAGATAAGACTGAGAGAGAGGGGCCGGGTGGGTCGGGAGGCTTGGGGAGGGACAAGGGTTTGAAGTGGAGAAAGGGGAGGGGGGGTTGAGAAGGGTGGGTGTCTCTGCCATTCCCTGCTGTCCTTTCTCCACCCTAAACCACCGCGACAACCAGCATATCACCCACTAATCTCCCTCCTGCATACTTTAACGCTCCCTGTAATTGTCCTTTTCCCCTTCCATTTTTCCTACCGGCTCCTCCTACTCTTCTCCTCCCCCCCCCCCTCACCTCGCTTTAATCTCTTCCATCATCTTCCCAACCTTTCCTTTCTCCCAGAATGACCACGTTAAGTGTAAACACCTTTGGAGTCTGAGGGCTGGACGACACATCTCGTGGGGCCGCGTTTGTTTGGCTGTGTGAATGTCTAGTCTGGCCCATAAAATGACATCATATTTGTATCATAACTTGCCTTGCTGGTGAATGAAAATGTAACTGAAATCCATTGTTCAGTAAATGCTGACCCCGATTGGCCCTCGACTTGGGCCCAGGTTTTAATTTTGGCTCCCTCCATGATTTATTTTGACACCCATGTCTTACACAAACAGAGGGTCAGAGGAGAGCGATGGGGGGTCTTTTTCATGAACCCTGTGAGGTGGTGGCCACGACTGTGCAGGTTCAGCTAAAATAGTAGAGTCACTGAGGAGCTATAATAACACCAGGAAAAACATCCTTCTCATTATGTCTCACAGGAGGGGCCGTCTGGACGTCTTCTTAAGGAGACCAAGGCAAAGTTTGCTAAATGAGGTTTGTCTGAGGATACATGGAGGGTCTAAGTGTGTAAATGAAAACCTTCCCAGTGGGAGAGCGACATAGATGAACCTCACAGCAGGAGAATCATATAGTCAAAATTTAAAAAAAAGCTCACATAAATCATACATTAACCAACCTCAGCGTGAGTGTACTTACCCAAGGTGCCGCACGGTTTGTTCTTATAGGTGCAGATGTCATACCTGCAGACAGAAAGCAGGGGGGGGTACAATTATCTTATTCCCTGGCCCTTTGCCATTCCATTCTTTCCATGTTTAATCACAAATTTGGCACGACATAACATCAACCACTGGCATTACAGTAGAGTTTAATGAAGCTCAAAACACCTCGCTGACTCCTCCACCTAAACGCAGAGGGCCTTTGCAAACTGTGTCACTTGGCTAACGCACAAACATGAAGGCCTCACGCCGTGTCCCAATTGTAAACTCAGTAACTCACACAACAGGTAATCCAATAGAGCCAGAACACGCTGAGCCACACTGCTTCACAATCAAGCAAACCATCCAATCGTTCCTAAAGCTTTTAATCTATTAAAACCAAGGGCACCGAAAATGTAATTTATTTCTCCTTCCCTCCCTCCCACCCTCGCTCTAATCTCCTCTTCCTCAACCCTTTCACCCCCTCTCATCCCTGCTCCCAGTCCTCGCTGTCGCTGGTGAAAGTCCTTCCAAGCAACCCAGTTCCTTCTGAAATTGTAAGAAAATCCTGATAAAGCACTGACAAGTCAGCGTCTAACTGAGATGAAAAGGCTCTTGGAGCACCTCTGCAGGAGATCAATATTGGTTCGTGACGATGAAGACATAGAGGCGCATTCCTCCACCAGGGGTGTATCCTGGTAGCCAGGGTATAGTAAAACACACTTTTTATATTTAATACATTCAGCAGTTCATATCCATTTGAGGGTAATATGTGCAGTCAGCGACCTGACAAGTGTTAAGTTAAGCCATTAGTAATGATTGATATGTTAGCATTCATGTCTTTAATTGACTGTAAAAAATGATTGCTTTAATTATGAATTACTCCTTGATCTAGTAAATGCAGCATCTGTATTTATTAATTTGTGAATGAAACAGTACATTTAGATTTTTCTCTTAAATATTCATTTTTCTACAGACGTCAGGAATGTTAAACAGCATTCGAGGTGCATTCCATTGTTTCTAAGAATGCCAGACTGTTTCTCCAGACAGGTGGTTAATGGGAGCTTCCCCGTCTGTATCAGCAGCTCATATGGTGTCTGGTGATAGCATCCCCTGGTGTATGGAGTGTTGTGTTTTTATTTAGCTCAAATGTTGGTTTTGTATTTATAATGCACCTACAACTTGCAAACTTTTGTGAATTACAGCTTCCATAAGTGCTAGTGTGCTACATTTCCATACTGCTACTATAAATCTATGGAGCCAGAGCTTCACGAGGCTCAAACCAAAAGCGTGACCCGGAGCCAACGGAGCTGGACAACATCAACATCAGCTGACAGTCAACATGCGAAAAAAAGAAACCTTCCAAGCCACTTTTGAAGGGCCCAGAGTCTTGGAAAAAGTCTGGCTTAAGCCTCTGTCAATCACAGCTCACCATCCTCTCTCCTTTGTCATGACAAAACCATCACAAGTTTACTCCAGTTGCTAGGATATGTGGCCAAAACAGTTCCAGGTAATGACAGTTTGCTGTTTTACAGCAACACCAAGTCCATAAACTGTAGCGTGACAGGTACTCGAGCGTTTATCCGAAACAGCATGGTTTATTATCAGACCTGAGGTATTTCATTTAAGAAATGTACGTTTAAAGGGTCGCTACCCCGCTCCCGTCTTACCTGGTGATTAAGACGGCGTTGTCGTGATGAGCCATCCCGTTTTCAGGAATGCTGTTGCCACCGCTGTGATGAGACAAGATGGTCTTCTGCCACTTACAAAAACTGTCCAGAGACTTGTCAGCATGATGGTTGATCTCCAGATTAGGCTGCAGAAGAATAAAATCTCATTACTTCTCCACCTTTTTTCAAAGAACCTTTAAACTGAGGTGTCTTAATGTAATTTATTCATTCTTTTTCCTGGACTCCATGTTTATTTCGTCTATTTTTCTGGACATGGTTTGAAACAGATTACCAGAGAAGGTTATTGAGCTAGAGGAAAATCTGTCTTTTTTTTTTTTTTACTTTTAAAGAGATTTAGGCAAACTTTCCTGTGGGAGTGCCTGTAGTTGTCAAGGAATACTCCAAATCTACTCAGGTTTGTATTTACGGCTGTTTGTCCGTGTAGAATGAAATTATTTTAATGTGAAATATTGTAAACGTGGGGCTAAGAATTGCTTTCTGAGCAAACATCTTCACACTGGATGAATGAAAGCAAGAGCTTGTTAGAGGATCTCTCTGTCTGATTTACCATGGAGGCATTAAGCACCAAATAAAGGTGACACTTAAAGTCCATCCAGATTATTTGGAAGACCGCCGCTCTGATAGAGGGGAATAAATTACAGTATAAGCAATGTCAGGGAAGCAGGATCAGCCATAGAAACCAAAACAAGGAGTATTAGGAAAAGGTGTGGGAAAGCCCTTCAGCTCCGCCTCCGCCGTTTTTGGGCCTGGTGTGACTTAAAACTGTTATGACCCCTTTAGAAAGAAACAGATGCTGGTGAAACATGCTGTTTCTGCCCTCACACACACACATACACATGTAAAAAAATCCTCCATCACAGCCCCCCTCCAGGGATCATGGCTGACCTTTCCACTGGAGCCGTGGCCATATGGCGTATGACACGCGTGGGTTAAGGCAGGGTCAGGGGCGGAGCAAGGGGGCGGTTTTTTTTTCCTCACCTGATCTTCGGTCAGAACGATCAGCCGGGTCACAATGATGTTCACAACATTTCCTAGGCTGGCATCACGGTAAAGTTTGGCAACCTGACCTCCAGAAAAGAAGAAAACACCCAAAGTCAGACAAATTGTGCGGCCTGGGGCCGCCTCCTGTCTGCGACCCGATGGCCGTCAGGTCAGATCAGCAGGATCAAACTTACAATATTCATCACAGACAAGATGTAGTGCTCGATGTCTTTGCGTCCGTGGTACCCGACCATCATTTTGTCGGCCACCACGAGCGTCTCCACGAAGCGCTCGCTGCTGACCGAGCGCCGCGGCCTGTGTCCGCCACCCGACGGCTCGCTGCCGTTCTTCGCAGACGGGCGGGGTGGCGGCGGCGTGCTGAGCTGGCAAGGCGAGCTGGTTTTGATGAGGTCTGCGGACAGGGGTCGAGAAACCCCAGTTTTAATTTTTAGCGGTAGAGGTGCGCGTAGGTAACCTGCCCCTTTGAACCTTCCAGCCGAAGCCTTTGCTTTATGACCCAGATGCTCTGGGAAAAAGCTATAAGATGGTGCAAGTTAAGGCACGCTAGCTTCCTGCGATGACAGCCTTTGCTGTTTCTTATAAGACTTTGGCCCAAATACCAAAATATCCACCTGGTTCTTTTTTTTTTCCCAATTCCTCATATATTTGCAAGAGAGCGTTTGATGGATTTGCTCGTACTCAACAATCCGATTAAGGCCGTCAGCTCTATTAATAGGATTTGTGCGGCTTTAAAAGCCAAATACTCTGAATGCACTGAAGGGCCATTTTGTGAAAAGCAGGAGCTTGGCTTTCCTCGCAGGTTGAAAGGTGTCCAGTCCAGGAGCAACTTCAGCACACAAGAGGACCGGTTATGTCTTCCAGAACATGGGCCTAGAACCAAACCAGCACTTCCTCTAACCTGCTATGTATAGTTATTCCTTCACGTCAGTTCCACCCACACAGTGTCCAACCCAGATGGAGGTTCACCAACCTGAAATGCCACAGCTGAACTCCTGGCTCGGCTCCTGTGGCGAGGGAATGGCAGACATTTTATAAATAACATGTTGCTGTGCTTCTTCCAGGTTCCATTCACCGGAGGTGGTGGAGGATGTGTTCTTTAATGGCTCTATCAAATACTGTTCTTCCTCTGTGGTTATAACTCCATGCTTGTAGGGAAACAGGTCAATGAGAGAAGAGGTTACAAAACAAGACAGTGAAAATGCATTCTCGCTATTTTTGTTAGATATTTATCATTTAAATTCCATTGTGTACGGGCGTTTTCAGAAATAGTAGCTTCTGGGGACAAATGTGATCATTTTGCATCAACAGAATCCACTCACGTCAATTCTAACCCCTAACTTAAAAGCTAATACTACTTCTTATAACCCACTGCTTTACCACTCTACCCCTGCTATTTGCAGACAATTTAGCCTAGTGGCTAAAATTGCCTTATTGCATTCCATTTCCTTCCCCATCTGCAAATTTTCTGCAGATTGAACATTTACAAGCAACCTCACCGATGACAGCAGTCACTCAAAGGTCCCATGAGAAATAGAGTGGATCTACGCACAGATAACACTCATGTAGACCAGCAGCGACACACGGAAGGCTTTTTCCTGAAGGAAGCTGGAATTTTAGGTGTAGAAGAATTTTTCCTTTTCGTTCATGATTAAAGTCTCATCTGGACCTGACATCACCGCGATGACATCATTGGGAGAGGGTTTACACTTTTGCTGAAAGTTGGTTTTAGCAAAGAAAGAAAAATAAATGATAACAACTCAGGACATTAACATGCTTTCACTTCCATTTGGGACAATTTTAAATCATCGTCCCGCTTTTAAATCTCCAAACTTGGGAAGCGACTGTAATATTCCCTCACAGAGCCTCTGATGGAGCCGTGATTTAGCACGTCAAACGCATTAGTGACAGGACCAACATCACAGCATCGCTCCTAATCCTTCAGCACCCTCTGTGGAGCATCAGCACCCCCTCCAACATGGCCTGCACAGGAACATGCCGCCTTGGCCCAGGGAACTCCCAGGCAAGTATCAGCACCTCACACTGGCGCACACACTGGTGCACACTTCGACGCAGGGCTTTAATAATGTGTGATGTCGAGACCTGAAACTGTCCAGACTGCAGATTACATGAAAGCAAAGGCAGGAGTTTTCTCCATTTTTGGTGTTGCTGGGGAAAAAAATAAAAAATAATAATAATAATAACAGCAAGCACCGATTCAATTTATGATTCCGCAAGCCGGGCTTGCCAACACATTTGGCCTCAGGTTTTTGTCCACATGATTACAATTGCCAATAAGAAGCAGGGCCTTCTCTCGTCTGAGAGGAATAACAGCTATTAAAGCATTTTCCAATTTTCCTGATTAGCAAGGAGAGGTCGTACATTCGACTGAAAGCAGGAGCCCGGGGGGCTCAAAGCTCCGACGGGAGCTTTTAAAAACCGGCCACCATACTTATTGCGAGCGCACCACCGAGAGCATCACCTAACAAGCTGCCTGCAGCCCGTGCGCGCCAGGTGGACGGAGGCCAAGATTCTGCAATTGGTCTAATCCTCTGAAAGAGGGGCTGACATGAGAGCGGCGCGAACTGGGTTACATGCGCGCGATTCGCCGGGGGAGGGAGCGAGCGGCGCGCAGTTTCGACCGCTTTCATGACCATATCTGTGCGCGAAGGGGAAGAAGCTCCCGCTTGAATGAGTCACGTTGAACCCCAGGAGGATCGATGTCTTCGCCGCCGCGGCTCCGCTTGTCCTAATATAGGGCTCGGAAGATTGTCAGGTTGGGTGTGAGGGTGCAAACGGGATGGCGACTCACCAGACCTTTGCAGTTGCTGAGCGCCACCCGCGTCGTGCCGCGCTGGTTTCGCAGGAATCCAACATAGTGACAGTTATCTACCGTGTCGTGACGCCACTCCAGCCCGTCTTTGCCCCAGTACTCCACCGAGAAATGTTTTGACACCAGGCGGGGGTTGAGCGTCAGGTTCAAGTGAAAGTGCTTCCCGTAGGCCGAGAGGCTGTAGAACAGCCGGGACTCCGGGGGTTCCAGCTCGGGCGGCGGCCCAATGGCCGGGTCCCCGGCCCCGCGTCTCCTTCGGCCCGGCCGGTGGTGTTTCACAGTGTAGCCCAGGAACTCTCCGTTCTCATCCACCCGCACCGGCACGGTCAGCTGGTAGTGCTGCAGGTAGGACAGGAACTCCTCTTTGTTTTCAGGGGAGAAGGAGAGAAGAGGGGAGGCAATGAGAGGAGCACGGTGGGGGGGGGCAGCACACACCCTGGACGCGCTTCCCTACCTTGGGAGTTGTGCGAAAGTCTGTTGAGGCTCTGGAATTCCGAAGCAGCCATCACCACCAGGCTCAGTGTCCAAGTCAGCGTCTTCCACAAGATTTCCATCCTTCAGGGGAAGCTGTGACATGAGGCGGGGGGGGGGGGTCGAGGGTGCTGCGAGCAGGTTAAAGGTGCACAGCGGCTCCGGCGCCACGCCGCAACTGGTCCATGGTTTGACTCCTTCGCTAGAATGCCGCTCTTGTGCTGGAGGGATCCTCCAGGTCTCAGATTTCTCCTGAAGGCGAGCGCTTCCACATCTCACTGGTCTCTAGGTTCATGTCAGCAGCTCCGTGAAGACGGCGTAATCCATCTGACTGAGTCGCTCTCAGGTGTAGCTCCACACAGGAAGAACTATACTGGAAACTTGTCCCGACCGATCCATCTGCATTCCTGGTGAGGGAAAAGTGTGAAGGACATTTCAACTGCTGGATCTCTCGATTGAATCAAGGATTGGACCTTCAGTCCAATTTTGCTTGTTTGTTTTTTCAGATTGGGAGCAAGACTGTCACACATATCACGCTCAGCAAAGATGTTGTGAAACCATTAAAAAAAAAAAAAAAAGCGTCACAGTCACAGTTATAAAACACACATTTCCCCCCTAATCCGTGGATGAATGGGGTTGTGCGTCTGGATGGAATTGACGCGCGACCGTCATCGCTGCGCGTTGATTATCCGACGTCTCTCTCCTCTCTTATTCATTTCGAACACGCCAATTAACGCCACGAAACTCCACTGTTTCCAAACTCGCTGACCCCGGCGTCCCAATGAAACGTGTGGCCACTCGAGCGACACAAGCGGCGCTCTGTACCGCGTCCGCGATGCGTGGTGACCGCCTCAAGACGAGCTCTGAGCTGCGATGACCGGTCAAACGTGATTTCTGTTTTTTTTTTTAATGTATTTATCTCATGTGACGCGCGTCACGGCACCATGTGCAAAACCATGTTTCCAAACGCACGTCAGCGCGTCCAGGTGACGGTTTGGTGATGCGTTCAGACTAAAACCAGAGCTCAGTTCGTGGCGCTTTTATCTGTCTTGGCTCTCTTACAGCCAGAGCAGCTACAAACTTTGCCGCTCTGAGCCAGACGCGCAGAAGCCGAAGTCACTGCACCGGTACCACGGATTTCCTAGTAACACCACCTGACCTCGCGTAGGGGAGGTTTGGAGACAGTGCTCTCTGCAGACGTGGACTCGCACCTCCAAACGCTGCGCAAATGCGCATCCAGAGCTGAAAGTGCACGAAAGTGACAAACGTCCCATCCAAAGCCCTCGACCCTCTGCAGAAACAACTCCATAAATGTGCGCTTTGAGTCACTTTTGCATCCGCCTCCCCGCAAACCTACGCGAAAGACATCGCCTCTGTGTTCAGCGGCGTTTGCACATAGTTACCATACTCATCTTCATTGCCGGCTCGGGTCCAAGTGTGCGGGGAGAGCTCAGGACAAAAGGCTTGTGCAGCTCTGAAGTTCCGTTGCCCTCCTCTTCTCATCTCCCCTCGGACTGTGCCATCCTCTGACTGCGTCAGCGCGGACACCGGCAGCGGCGGCGGTATCTCACAGTCACCAAAGGAGGGGGGGATCAGTTTTTCATAGCCTTGGCTTCACTCCAGGAGAAAAATCTACTTTCGTTTTTGCGATCCAGACTTTCTAATCTCGCTATATTGGCTCGGGGGGTGCCTGATGTTTGCTGATGTGACAGAGGGTGCTCTGGCACCGGCGGACGTCTTCCCAGATTTTTTTTTTTTTTTTTTTTTTTTTTTAAAAAAAAGGAAAGTGCTTGCAGACACCGGCAAAAAGTTGTCCTGGAGCTGCTCCTTCTCACTACATTGCACAGACCGGGTCTGTCCCAGTCCCGGACAGCTTCAAATTGGCAGCTTTTTCAGAGGGGGGAGGTGACGTCAGTGCAGATGTGCTTGTCTTCCATCAGCTGTGCGCATGTCTATCAGTGCTGCCCTGAAATAACACCACAAACTTCAGCTCTGTCACCAATCATAGAGGAGGTGTCGGGGCTTCGCATCATTTACTACACCAAAGGTGACAAGAAGCACATTATAAAAGCATTTACACAGCCCGTAAACTATGTCATTGTGATGACAAAAAGTATATATTCATCATTTCATCCTGTGAGTTCAACCAACTTTGTTCTTTTAGGACATTACTCGGCAATAATTCCCTTTTACACTCTTTATTGCATTATGTTTCACTTTAAATGTATAGATTTCATTTCGTTTTCATGATACATGCATGCATTGGGGTTTTTTTTTATTTGTTTGTTTTGTTTTGCTTTTGGGGTTTCTTTTAGGTTGTTGACTCCATTAAATGCACTAATTGTCGTGATATTGCACGATGTAGAATGAGGTCATATTTCATCCATTGGGAAAAAAAAACACTTCTGCTGCTCAGACTCTACTGTGGAGCCTTTATGAACTCTGTAATAGATGGTTCCATCTTCCATAAATCATTAGATATGTAATAATACCAAAGGGCAGTCGTGGCTGTTTTTTTTTTATAATCGGTTCGGTATAACTTTAAATATTTGTAGACTGTTGAGTTTTATTCACGCCATCAAATACTGATTTTGTGGGGTGCAGTAGCCGTCCTGGCTGATCGAACGATCATTAGACGGTATTGGCCCTAAAACAGCCCAAGTCAGGAGCCACTTCTCGACCGCCCCCTCGTGGTGAGACGCGGTACAGACTTTCACAAGCGCGTCCGATCGTTTTCTCACTCTCAACTGTGTGTTCTAAATTACATCCGACCAAGGCCTTCCGGGTTTGTGTGTAGACGCAATTATTTTTATCACAATAAATGTGTTTTTTTTACTCTTTTTTTTATGTAGCTTTGTGTAATATTCTGCAGCACACAAGATGGGGCTGCAGACTGCTCATCACAAAGGAGCGTGAAAATTAACAAGGAATTAAAAAAAAAAAGTATGTATATTTAAACCAGTAGTAACAGGATATAAATCCCAGAGGTCCAGAGAATTAGTATCTGCTCTGTCTGGTGAAAGTATTTCAGGGGTCTGCTCTAGACTGGAGACTAATGGCAACCGTGTGTCACTGCGGTTATTTAACTCGAGTCTATCTTTAGTCTTTAGGAAATTGGAAATGATGCCTACCCCGGACTCAGTTACAGATGCTCATTATGTAGGAGCCTGTATCATTACAGTCAGGTCATCATTCCGCGTTCTCCCACAAAGCCTGCGCCCTGATGGGCTGCGGGAAACAGCGCCATCGTGTGGCCGGAAGCAGCGCCGCACCCGCAAGAAATCCATGACATCTTTTCATTCTCGTGGGTAGAAAATGCATCTGTTCGACCACGTATCACTCGATGACCCTGTTTCTAACAGCTCTGGCAGAAATATATACCTAAACTTTATGACAGATACACGCAGGGGTGCCACCCAGCCCCATGTAAACATACCGTATGTCACCACCCCGCATGCCACCATAACTCCATGCTATTACTGTAACCAAACTTCCAGAACACTATCAGCTGGTGCAACCTTCTAATTAACTCAACTCTCTTGCCGTCCTACAGTCACTGTAGATTACGTACTGTAAGTAAACTGTAATAATGTTGCAGCCTTTTAATTTGTTCCTGACCGTGGTGCTGGGGGTCACTGGACTCTATCCCGGCACTTACAAGCAGAATACAGCCTAGACACATGATCTACACACATGACCTCCTCACACATCTACACAAATAGTAGCTTTGGTAGCAGCTGCATTATTGATATTATTTTAAGTATTGTGATAAATAATGGAGTTTATGTGATCTTACTACTAGTGTTACTTTAAATATATGATCACATTACATGTTTTTAAAAACTGTGTTAAGGGCTGTTTTTATAATTCAAGGGCATATTGAGCCGACAGATTTATGGACACTTCCTGTCTGACGCTGCTTAGAAAAGGTGTGCCCGTCATATAACTTTAATCCTAGAGCATTGTAAGCCATTTTATTTGATTTCTGTTTGTACCGCCAAGGTGTTGTATTTAGGGTGTGATCTATCACAATACTTAATGCCTTATGTGTCAGTTGCCAGGAAAATTTAGTGAATGACGTATGACTTTGATTGGGATAAGAGTCATATTTAGGACCAGTGTAAAGGGCAGAATCAGACGTTTTCAAGAGGATGAAAGCAATAAAGTCATAAACAATATTGTGGGTGTGTCACTGGGCTAGTTAAGGGCTGGTGACTGGAACCAATAAAACCTTGGTCACCACATCTCTGTCAGCCAGACTTCACCTGGGATCAGCTCCTTCACAACGCCTTCGCCTCCTTCCTCTGGTAAGATTTAAACCTTCGCTCACTTCCTCGTCCATGGTTTCTGACGCTCATGAAAGGTAGAAATCAACTGTGACAGAAAGGCAGCGAGAAATAAAACCATTTCATTCTGAAGGTCATATTTGTGATCATGGCTGTGACCCACCAACCCGGCAAATTCCAGCCTTCCGAGTTCCAGACCGGCCTGACGGAGTGCTGCGATGACTGCGGAGTGTGTGAGTGCACCGTAACCCCCCCCAGGAACCATTTCAAGTGCAGATCGTGGGATTCTCCTGACTTGTCTCTCTCCCTCTCTCTCTCTCTCTCTCTCTCTCTCTCTCTCTCTCTCTCCCTCTCTCTCTCTCAATCAGGCATGTTGACCTTGTTTTGCCCTTTGTGTGTGGGCTGCACCATCGCAAGCGACATGGGCGAGTGCTGCCTGTGCGGCCTGGGCATGCCCATCCGCAGCGTCTACAGGACCAAATACAACATCAAAGTAAGATGTCAAAGCCTTAAAAATCATTTTTCAAAAATGTTTTAAAAAATAATAAAAAATAAAACCGGTCATTTTGTTGAAAATTAGTTGCTTTCATACATGTGGGTTGTTTTTTCTCAGAATGAGCTTTCATAAAGTTCTTATACACACACATGTTTCATAATAGCATGTGCAAAATCTGTATAACATTAACCTATACTGATTAAAACTTAGAGCCATAATAAAAGCGTTTCAATCTATCGTGACTTATTTTTGTGACTAGACAATGTAGATAACATAGTAATGCAAGTAGTTACTCAATTTTATTGTTTGCGTGGAGTAAATTCTCTTTTCCTGTCTGTTTTATGGGGCTATATCCCCACAATTAGTATTTGGCAAATGTAAAAAAGAGAAAAAAGTGACATTTATTTTCTTTATGAATGGCTGCCTTTGTGTTCTGGAGCTCACAGAGTTTTTGTCTGCTTGTCTGTGTTTGCAGGGCTCAATGTGTAACGACTTTATTGTGAATTATTTCTGTTGCTTATGTGCCACCTGCCAACTGAAGAGAGATATCAATCGCAGGAAGGAACAAAACATTTTCTGAGCAGATTCTCCTGTCTTTCTTCTTTTTCTTCTTGTTGTTTTAGCTCCTGAAGAGAAATAACTATCTGTGAGCTACTATTCAGTACTGTTGTTAGTGTTGAAAAATGTAATTTCCCTTTGTACACTGCACATACATGATATTAAAATGAAATTCGAAAAAAAACAAGAAAGATGAGTCAAAGAATCGTTTTTTGTGTTACAACTAAATATAATATACCACAAAGGCATCAACAGTGTTGATTGCACACAACATTCTGGCCATAAACTGTGTAAATATTAGCGTGTGGAATAGTTCACTCGTATTAGTGTTACACAATCCAAATACGACACTGTAAAAACGATGGATAAGAAAGAAATCTCCATTGTCTTCCAGGAAAAAACATTATATAGGTCACCCCAGAGATATAAAGTTTTATGACTGAACCATCAGGAGTGATAACAGCGGACAAAGATCCAAAATCTCTCTCTGTCAGGCAGGTAGAACAGGCGTGGCTCAAAGCCACCGCAGACAACTGATGAAAATGGTTCTCGTCCAAATGACACGAAATTTGGCACGGCGCCAGCAGGGTGAAACCGACCAAATTTGAGATCAGTCGGATGAGCGACTCGAGAGTGACGCCTGGAAAAGCCAGACAGATGTTCCTTGTGCTAATAGGGCTCAGGGCGAATGAAGCAACAAAGCACATTTTGTTAATCCCTTTGCTGCACTTGTTAAGTTGTAATGTTGTTTTTGTCAACAATAAAATAATTAAACTTTGAGAACATGATTTGATAATCGTGACGCTTGGGAACATAGATTCTGACCACATTTTGTTATATGATGTCCATGAGGAACCAACAGAGCCAAACAGAACCTGCCATAAATGTATCAGCTCAGTGATGAGTGGATCACTATCATGATTATGTAATTTACAGCACTTGTCTCCAGGAAGTGCATGAACCTGTTCCCAAAAGAGGAGCGGGGAGCACCTGGTACCAGGGATAAGTCTTTACTAAATCTGATCAAAGTTGAAATTATTTCTGCTTCTAGGATGTGAAAGTCACTAACTGGGCATGTAATGATCATGAAGAACATCATTTAGAAAAAGACATCTGAGAAAAGTTTGTATTTTTTTTTTTATTTAATACAATGACGACAAAAGGTGGACCGATAAGCAGGAATAAGATATTGCTGTGTGATTACCATAAGCTAAAAACACATGAATGTCAGAACATAAACAGGCATATCTTTGCGTTTTTACTTCTTGATGACCATGGTAAATGTCAGTTTTCTGAGTAATCACGTCTTAAACGGGCTGAAAGTCCAAATGTCACAACTGAACGAAAGCTTCCACTCCTTCTATTTTGGCATCTATGCTGCAACAGACGTGAAGCATCTTTGCCGTGGACTAAAATAAACCCAAAGGTGTCGTCTGAACCTCAAAAAACCGACAGGGACACAGAAGCTCCTCTCTGTGCATTTTGCTGAAACCAGGAACAAATGAGTTTGTATTTTTTTTCCACCTGTCAGACAACAGTTGACAGGTCGGGGGTGCAGTTTCTGACATCTCTATGGGAAGTGTGACGGGTGAAGTTACTGGGTCATCTGGGTTTCCATCGCCTGTGCAGCCCACTCCGGAGCAGCCTGACGGATCTTTTCTAAAAGGTTGTTGACTTGGAAACACAGAGACTGGATCTGTTTGTCCCACGTAGGAAGAGGTTCACGAGCTGGCAGACATTAAAAGAGAGAAAAAGTTAATTATTAATTGTGCAGTTTGTTCTTCTGCTTTTAGGAGGGTGACGCCTAACGACTATAATTATTTGATTATGCTAATCTATCATGACAGCCACTTTCACCTTGTGGCTGTAAACCTCTATCAAGCAATTGCATGTTATTGCGTGTATTTTGATTTGAAAAATTATTTATGACTAAACTATGCCATAGTTTAAAATATTTTTTCCACATCCTCAGTTAGGAGAATGATTATTGTAATTGATAATTGCCATATTGTGTCATTTTAATTCTTGAGATATCTAAAACGACTTGGGTCAACAAAATAATTCTGGGTTAGCATCAGATGATAAAAATGAACACACCGGCCATCGCTACTCACTCTCAAAATGTACGATGCCGTCTATCTGATCAATGAAGCCATTCATACGTCCCTCTGTGATCATCTGTGACGCAATTTTCTCAGCCTGACGGAACACAAAGGTAGGTCAAGACCACACAACCAACATTTATAATTATAAATTTACACATCATTTATAAAAATAAGATTAGGCAGTCTAAATAATCTTTGTGTCACTTTTGCAGGAGGGATTTCCAACAGAGCTCCCAGTTCTTCAAAAGTGATGTTGTTGTATAGTTTGCTAGCAGAGAGAAGGTTGTGCTCAATCACAGCTCTGTCGAGGATGCTGGAGCCTGCAGGGGAGAAGAGGAAACATTTCAGTCATGATTACATTCAGATTTAAAATAAATACTTCTGACTCACCGTCAGCCGTGGTGGCTTTCTGATGAGGCATCAGCATGGCTGCAAACTCCTGTAACTGGTTGCCTCTGATAATGCGGTCCAGATACATCTTCTCCAGGATCCCATACGTGGCCAGCTGCTGGCAGCGCTCATCCTTAAAGAGGGTGGCCAACATACGAGAACGCTGCTGGCCTGAAACAAACAATCTTGGTATGAGACAGACCTCTATTCCACTCACAGTTCAGTTGCTTAACATTGTTGCCTTTCTCCATCCTGGAACAAGGAAGAAGGAATGATACCAACACCCACCTGCAGAAGCCAGTATGGTGCAGTTTAGGGCGTGTTTCAGTGCCTCCAGACGTTCACTTTCATGGACAATCGTTTTATAAGACAGTTCGTTGTATCTCTGCGCAGCTTCAATGAACTTCCTTCTGAAGTCGAGAACTCTGGCATAGCAGACCTAAAAAGATGTTTACAGCAAACTACTTAAAGCGTGTCATTGGGGATTTGTTTTTCCATCATATTGACCAAATACCTTATAGTGAATCTGCAGTTGTTCATTAGAGGACTCATTCTGAAGCAGCGAGGCTCTGTTGATGTAAGCCTCTGCCTGCACTGGATCATCATCCTCTAAGTAAAGACGGGCGATTTTCAGGTATGTGTCCAACTTATAGTCAACATTGTATTGCCTAAGGAGGGAAATAAAGGAGGTGGTAAGACAAAGATAATACAATTCTCAAAAAAGACACTCTCAAAAATGTACACCAGTTTCTTTCCTCACTTTTGTCCTGTTTCCAGGGGGATTCCAACTAAAACCTGGGCAGCATTTCTCCAATCTCCTTCCTTTTCATAAATTGTTGCTAAGTGCTGTCTGATAGAGGCTACCTGAAAATGTAGGAAAGGGTTAGGTGCAGGATGAAGAGAGAACACTGGAGTTTAACTGATAAAGAGCGTGAATGCATTTACTTGTTCTTCAAAAGAGATGACCCTCGGCTGAATCTTTTCCAAGGTGAAATGATACACTGCTTTTGCTGTGGCATCCGGGAGGTTTGGCAGATGCGTACAAAAATCCGTAAGAAGTTGCCTTGAGATGACAAGACTTACATTTTCATTGACCACTGCAAAACAAAAGAAAGATATTACAGCATGACACCACGTTTAGAGCCAAGTCTAAAACACTAGGGGAGGCAGGACATCACATACTTGCTTCAACAAAGGCCTTCAGAGATTCCAACTGATCCGCATCTGTAAACTGAATAGCCTTGTCCAGAATCTGTCGATATCTACAAAACATTACACAAACATACACTTTGAAAAATGTGTGTGTGTGTGTTAAACACCCAATCTCACCTCATCTACACAATATAAAATGACAAAGTAAGCAGTATTTTGGAGATGGGGGTAGTAGTGACGGTGTATGGGTTGACAACAGGGGGAAAACCACGCGAATGTTTTGATCACAACACAACTTTGACGTGACGCGTTGACGCTGTTCTGATGTTTATCTGCAGCGCGACGTCGCAGGAACGGCCTCGCCTGCGTGGGAACCGACGCTTTCGCCGAGGCTTGGGCGCAAACGACAACTCCTGTCGGCACCTGTGCTTTTATTCTTTTACACATCTGCAAAAACGCGTCCGAACGAGGCTGGACGCGGCGTTAGCCTCGACTAGCCTTCCCAGAGCTAACGGCTAACCCAGCCGACTGCGGCGGGCCGTCCGCCGCCCGGGGACCCCGCGGCCCGCCCCCCGCCAGGCGGCCTTACGTACTTGGCAGCGAGGTCTTTGTGGGAGCCGCTGGAGTTCATCAGCTGGGAAAGCTCCTGCCGCACTTCGGTCGCCATTGCTGCAGCGACAACAACGCCGGCTTCCGGTCGGGAGAAGAAGGACCCCCCCTCCCCGGACAGCGCCCCCCCGCGGCGGGTCCTCGGGTCACAGCCCAACAACGGGCTCTGGCGCCACGGCGAAAGGTCTTTTTGAGTTATTGATGACTTATTGATGACTGCTGAGTCCCGAACAATTGCAATTATTGCACTGAATCGTCGTGCTGGGTCTGATTAGTTGCACACCGAGGTAAATCTATGAGCCCACGCAACGCACCTGCACCTGCTTTTTTTTTTTTTTTACATGTTTTGTGTTTTTGCTCGAGTTGCAACTTCTCATTTAATGCAATGTTGACCCCAAAACAAACAAAAGTTGTACATGTGTGCGCGTATGCGGACATGTCCGTTTTCCCACTTTCGACAGAATCTCCGTGGGCAGCACTTAAACCGTGGGATTTCTTTATTATTATTATTATTATTTCAATCGCTTAGTTCACAGCGAGTGCACATTTTGCGGGATTCTGAAGACAAGCAGGAAAAGCCCCGCCGCTTCCACAAAAGCAGCTTTGTCGCCGAGGCCGCGCTTGTGCCTTTAACCGGGACGTGGTGGTGACGTCACGCGGAGGGGGCGTGGCCAACCTGTGAACTGTCAGGGAGGAATGGCGCTCGGCGCGGTATTTTGAACAATCGCCCTCCGCTTCTCCCGCGTCATCCGGCGGCGTCGCCCGGCGTGGACACATCGGGTGAGCAACCGCGACCCACCGGGCCCGCGGCGGGGCCGGCGGGCCCGCGGCGAGCCGGGGCGGGCGCACTTGGGCCACTGTTGCGGGTTAGAAGTGTTGCGGGCTAGCTAGCCTGCGCTAGCCAGCCAGCCAAGTCGGCTAGTCCAGTTGTTGGGCTGAAGTGCTCCGGAGCTGCAAGAACCCGCCGGGGGGGCCACCCCGGCCCCCCCCCACACACACACACCGCCCCCGGGGCCCGTCTGCACGCCCGGCTGCTCGGCCTGGGCCCGGGGCGGTGGAGTTCGGGGGCGTGAAGGTGAAGTTGTCCGGTTGTTGTGAGGAGCGAGAGACTCCAGCTCCGGATAGGGGGGGTAGGGGGACGCCGCTGCACCCTCACGACCGTCCCGCAGCCCCAGCCCGCCCCCCCCACAAACCGCTGTGGAAACCGTCCGTCCAGCGCGACTCTCCCCCCGGGCTCGGACCTTCCTCCCTTCATCTGCCCTCTTTCATTGAGCCGGGGGGGGTCGAACCCGGGCCGGCTTGAGCCCCCCCCCCCCCTAACCCTACTCCCACTCCCACCGGGGTCGGGGCTGCGGGGCCCCGGGGGTGTGTGCGGGGGTCCCCGGGGGCCGGCGGACGTTAATCCCGGTTGGTGTCCGCTGACAGCGCTCGCCGTCGGGGTTAGCATTGTTTACCTTCGCTCGGCGGTTTTTGGGACTTTGCTGACACACACTCTGACCCCCCCCCCAACCCAACCCAGGGCTGCTGTTTTCAGAGGAAACCCTCAGTTTAAGTGTGTTAATGTGATTTAAAAAAACAAAACAAAAACAAAGGGCGGTCAAAGAAAGAAGACCCTTTCATTCTGTGGGGATCAGAGTTAGCCGGGGAGCTAACAGAGTTGATGACGGAGTAAAAATGGCGGATCTTTCGAAATCCAAGAGCTGAAATAGTAGCCTGGCCCGCTACTCTCGTTACTCTCTCGACTCTCGTTACTCTCCCTCCTGTCACCCTGAGATGGCCCGGGGCGGGTTTTTTTATCCTGCAGAAATGCGCGCAGCCGATCGTGGTGGTTTTGGTGGAGGAGCACATGTGTGAGCTGCAGCAGCAGCAGCTTTGTTTGTTTGTTTGTTTGTTTGTTTGTGTTGACTCTTGCTTAGAGGAGTGCAGCAGGACAGAGATCCTCCCGGGTTGGTCGCTGAGGCCTGCCTGTGTCAGGGCACTCATCTGTCCTCCCGAACGACAAAATAGCAGAAGGTTGTTGGATGGTGAAGTTTGGCTGCAGACAGCTGAGTGGCGCCCTGGTGGTCGGCTCTGTTTCACCTTTAGGTTCATGGAAAGAGACTCATTCTCTTATCAAACATGGAATCACCTGTCATTAGATTGTTGCTTTAGAATTAGAATAGTCCTTATTGTCATTATACCCTTACAGGTTTTCTTTTCGTTAAATACTATTTTTGTCAGCTCTCAATGTTGATAGATTTTTTTTCTTTTATTGTTGTACTTTCTACGTGATGTACATAGCGTTTTATGGTTGTCACAATGACCAAAATCCAGCTTTAATAATTAAATTCCCAAGTCTCAACGTGATTATCTTATGTCGGAGCTGTTTTTAACCTCCTTACATCTTAAATTTGTTAAATGCACAAGTGTGTGATACTTATTCAGGAAAAAAGAAGCATAGTATGTAAAGAGACTATACAAAGCAATCTTGTGAGAGACAAAAGGCTCCTTGAAATTATGCAAACCCCATTTTGGTTATGTCCACATCTGTGAGTGATTTTTTTAAAAATATATTTATGCTTCAAATGTATTATTATGAAGCCTTTTTTAACCGTTGGTCTGAGTCATTGTCTATGAAAATTTGAAACATGCTTTTTTTGTTTATTTGTCTTCTAGATAAGGCCTGCATTTCTCTTATGATTAGCAGAGCGCTGGAACGTTGCAACCATGGATGTGGTGTCACCAGAGCTCAACAGCCTCCTTCCTGATGAAATCATGGACACAGAGGCCATCGAGGACATATCCCACCCCCAGCCTGACAGCACTGTGGTCCAGACCGAGCTGAGTGAGGACACGCCGGTCCCGATGGAGACGGACACACCTGTGATTTCAGAGAGCTTGAGCCTCTGTTCAGGCTCCTCATCCACGGAACACGCTCAGATTCTGACCACGACCACGGACTCCGCGTGCAGCATCAGCTCTGCCGGTCAGCACGCCATTTCAATTCCCAGTACATCGTCCCCGCAGCTGGCCCTCAAGCCGTCTATGACGACTTCCACGACCGCAACCAAAACTACGGACAGCGCGACCGGCACGGCTGTCTCCACCAGCGGGTTGCAGAAGCTCACGGCTCCTTTTACCATCTCGCCTGCAAACCACCAGATCATCCTCAACAAGGTGGCCTCATCTCAAGCGACCGAAGCAGCAAAGACTGTGGGGGCCCAGGTCATCAAGCAGGAAGGACAAAAGCTTTTGGTCACGACAATAGGGAAGTCGGGGCAGCCCATCGTGCTGCAGTTGCCTCACACCGGCAACAAGCCGGGTGTTTCGCAGACCTCAGGAGAGGCCAAACCTCAAACCACCCAGTTCAAGGTGGTGACCATCGGCGGGCGGTCAGAGCTGAAGCCGGTGGTGGGGGGCGCTGGGAACCAGCTGACCACGTTACAAACCCAGCAGCTGAAAGCCGTGCAGGTAACGTTGTCTTAAGCTCTGATATGATTTTCATGACCCCCCCAAAAAAAAGAGAAGCAATAATTCAGCTTCAGATTTACTTCACATGTGGGTAAAGTCAAGCATTCATACTTCCACAGATTTCAAAGAAAACGCCGACGTCCTCAGCAGGGCCGATAAAGTTCATCATAACAAAAACCGTCAACAGCAAAGGTTTGAGCACTCAGACAGCCGTGTCTCCCGTTATTGCAGGTGGGTGTATTTTTGAATTTTGCTCCTATAAATTGCTGTCTTGTGTAATCTATATTACTTTAAGTTTCATTTTCTTAACTCTTTTGCTTTGCTCGTTCAGGACGGGTCCTGACACAGAACTCCCAACTGATCCCGCCAAGGACCATTACGCTCTCTGAGCCACACAATGCCAGTATACAAAGTATTCCCAGCAAAAAGATTGCCATTTCGCCACTAAAGACTCCCAGCAAGGTATAACGATCAATTTCCTCTTCTGTCGGGGTTGTGCAGGCCTTCCTGAATTGCTGCTAATTTCAGCATTTTGAGAAATGTTGACTTAAGAGCGGCGTTGACACTTTCACAGTAATTACTATCACTCGTCTGTTAAGATGCTGCTTTAGCACATAAATTATGATTTTTCCCGTATCCGGAGTCCTTGTTTGTGTCAGTCCACTAAATCTGGCGTCTGCTGCGTTCCCGTCTACCCAGGTCACTGTGGTGTCTGTGGCTTCCCCGACCTCTAATGCTTCTCAGAAATCTGTAGCGCTGCCCGTCAATGTGGCGCTGGGCCAGCAGATCCTCGCTGTGCAGCAGTCCACGCCAGTATCTCCGGTCAAAGTGGCCACCAGCCAGACGACGACACAGGTAAGCTGAACTCACTCACGGCGCCCCCTGGAGTCTTGGGTTCGGCCGTGGAGCGAAAGAAATAACGTAAATGGGCCCGACACTGTTCTGACTCGAGTTTGGAGCTTTTCCTTGTCTTTTGGATTTACTGGCCTCCCTCTTTTGTGCGAACATTTTCAGAATATCAAACCAGTGCAGTCTGTCTCCGTGGGCGGAGTCAGTGGCTCCCAGTTTAAGACCATCATTCCCATCGCAAGCCAGCCGAATGTGCAGCAGATTCAGGTGCCGGGCAGCAGATTCCACTATGTCCGGCTCGTCACAGCAACCACAGCTAGCAGCACAGGACAGCCCAATGTTCCCAGCACCAGCACTATACCAACAGGTGACATCATTACACAGCTTCCAAATACTGTGTGACACTGTCGGCGTGAGTTCTCAACCATCCAGGGCATCTGGAAATGTGTCATCTATAATCCCAGGCAGTGCTTTATATCAGTGGTCCTCAACCTTTTTATCATCACGACCCGGGGGTGGTGGTACACATAGATTGTTTATATTGCATATCTAAATTTGGGCCTTTTCCCCTTCAAAAAGAAATTTCTCATTTTGATAGATTGGCGCTCAAGTGACTAAGATGTATCCGAGAGAATCCGGTCATTTTTCAAAATAAAAAAATGTTCAGACTCGGATAATAAACACAACGGAAATAATAGACTAGTTCTTGGCGGGCCAGTACCAATTGATCCACGGACCAGTACCGGTCCACGACCCGGGGGTTGGGGACCACTGCTTTATATAGTGAATCATGCCTTATTAAATGCAAATCTAAAGTGCTTGTGCTTGTTATTGTGCTGCAGCTAAACCTATGGTGGTCGGTACCGGAGCAGTAAGGATGTCCGTGCCGATTGTCCCAGCTCAGACCATCAAACAGGTAAACTCTACATCTGTTGATTTGGTGAGGGGGTTTAAATCGCATATTGTGTTATTGAAACGCTAAACACCGGAGCTGCGTTAATGGCTGCTTCCTGTAGGTGGCGCCTAAGCCTTTGACATCAGCAGCAGTGGTAACCACGACTCAGACCCAACAACGACTCATCATGCCCGCAACTCCACTACCGCAGATCCAGCCCAACTTCACCAACCTGCCTCCAGGCACCGTTCTGACGGCGGGTCCAGGAGGGGGAAACGTGGGCTATGCAATCGTGCCAGCGCAATATGTCACACAGGTTAGTGTGTGTGTTTTCCTTTCTTTCTCACCGCTGTACTTCTGATTCTCATGCGTCACCTTTTTATTTGTGCATCCAGCAACCTCCATTTGTGACCCTTGCCAGCAGCTCTAGTTTCCCAACATCCACTGGTGTCCAGTCACAGGCCAGAATGCCCCTTAATGGGTAAAGCATTATCTATTTTTGTTTGAACTTGATTTCGTATGCCTCATGTATGTAATCATTCTAGTTTTTTACTTTGATTACATCATTTATTTTCAAATTAAAGTTGTGTTTATTGGCTTGCAGCACATCGACAACAGAAACGGCACCGAGACCGAGGAAACCGTGCAACTGCACCAAGTCACAGTGTCTCAAACTGTGAGTGTCGCTGTCGTTTTTTTGGTGTTGACTTTTTTCATTTTCACATTGTTAAACAGAAAATGTTTTTTTT
The DNA here is from genome assembly GCA_911728415.1 of Lagocephalus sceleratus. NCBI lineage: Eukaryota > Metazoa > Chordata > Actinopteri > Tetraodontiformes > Tetraodontidae > Lagocephalus > Lagocephalus sceleratus. The sequence continues at coordinate 4,270,368 of CAJVRN010000148.1, forward strand.
TTTTTTAAACAGATACTGTGACTGCTTTGCAAACGGAGAGTTCTGCAACAACTGCAATTGCAATAACTGCTTCAATAACCTGGAACACGAAACGGAACGTCTCAAAGCTATAAAGGTGAGGTTCGGGGGGGTGGCCTGACGTTGCGGCTGCTTCCCATCAGAAGGTCGAGTCACAGTGTGAAAACTCGTTTTCATCGCAGACCTGCCTGGACCGCAACCCGGAGGCCTTCAAGCCGAAAATTGGAAAGGGCAAAGAGGGCGAGTCAGACCGCCGGCACAGCAAAGGCTGCAACTGTAAACGGTCCGGCTGCTTGAAGAACTACTGCGAGTGCTACGAGGTGGGTTCTGAGAGCCGTACCTGTGCGGCCATCACTTCTGGCCCTCGCTGTCTGCGCTTACATTTGCCTGCGTTTGCTCTTCCGCCCCAAAAAGGCAAAGATCATGTGCTCGTCCATCTGCAAGTGCATCGGCTGCAAGAACTTCGAGGAGAGCCCAGAGAGGAAGACCCTGATGCACTTAGCTGACGCAGCAGAAGTGAGGGTGCAGCAGCAGACCGCGGCTAAGACCAAGCTGTCCTCACAGATCTCAGACCTGCTCACCAGAACTACACCCGTCATCACGAGTGGAGCTGGGAGGTACAGGAGCGCTTTTCTCCACATGAGCCTAAAGATACGGCCGCAGCGTCTTTCATCCCATTCAATAGACACGGGACAAGAGGGGATCGTTCTGTTTGGGTTTTATTGTGACGGTTGTCTCCCTCTCCCTTCAGGTTGCCGTATACCTTTGTCACAAAGGAGGTGCTGGAAGCGACATGCGAGTGTCTAATGGAACAGGCCAAAAAGGCAGAACAGACTCATCAGCCTCGGGCAGAGGCGGAGCGCTTGATCCTGGAGGAGTTTGGACACTGCCTCATGAGGATAATCAGCTCTGCAGGGAAAGCCAAAGCAGACTGTGCTTCCATTAACTGCTAGGTTGAGCACCGGCTCTCTGCACTGTGTCCCTTCCCAGTTAAAGGGGTCGAGAACGATGGGCAACTCTGCACCCGAGTCCCGGACCCTGGGGATCTTGCCCTGAAGGCGGACGAGCCGTCTCTCTCCTCAGAAGGCCTGAATGTAGACTCTGGGAAATCCAGGACCGGCTGGAATAAACACCAGGCTCTGAGTCTGTTCGGACTGTAGCTGAAGGATAAACAGACTGAAACATCACCTCTGTTTATTTTTTTTAACCGCTGTCACTTGTTCCTATGGTTGTGATGGACAGAAATCACTGTCAACAAGGTGACGCTGGACAGAAACTCTTTCTTCACAATATCCCCACTATCAATGCTGGTTTTTTCCACACTTAGTTCTTCCTTTTATGCTTTCCCTTTTTGGGATTTAGGGGGGAAATCCTGTAATTTTTATGTAATCATTTGTGCTTACTGTAGACACAGAACATGTATCTTTTGATATTTATTTTGACAAGTATTTGTAATCAATAATTTGTGGACGCTAATATTGAGTGGCTTCTAGTGCTGCAAAATAATTATTAACCAGGTTTAGGCTAAATTGTTCATATGAGAAGAAGTTGAGGGAAGACAATGTTTTCTCAGAGAAGATTAAATAAATGAACACATTTAATTCATTATGCATACACATACAGAACATTGCTCAGAACAGATGGATTATAATTCCCGTTTAAACAGCTGTGGGTGCTGTTGTGTTTTAATATACACATTAAAAATGCCATGAATTAAACAATTCAGCTCTATGTTGTTAGTAATGCCCTTTAATACTTAGTAATAAATTACAGTTGATTCATTAGTCAGAAAACTGGAAAAAGTAAGGGAAATCATCCCTAGTTTGACATTACTAACATTGAAACCCACTGTTTTTTGTTTGCAGTTCATTTTTGATGATTGGAATTGCACGTTTTATTTTGCTCAGTGCTGATAAATTACAATACCTGAATCACAAATGTTTCACACAACCTTTGAATCGCTCAATTTCAGAGCACTTACATGCAGTCTTGAATATATGCAGAGAAATTTTCAAGGTGAGGATATCAAATCTGTAGGCGTCAGTAAAGTACCGGAGCGGGCTTTAACTCGGGGGTGTAGTCGCTCCTCCTGAGCAGCGGGGGGCGGTGTGACGCCAAACACTGACCCGGAAACACGCGGGGAAGCTGGGCTTCAACTCCAGAGTGTCGCGGTGTGCCCGAGCCCAGATGTTTGTCTGTAAGTAACTTGATATTTTAAACCTTTGAGAGGGAAAACCAAAAGTACGACTGCGTGGAAGGTTTAGCTTCTTAATATGTGTAGGGGAAACGTGGCATTCCTCTTCGTTTAGCGGCCTTAGCGAACAGTGAAACTCTACACGTGGGTCCCTTATTAGTAACTTATTAAGAGTATTTAACAAACATTTTAGTGGTTATGATCGCTAAAATATATTTCAACATTTCATGGTTAATGATTAGGTCCTAAAAGGTATTGTATGCGCGTGTTTTGTTGATTAAATAAGTGTTCTTTGACTTTGAACAGGCCAGCATGTGACCAGTGGAGATGTGGACCTGGTACAGAAGTATGTATGCAGCTTTTTTATGTCATTTAAAGCAGAATAACATCCCAATGATTATACCAATCACTACCCATCTGACCCAGTCTCTTGTCTGGGTGAGATTATATAAGAACTTGTGAATGAGGGTGCTGGTTTAATGAGTTTACTGCTGCAGTGTGTGTGTAAATGTTCATGCTTGTGTATTGTTCTGTCCACAGATGCCTCGCTGAACGGTGCTTGAGACTTTGACCCAACTGGATGGTTTGTGTCTTAAACGGTTCCATTTTACTTTATGCTTGTTATTTTTGAGCAAAGATTTGTGTTTGCAGCCGAAAATGCTCCATAATGAACATCTCGGTTGTGTCTCTGGTTAATGTAATTATTGTTCCGCTCTGGTATTTAGGATTAGGATTAGTTTTGAAGTATGATATGTCTTAGGCTCATCAATAAACATGTTTAAATAAATGTTATTTCTCTGCTGACTGTGGTCACCTTTCATTTGTTTTTGTTTTTTTTGCAATAAAGCCTGAAGCAATGAAATCTGACTGTTGTGTTCAGATCCTTGTGTATTTTTTTTTGCTGAAAGCATGTCTTTCACTTTTTTTTCTTCAGCTGAAACGCTCCCACACCACAAAGTCACTAATATTCAGTCACTTTATATCAGAAATCCACCCAGAACTGCACTAAAATAACACGGTAGTAGGACTGTTTTTAAATTATTTTGAGGCTTAAGAGTTATAAACTAATACCCGCAGCTTCATTTATGTGCAGGCTGTATGTCTGCGTTAAATAAAACAAGAGAAAAGATCCTTTGGTAGCGCAAACGTGCTGAAGCCGTCGGGTTTTGAGACGCGCGTTAGCTTAGCACAGCGCGGGCCACCCGGAAGCGCTTCTTCTTCGCGGGCGGAGGACCCGGCCGGCTGGTGCCACGTTGATGGAGCCCAGTGGGGACGTGGAAGTCTGCTCCGCCTGGACCGGCTCCCTCCTGCAAACACCCCCAAACACCGCCCGAAAGCCCGCCGCCGCCGCCAGCCCGCGCCCGTGCTCCCGTTCATGTGAGAAGGGGAAACGACAGGAAGGTAAAAGAGCGCGGGGTGTGCGTTCTGGTGTGTTTTAAGTCTGTTTTTACCTGATTTCCCTGCAGCTGGACGCGCTAACGGGACACATCTGTCTCCTACTGGTTAAACACTGACTGCCTTCATATCACGCCCCAGTAGAGGGGAATACGACCCCCCTGACGGTTGTTCGTTTTCTCGCTTTTTAAGTTTAATTTCCTTTAATACGCTGGTACTCTTGATGTTAATTGGCCAGTCAGCTGTTAGCTGGCTGCTCCCAGTTAGCTCGTATCTGCTGGTCTTTATTGTTGCCAAATGCGAGCTTTCAATCGCGTGTGCCGGCTGATTCGCATTTCCCTGTTGTCCAAAAGCGTTAGATTGTTGTTCCCGAAGCAGAGCTTTGGTGCATTTGCCCTGTAGTGATTCCTGTCAGCTAAAGGGGCCTTTTGAGTGGATGATTTACTAAAGCAAGGAGAAGTGCAGACCCTCAATGTTGGAGCCGAGCACACGCTCTGATTGACTTGAAATAAAGCCTCTCTTTTTCCATTATTCGAGCTACGCTTACTTCTGTATGAAAGTGAGTGAAACACTTCCTGAAAACCTGTCAGAGAGCATGTGTTGCAAAACCGTCACTCTGTGTGCACATACACACGATTAAAGAGTTACGGTCGTTTCTGCTGCTGATTTTTGTTCAGTAAAAGTCTCCCCGTAGTAGATATTTAAGCCTTTGTTCATATGGCATTTTGAAAAATCAAAAAGTAGTCATCTAAGACTGTTCACTTTCTGGAACAGCAACAACAACAACTTTTGTCTTTGTGTTTTTGTATTTTTTCCTGCTAAGCAACAGTTAAAACTATCTGCATGCACTCTGTAATTATGGCCACATTTGTTTTCCTAGGATGAAACTAAAAGAAATCAAGCGCACGGCCATCCAGAGCTGGAGTCCTGCGCAGCACCATCCCATCTTTCTTGCAACAGGTATGAATCTGCAGCACACGACCGTCCTCAATTTTCTGCTGCAAAGCGACATGATGGTTATTCTGCTGGAAACCTACAGTAGAGTAAAAGTCTGTTGCAACATTCATATACATTTAAAAATACAAAATCCTATGACATGGCAACATCCTTTATATTATAACGATGCACAATAAAGGCAGTTTTTATTGTGCAGGAACATCAGCTCAGCAGCTGGACGCTTCCTTCAGCACAAATGCCTCCCTAGAGTTTTTTGAGCTGGATTTTACAGAACCATGTCTGGATATGAAGTCTTGTGGCAGCTTCTCCTCCTCCCACAGGTATGAAAACATGCACAACAGCAGACCTGTTGATTTTCTGCCTTGAGTGCAAGTACTCATCACCCACTTTCCTCCTACAGATACCACAAACTGGTCTGGGGCCCACATGGAATGGATGACAACAGTCACCCGTCAGGAGTCCTCATTGCAGGAGGCGAGAATGGCAATGTCATCCTTTATGACCCCGCTAAGATCATGGCTGGAGAGAGTGACGTGATCATTGCTGAGAGTGACAGGCACACGGGGCCAGTGAGAGCTCTAGACATCAACCCCTTTCAAGTATGATCCTTTTTCTTCACGTTTCATGTTATAAATGCATGAAACCAGCGTGTGTCATTTTTGGTTTTCTCCTCTGCTGCAGACAAATCTGGTTGCATCCGGTGGGAACGAGTCTGAAATCTATATCTGGGATCTGAATAACTTTGGCTCTCCAATGACACCAGGACCAAAAACCCAGGTGAGTCATAGTCACATTTGCTGTTTTGGCCTTGTCAGGTGATGCCTAACTATAACGTCATTTGTTTTGTTTTGATTTTTGTCTGAAAGCCTGTGGAGGACATCAGCTTCGTGTCCTGGAACAGACAGGTCCAGCACATCCTGGCTTCAGCCAACCCCAGTGGGCGAGCGTCAGTGTGGGACCTCCGCAAGAATGACCTCATCATTAAAGTCAGCGACCACAGCAACAGGGTATGTTCACTCTCTCCACTCACATTCTGCTGCGTGGGTGTCTGCTGGGCCTCCTTCTGACGTGTGTAAGTGTGTGTGTTTAGATGCATTGCTCTGGGTTAGCCTGGAACCCAGAAGTAGCGACACAGCTGATCTTGGCCTCTGAGGACGACCGGATGCCTGTCATCCAGATGTGGGATTTACGTTTCGCTACCTCTCCTCTGAAGATTTTAGAGAACCACACACGGTAAACAACATCAACAATGCAGTACATTTGCCATGTGCATCTTTTCATTTCTACAGCACATAAATGTAATGTTGTTCCTCAACAGGGGTGTTCTTTCGATTGCCTGGAGTCTGGCAGATCCTGAGTTGCTCCTCAGCTGCGGGAAAGACAGCAGGATCCTGTGCTGGAATCCCAACACAGCAGAAGTAAAAGTTCTTCAATTATAAAAAATAGAATTTAAACTGCTCGGCCTAAATGGGAAGAGACTGTGCAGCTCGGCCAGTGCTGGTAAATCTGTCTGATATTGTAGGTGCTGTACGAGCTGCCTACCAGCAGCCAGTGGTGCTTCGACATCCAGTGGTGTCCCAGGAATCCTGCAGTGTTGTCGGCCGCAGGCTTCGATGGGCACATTGATATCTTCTCCATCATGGGAGGCAGCAGCCAGGCGCAAAGTCAGAGACACGCTGATCAGGTGACTTCAAAGCTCCTTTTTTAGATCTTATTTCGGCAGAGAGAAGACTGTAGACTTCTCAGATTAAAACATGGTTGTTATTTTGGGCTAAGTAAATTTGATTTGAATACAAAGTGAGAAAGGAGCAACATCTTTTTTTATCTAGTCTAATCATGAATCCAAACAAGATGGAGCCATTTTCCATTGCCAGACATTGCCTGAAGAACTTTATATCAGATATCTGAAGCTGTTGGAATCATCTGACATCTAACCCAACTTAATGTGACCCACATGTCTGTTGCAGATCAGCACCTCCTTTGGGAACATGGATCCCTTTGGTACTGGACAAGCTTTACCACCTCTCCAGCTGCCTCAGTCAGCAGCCCCCTCAGCAACCATCACACAGATGAAGAAACCACCTAAATGGATCTGCAGACCTGTCGGAGCCTCATTTGCTGTGAGTCTAGTTTCAGATCTTTTTTGTGAGGTTTCGCGTAGAACTGTTTGTTTATCTTAGTCTGAAGCACATTTTCCTGCCTTTTCTCTCTCTCTTAGTTTGGGGGGAAACTGGTTTCTTTGGAGAATCCAAAGTCAAACCCTCAACAGCCTCAGCAGCTCAGTCCACATGTGGTACACATCAGCCAAGTTGTGACGGAAACAGACTTTTTGAAGCGGTCCGACCAACTGCAGGCGACGCTGAACGCGGGCACCTTCGTGGACTTCTGCCAGGGAAAGATCAGTGTCGCTGATAATGAGTTTGAGAAGACCCTCTGGTCTTTTCTCAAGGTTGCAAACTTAGAAAATATGACAACATTGTCAATATTTCTTGTTTCTGAATCTACAAATTACTACAAAGATTATTTGTGTTTTCCCAAACAGGCTAATTTTGAAAGCGATGTCCGCAGTAAATACCTGGAACTTCTGGGGTACAATAAGGAGGAACTAGCCTTAAAGGTGAGATGTCCCGTAGGCTCCACACTTAAGGATTCACTTGAATTCAAGTTTATTTGAGTCTTTTGTGCTTTTAATCATCTTCATACATCTTGTTTATTTGTCAGATTTCAACAGCACTAGAAGAAAAGCCTGCTGACCCTACACCGGTAAATTATTTATAAATGATTCCACTGGTTGGACATTTTGGGGAGGAATTAATCATTTTGCTTGTTTTTCATGTTTATTATATGAATACTAGCATCTTAAGAAATGGGGGGGTTTCAAATTGATGGTTTTAGACTTTAAATATGTAATATTATCTCTGACCTGTCTATCAGGTGGAACCGTCTGCTTCAGACAGCCTGCAGCCTGTGGCAGACCTCAGCTTTGTGCCTCTTACCAACAATCCTGAGGAAGCTTTCGACCTGATTGCTGCATCAAACCTTCAAGCAGAAGCCACGCCCGAGCCACAGAATGACCTAGAAGTCACTGAGGCTGAGGAGCCAGAGGTGGCAGCAGATTTACAGGATGATGCTTCTGATGAACCCAAAGAGGACGAGGACCCTGTGGAAGATTCAGAGGAGGAGGAGGTCCCCTTGGACGAGGTACTATAAAATAAAAGACAGTTCTCTAGAACAAAGTGAACTGTCTTTATTTTAAAAATGTTTTTATGCTTTCTTGGTATTTGGACATGTAGTATTCAGCCATTTTTTTGTGATGGCAAAGTATTTTAAATTTGCATGTAAATACTTGAGATGGGCCGTGACACCCACTAAAACTGCAATATAACTATTCTTTATTTATACTAGGAAATTCTTATTTTTATTAACATACAGGAGAAAGAGAAGAAGGTTGAATATGAACTTATAGTTTTTCCTTGGTGTAACAGGACACAAAGAGACCAGTAGAGGAGGAGCCCACTGTGGATGAGATTTTGGCTCCGGTCCCAAAAGAGCCCACTGAAGCTCCAGCCCCAACTCCAGCCGAAGTGGGCATCAGTCTCAGCACCAGTCAAGGTAGCAGTTGAGCGATTCTGCTGGATGTTTTATGACTGGAACACTTTAGTGTGTGGTGGTTGTGAAATCCCCCCAAAAAAACTGTGTGAATTTTGTTCTCCTGTCAGATGTGGATGGGCTCATCACACAGGCCCTGCTCACTGGAAACTTTGAGGGTGCTGTGGAGCTCTGTCTCCATGACAACCGAATGGCAGACAGCATCATTCTGGCCATCGCTGGGGGACCCGAGCTCTTAGAGAAAACCCAAAGGAAATATTTCACAAAGACACACAGTAAGATAACCAAGGTAAGGACGTGAGGATTTTTTTTATCAACAGGAGTGATAAAATCCTACTTTATTGTTAATTTTATTCTTATTTTGCTGTAGCTGATCAGTGCAGTGGTGATGAAGGACTGGCATGACATACTGAAGACCTGTGAGCTGCAGAACTGGAAGGAGGCTCTGGCTGCTGTCATGACGTACGCCCGGCCTGAGGAGTTCTCTTCTCTCTGTGGTCAGTCGAAGGCTATAGGCAGACACACACTGCTTTTAAATCAGCTCTGGTTCACAAATCTGTGCTGTGATTGTGTGTTTTCAGACCTCCTGGGTGGCAGACTGGAGGCAGCAGACAATGTCCAGCTGCAAGCCCAGGCCTGCCTGTGTTACATCTGCGCTGGAAACATTGAAAAACTTGTGTCTTGTTGGACCAGAGCCCAGGATGGACACTCTCCCCTGTCCCTTCAGGCAAGTCCACACACTCCTTACAGCTCGGAATCTTAAAGTGTTCTTTTGGCAACATTTATGGAATTGCGATGCCTAGCAGTTGTAGAGTGTGAAGGAAATGTCTGTCATGGTCATTGTGTATGTGTGTGTGTGTGTGTGTGTGTGTCACTCAGGACCTGGTGGAGAAGGTGGTGGTGCTGCAGCGGGCTGTAGAGGTGACCCAGAAGTCTGGTCCTGCTGCTATTGGCATCCTGTTGGCAGAAAAGATGAGCCAGTATGCCGGTCTGCTGGCCTCTCAGGGCAGTCTTTCCACGGCCATCAAATACCTGCCTGACAACACCAACCAGGTAGGTCACACTTCAGGAATGGGCTGATATTCTATTCTATACATTATATTTTTACATCTTGAGCCCAACTATACAAAAAGGCTGCCTGTAGGTTTGATTTTAATGATTGTTCTTGTCCAAGTTGCCTCATTTTACTGGGGAGAACAGATCAGTTTGATGACTTTTCTCATGTGGACCTCGTAGGTTGCCATACAGCAGCTCCGTGAGCGCCTCAGTCGTGCTCTGGGGCAGCAGGCGGCTGCTCCAGCAGCATCGACACATGTTCGCAGAGCGCACCCTCAGCAGCCCGCCACAGCTCATCCTCTGCCCCAGCACCAATTCACCCCAATCCAACCTGCCGTGGTGCCTCAACCTGCCGCTGCAGCTCCTGTGCCCGTTCCCGTTCCCACTCCTGCTGCCTCTGCACCAGCACAACCACAGTATTATCAGCCTGTACGTATGTTAAATTACTCTAAATTTGTAATTTTCATGGTTTGATGGGAATCTGTGTGAAACCGGGGAAACTCAGGTTTTGTCAGGAGGCATCAGGATTCACACAGATCTATTTTTGAGTGTCTGTGGGACTTTTGGTACAGACTGCAGCATACACATCTGCTGTTGTGTTGTAGTCATTCCATTGGATGGGTTTTCATGCTAGCCAGGGTTTAAATCACATATTGAATTCCAAATGTACTCTCGACAGCAAAACTGTTTACCATCATTTCCACATTGTATTTTGTCATGTGCCATGTTTCTGTAATTTGAACCCTGGCTCTGCTCCACTGTTGTTGTTGGACCCACACCCCACCTTTCTCCCGCTGACCACCCCCCCTCACCCTGCATTATCGGTATGTGCTGACTCTGTGTGCTTCAGGTGAGGGCTGCTTCCACTGTCACCTCCTGGAGTAACCAAACTCCAACAGCCCTCCCAAATGTCCCACTTCCTCTTCAAGTAGGCAACGCCCCAGAACACAAGGTACAACGATCGCCCGCCGTAACATACCTCACATCTCTGCAGACGCGCTCGCATGACTGAGCCATGTTTACGCAAATTTCACCCAAACCCACCTCATTCGCTTTCGGCCCAGTTTGGATTGGGGGTCTTTTCTTGCAATGTAATAACCATGTTACTAGGCTATGTATGTATGTATCAAGACTCTTTGAGCTGATAACAGGTGTTTTGCAAAAATATGTCATATATTGTTTCATATTATGTATGTTTTAATTTTTCCTTGTTTGTTTGAATTGTATGTTATCCAACATGTTGAGAGCTGTCCTCAGGACTCAGCTTACCTGTTTCATCTGCATCCCACTATCTCATTTTGATTTGACAGCATAAATGGGCAGCGTCACTCCTGACATTTTGTTGCTTCGTTAACAAAAGCTTATTTGACTTCAGACGCTTCTGTTCATGACTTCAACTCAAGAAAAGACCTTCCGGCACACTGCTGCAGCTCCAGAATTATCTTTACGAAGGCCAGACGATGAAAACTCTTCTATTAGTTTGTCAGCAATATTTTTTCTGTTTTTCTGTGTTTTTTAGGCAGAGCCTTTAAACCCTGTGTATGGGATGCCACCCCCCGGCTCTTCTGCTCCACCTCCAGCCTCTTCCACTCCTGCATACATCTCCCATCAGTACCAGCGTAAGTTCTCTTCTTATTCTCCCCAAATAGCAGCATATTCAAACACAATTCTGGGATAAAGCCTCGTCGGTAAATAAAAATCTGTAAACAACATCAGTGACCCCAGAAGAACCGAACAAACACATGGGAGTATTTACGTGTTTCGCAGAACGATTTATTCAGAAAGAGGATGACCTCTCTCTAGTTTTCTGACTCTGTCGACTCTTTTGTACTTCTTCACAAACAGACCATAAAACTTGCAGTTGTTGAATAACTTCTTGCAGTTTACTTTTATCTCTTTGCTTGTTGAGTATTTTATAACCTACAGCAGTTAGCATGGTAGCATGCACTGTCATGTGTCAGTGTTTCACATCTGTACTTTTGCATGTAGTGTTTCATTTAGCCTTTAACAGCATCTCTGTCATCCCGTCTGACTCTCAGCCTACTCCCAGGTCAGCCAGTACCAACCGGGAGTGTCTGTCTATCAGCCTCTCCAGTACTCCGCTGGTCCTCCTCCTCTTCCTCCAGCGGAGCCGCCTGGCTTTCTGTCTCACTACACTCAGCCCATCCCCGCTCAGCAAGCTCCTCCGGTTTATCCCGGACAGCCTCTCATCAACCAGTGCCTTTCCTCCTCTCCTCCTTCGCATCCTCCTTTCTTTCCGTCCGCATCCTCCTCCTCTTTTTCTACTCCCTCGTCCTGCGGGGCGTCTTTCCAGCACGGCGGGCCAGGATCTCCTGTGTCATACATGCCGCCGCCTCCACCGAGTGGAGTCTCAGGTACTCTGCATGACTCAGACCCCGGGCTGATTCCCGCCTCTCAGAGAACAGGTCTGCATGATTCTGATCATTCTCACAGACTTTCTCACTTTTACTATCACTTTCTGAAATGGGGAGGAGTCTGAGGCTCCAGTTAAGGTTGATTTTCACCTAATTAGGGTTAGTTTAGAAATATTTAATCCCTGTTGATCTGAAATGGACTTTAAGGGTTAACAAATGGAAGCAGCAGCCTGTTAGCTTTGAAACACAAGTTTTTATGCAAATAGCATACTTATTTCACAAGCTTTAGAAGTATTGGTATTTTAAATCTGAAATAGTTAAACTGGATTTTCGTCCTGTTTGGAGCCATATACTGAGGTAATAGCTATAATAGCTGTAGCTTCCTATTCACCATCTAAATATTCTTCCTGGCTATCTCTGGATGGGATCAATCATAAGAATTAAAACGTACATTTCTCCTCGTTTGATAATATGATGTAGAATGACATAACATTTGTTCCACATAGGGCCTCAGAATGGCTGGAATGACCCTCCAGCACTGGTGAGAGGATTAAAGAAAAAGGTAAGGATAGCTGGAAAAAAAGTAATAGTAGTCACAAAACTAACAAGTGTTTTATCTTTGAAGATGTTTCATGCATTCAATAAACTGTGTTGTCATTCAGCCAGTTCTGGAGAACTACACCCCTCCTGCCCCCATCACTGCACCCATCATGGCTCCGCTGGGCGCCGACTCTCAAGCCCAGCCGGTGTCCTCTGCAGCCCCTCAGGCCATGGTCCAGGGACAACACGGGGCCCAGGTTCCCTACTCTGGCATGCAGCAGCAGCAGTTCTCCCCCGCAGGGGTCAGTCAGGTGATGCCCAACACCAGTGTGGAGGGTGCACCCGGAGCACCAACTGGAGATGTCATACAGGTAGAGAACTCTGATCATTCACTTAGTTTAATATCCAAAACAACAATTACATTTTCTGTTCTTGCTAAAACACACCTGGTTATTCTTCCATGAGAAAGTCATCTAGAAAGTCATTGCTGTTTTTTCTCTTTTGTTCTTATGCAGTAAAAAGAGTAAATGTAAGAAAATGGAATGGATATGGTTTTCTTCACTTCAACCTCATATTAGATCTAATAGTCTGCTGTGTCTATTAGCCTCTGCAGTCAATCCCAACTGAGAAAATCACGAGGAAGCCCATCCCCGATGAGCACATGGTCCTGAAGACCACCTTTGAGGGCCTGATCCAGAAGTGTCTGGCTGTAGCCACCGACCCTGTGAGTCATTCTTGCAGATAGCCTTTAACTTGATCTCTGTAGAAGGAATAGAAATGTAGACTTGTGATTCCTTTAACAGCAAACGAGGAGGAAACTTGACGACGCCAACAAGCGTTTGGAGGCTCTTTACGACAAGCTCAGAGAGCAGACGGTGAGAGTCCAAGGTCTGATTTCTGCCTCTGTGAACCACTTCCTGTGTGTTGACCTGTGCCCTCCTTCTCCCCCCGCAGCTCTCTCCCGCCATTGTAGGAGGGCTGCACAACATAGCCAGGAGCATAGAGACCAGATGCTACGCGGAGGGCCTCAACATCCACACCCACATCGTCAGCAACAGCAACTTCAGCGAGACGTCGGCATTCATGCCCGTCCTGAAGGTGGTGCTGACACAGGCCAACAAACTCGGGGTCTGAGCAAGTGGAAGACCTCAAACTCCTGAGGCTTTAACTGGCACACCAAGCCATTTGGGCGGGTCAGGGCGTGGTTCACAGCCATTTCACACTGAACTGCATCAGAAAGGATGACGAATGCTTTTAAGTTCTTACATGCCAATCATGTTTTTGTTTGTTTGACACAACTTAAGTGGTGAAAGTAAATTTGGATCCTGTCAAACTGTACAGAAAGACAGTTTTGTTATAGTACCACTAAACCCACTGCAAGTTTCAAATGTCGTACTCTGATGGAGTAACGTGTACCTGTCGGAGCTAAATAATTTATAATCCAGTATAACAGGAGATTTAAGAGCTTTTAGAGCTTTTCTCTTTTATTGTTTGTCTATAAATATAACTGTAGTGATAAAGCCTTCAAGTTATTAATTATTAAAAGCAATCTTAATGAAGTGGAGATTGATTGCAGCACACTTGGCTGACAACTTCTCATTCATTTAATTTTATTGTATTTGTCAATAGTGAATTCTCTATATGAGTAGACTTTAGTCTTAAAGTATGAAATAAAGTGCAGATAAATATGAATAAGTATTGTCGATGCGTTTTTGGAGGCGTTTAATTTCTCTCCCAAACTGTAACAGACTAGTAATAGATTTTCCAACTCTTCCATGACTCTGAAGGTGAAGCTGTCTCTTCTGTCCTGCTTACTTTCACCACTGGTGTCATGCCACACAACTCTTTGGACCAAGACTTTGTGAGTGAGAAGTGGCTGAATCCAAAGTTCCACATCACGTCTGCCACCTCTTTATGTTTTTATTTGTTCTTGTTTATTTCTAGTCTTAATCATGAGGATGTTTTTAAAAGAGAGACTGTTTTTATGGATTTTGAACATATGCATGCTCAAACACTAGCCCTCATTTCAAGGCATTTTTAGGTAAATGATCTGCTTATTAATCAGACCTCAGGAGGAAACTGGAGGCAACATGATACTTGATTTTGATTCCATCTATGTTGAGAGCTGCACTCTGAGTGGTCAATCTCACTTTATGTTGTCAATAAAGTCTGATTTAGATTGACTACCTGCAATATTTTCAATAAATAGTATTTATTTAAACTGGGTTTTTCTACTTTGTTGTTCATGTGAATAGGGGGTGTGATCATAACTTGATGTTGGTTTCCCTCGTGTGACTTTATGCTTTTTTCACTCTTTGTTCCTTTTACTGCTTTACATCACACAGATCCGATTAACATACTTTAATCACTGTGTATTTGCAGCAACGACTCGATTTTCAGTCATGTTCAGAAACCCTAAGTGGGTTTCTTGACATAAGAATACTGGAGCTCGCTTGATGTTTATCTTTGAAAGCATTCACACCCAAACTGGATATTTGTCGAACTCCACTGAGGCTAAAGTAATCAGATCCTCGGTGTTGTTTGGAAAGAAGACTAACGACTCATGACAGCGACTCCCTCTTCCATTACTGACCAGAATTCCAGAGTAAGTAGATGAACATTTCTTAGTAATGGGGTAAGCTGCTGCTTATGGGACAGTTTCTTATTCCAGCACAGCAAACATAATTTGTTACAGAAGTTTCTTTTACAACATTAAGTGAAATCTGCCTTTTGTGTCTTCAGCGAGATCTTCAAACCTCTGCTGCCTGTGGGGAAGAGCTGCATTAAAGCATTGCCAGGCTCCCCTGTGAACAAACGGTTCATCCATTGGAAATCCGTGTGTGAGCCTTGTTCATACAGCCTGCAAACCCAGCCACATCTTTACGCTACTTCCATCTGCTTCGTTAAGTATGTTTGCTTTGGTTCTGAACAGATCACTGCCTTGTAGACACAGGCCAGCCTCACGTGATCTGCCCTCCTGCCTGAAGATCAGGATGTGAGGATGTTTGTGGCTGCTCAGGTGTGTACACTTCAGGAATGCCAGTGAGGGGAAGTGTGTTTTAAGACATATTCAATGTTAGTAAATGATTTCTTCTAGAATCCAGGTGCTTGAGTTCACTTTGAGACAGGAAACAGAAAAAGTGACAACCACCAAGTTCAGAAGAGGAGTGGAAAGCAAAGCCGGACAGACAGAACAAAGCAGCAGATTGAGTGGCTCCAGGTCAGTTCCTCTCCCGCTCTTCACGTCTTCACACACATGTCAAAAGAGCTCAAATGTTCAGTTGCAGTGATGTGACGAGGAGTGTTTGTGGTTTCAGGTGGCGTTCACAAGTTTGATCATGATCAGCCTCAGTCAGGATCGGGTGTTCGGGGAAACATCTTTATGATCTGAACGTCCTGCAGGACCTCAAGGTCGACGTGGAGCGCCTGACACGTGAGTGTCTATTGCGGATCTGCCTGAAGGGGGCGCCAACACTCACAGGACAGCAGTAGAGGCAGAACCTCATATAGAGAGACCCATCTGCAACAAATGGGTCGAATTGTAAAAACTTTGAGTCCACTATCTACACTTATCACTTATAATATCCAAAGACTCAGAGAACCAGAAGTCTGAGCACGAGGGACAAGGTCACAACTGGTTTGCAGACACAGTTTAGTGCTATTTTTATGTTTGGAAAATAACATTCAGATTGAGAACAGACAGTCGTGGGTGTGAAACAAGGCATTTATTGGGAGCAACTTTTCAGATTATCATTCCTGAATAACACATTTACATTTACACAAAAAAACCCCAATTTGGCAATTTTTAGTTTAACTTTCCAGCACCAGAATTACAAATGAACAAACGAGGATGACACATTTAAACATACATCTTCCACCTTTGAGACTAATTCATATGATTTCAAAAAGTCTGAAATGGAAACTTTCTCTGGCTAAACTGTAGTTCTACGTTTCAAAACACTGATCTGCAATACATGCGTTTGTGCGCGTGGAGAGATCGAACAGCATATTAATGGAAAATGTTTACAAAATGACATTTAACAGCTCACAATGCAGATCTGGAAAGTTCAAATTAGCACTAGAGTGGCTACAAATGGGCGTCCAAATACAGAAAACTGGAAGATAAAGAAAAACGACAGATTGTGTGCCTCATTTGTTCCCAGTTGTTCTAATCATCCGATATTCCGTGCAAGTCCCTCCGATCTGTTAATATGAGACACATCCAGAAGATCTGGACAGGTGAGCTGCAACAACCAATCTGGCGGCTGTTACAAGAGGAGTGCCTCTCGACACCTCCTGGTCTGTCAATGTGGGACAATCTAGGACAACAGAGTTATATAAAGGAGCCCAGAGGACGTGGACAAAAGAGAAATGGAACGGGTCAATGTGAGATCAAGTCAGAGGAGTTTTCTCCATCTCGCTCCAGGCTACGTGTTAAACAGGTCCGGTCAGTTTAAGTTGGTTAAAGGATGTAATGAGTTTGTAATGAGCTCTCTCATCATCAGTCAACTCCATGTTTCCAGGCCGGACCACCACCACCACGTTCACTCCAGCTTCCTCGGCTGCTTTAGCTTCTGCAGCGACAAATGAACGAGTGAGTACACAATCCTAAAATATATCCATTTTACCGTGAGCTGAACTTTTCTGACCTATCTCTGACAGAGAAACACACATGAATATATTGGGTTGATGACATTTAGTTGGGATTTTATTCTATACATTATGATATATGTAAACATATGAAGAAATCAGTAATATTTATATGGCATAGTCACACAGCTGTTTATTCCCTTCAATATATTAAAATACAATAATTGGTTGTAGAAAAAGTCTAAATATTTGTAATATTTACCTCGGGTGACGTCTGTTAAGAACGTAATTTCTTCAGGTTGACAACCGATCCTCTCTGCAATTCTCTCATAGCTTTTGCCTTCCACTTTAGCTCCTGTAGTGGTGTCAAAGTGCCCGTCGAATAACTGAAATGGAAAAGAAAAATGTCCTCACTGAAAACAAACTTTGCACTTTAGAAATGCAAGGAACAAACAGAAACCTCAGCAGTTGCTACAGAGATTGCAGGTTAAATAAATACTTGCATCTAAAACATCTCCTTCGACCGAGAACCCAAAGAGGAGTTTCTGAGCCTCCACACTTCCAGAGGAGTAGATATACACTTTCAGCCCCTGTTCTTTCCATCTTCTGATAGAGGGGATTACATCCTGGTAAATCCTGTTTGCAACATGATGAAAATCAGAACATTAAAATGTTTTTTGTTTTACCCTTATATCAACAATATTAATTTAAGGTTGCAACCAAAAAAGAGCATTTGAATTACTTGAAAAAAGAAAGTGATCAGCGTACTTACTCGCCTTTGATTGTCCCAGAAGCATAGGCTGACCTCCACATGTGACCCTGAAGCTGTTTAAGTGCTGTAGACTTCCTGTCTGCTGCCATTTGCCAAAGAACATTATCCACTATTTCCTTAATGGCCTTTTCCTCATCTGTATGAACTGTCTGGTCCACAGTGTGGACAGGACATGAACGATTATGCTTAATGTCCTCTTCGATCTGACACAATAGAAAATAACATACTTTGTGTTACCTTTGTCAAAATAACATCAATGATGAGGAAACTTCTTACAATACATAACATTCTAGTACACATGTAACATTCGAGTACATCCATAACATTCTTCAAAGAGGAAGCAGGAATGAATAATTCAGTAGCAGAGAACCCATTACAAGCTGAGGCAACATTCCATCCCCTGCTTCAGCTCTTGATGATTTCAGCAAATTAAGATTTTTTTTCAGGTAAAAGTAAAAGGAAGAGGAGAAACGGTGAATGAACAATAACAATCATTTGCAGCCAATTCACTGTGGCTGACAATGGGTCAGTCTTCCCCTGCTTCCTCCTGAAGTCCCTGTACAAATGTTAAGTCTTTTCTCTGCACACATTGATGAAGAAAATGAAAACCGAAGTCGTCACCTGTTTCTTCAGAAGGTGAACATCTTGCTTGCACTCATCTTCCTCCCAGTGGTTGGATAAGTAATCCTCAAGATGTTCTCTGATGTATGGAAACAAGACATCCTGGAAACGACAAAGGGGGCAGTGCATGTGATTCATAGTCGCTCCCAGACATTAAAAAATAAACCGAGAGAAAATGTTGACACGCCTATGCGTTCATCCAAGATGATGTGGATGCAAACCTGCGTGGAAAGGTCGTAGGACAAGGCGATCATTACACTGTATTGCACAATATTTACTAAATGCGTCTGGCTGAAACTTTTATCGTGCACAAACTTCTTTTTTGTCAACCCCTGGGTCGTGCACGGTGCAGCTATGAAGTCGATGATCCAGCAGCATCAGGGCGCAGGCGGGCGTCGCAAAACACTCAAATGCCAATCACTGACACACGCCCTATCGTTATCCAATCAGACAGTTTAGAAGAACTAATAAAATCCCAAACACGACACACAAAAGGACATTAAAAACGAAGCGTTAAATGAATGGACGTGACTGAAAGGAACCACAACACCCGAACGCCGCTGCGCTGGCTAAGAGGCTTTTGTTAGCACAGCTGGCGCTTCAGCAATGGCTTTAAAAAAGAACAAAAAAAAAAAAAGCCTTTAATCGTCCGAACACTCGGGCGACTTACCTTGACGAAGGTGATCGGCGTGGTGGTGCCCTCGATGTCCAGCAGCAGCGCGCTGGTGGGAGCGGGGACGAACACGGAGGCCATCTTTAGCCGGCCTGAGCTGCGACGCGGCCGAGCGCGGCTCCTCTGCCGGCCGACGCCACGCACGGACGGACGGACGAGGGGGCCGAGACGGGCGGGGGAGAACCGGGACGAGGGAGCTGCGAGCCGCGGTGCGTGCGTGCGTGCGTGTGAGCGTGCGTGTGCTCCTCCGGGGACAGCTCGCTAGCGGGCTAGCCTTGTTGTCATCTCACGTCACCGTCGCGTGCACATGTTGTGTCAGTTCGCGCCGTCGCTCGCGCGGTGGCGCTGTCTCGCGTGATCTCGCGATAAAAACGCGAAGAAGAATTTCTATGACGACGTTCGGATGGTCCCGTTAGCCCGCTTCCAAAACCCACTATTTTATCCCCCTCCAGGCCGCGTTGCTTTGTTTAAATTCGGAAGGGCGGCTCGGTTTTGCGAAATTAAGCAGATTAGGATTCTAGTCGAATTCGGAGAATCGGTTTGGGCTCGGTTAAGTCCATCGCACCGTAAGGTGGCCTAGCTTGTCCCGAAATTGTTGTGTTTTTTTTTTCGGTGTCCACGACGACTCGGTTCGAAAAGCACAAAAATTAAAAAAAAAATGTGCGAAAACTACGAATTTAGCGACGACGCGATCATGACGCGGATGGAGGAGGACGGGGAGGCGAACTGCGACGACCCGATGTCGGCGGCCGGAGACTGCGGGCCTCTGGGGGACGAGGCCGACGGGTCGAGGATCGACGCCAGTAAGAACGAGGAGGACGAGGGGTAACGACGCGGCCGCCGCTCTCTGCTCGCATTTCTGCCGTCTAACACCTTTAATCGTCCCTTCCACCGTGCTGCTTTTGCCAATAGGAAGATGTTCGTTGGTGGGCTCAGTTGGGACACAACAAAGAAAGACCTAAAAGATTACTTTTGCAAGTATGGGGAGGTGGTAGATTGTACTTTAAAACTGGACCCCATAACTGGCAGATCGAGGGGGTTTGGCTTTGTGCTCTTCAAAGATCCCGAGAGTGTTGAAAAGGTATTTATCTACCCAGTAAATACAAATGTCTACACCATGTGCATGATGTGAAATGGAAGCAGAACAGTAAACAGATCCCTCAGGAATGCTGGGGGGGGGTCTCTGAACCCCTGTGTTGTTGTGTGAAGAGCACAGATGTTTGCTTCTTAGTCAGCAAGTCCGTTATGTTGACATCCAAGATTAACCACTGGTTATTTTGTAATGAAGGTTGCCTCACAGAAGGAACATAAACTCAATGGGAAAGTAATTGACCCTAAAAAAGCCAAAGCCATGAAAGGGAAGGAGCCTGTAAAGAAGATCTTTGTTGGTGGTCTCTCTCCAGACACTCCAGAAGAGAAAGTCAGAGAGTACTTTGGTGCCTTTGGGGAGGTACTTACCCATATTTTTCTCTTGCACCTGTCTAGCTGAGTTGACTTATGTGTAGTATGTGTCCACGAATGTCTAACATAATTGAATGCCCACCACATGATAACTACAAACTTCTTTATATATCCTGTCAACCTGAACAGGTGGAGTCGATTGAACTTCCCATGGAGACCAAAACTAACAAAAGGAGAGGCTTTTGCTTCATCACATTCAAAGAAGAGGAGCCAGTCAAATGCATCATGGAGAAAAAGTTTCACAATATTGGATTAAGCAAGGTGCTTAACCTTGATGATTTTAGTGGATTTCCTACAAGTGCTATGGAATGCTGATTGAATTGAGTAAAATCAACTTGTTCTTTTAGTGTGAAATCAAAGTGGCAGTGTCAAAGGAACAGTACCAGCAGCAGCAGTACTGGGGCGGCCGTGGTGGATACTCATCCAGAGCTCGGGGAAGAGGAGGTGAGTGAAACTGCTTCTATATGTGTAATTGTAGGACACACTTTTTTAAAATGAATTACAAACAGTAAACGAAAGCTGGAACAATGGATGGTGTCACATGCCATTTCTAATTCAGTTACTGCGTATATTGAATATTAAACTTTGATACTTTGTCAACTTCTGAAGTTCAGTTTTTCCCCTGTAATTTATGATTGTAGTTGTAATTAATATCCTTTTTAAAACACAGGTCCAAATCAAAATTGGAACCAGGGTTATGGCAATTACTGGAATCAAGGATATGGAAATTATGGCAATTATGGTTACAATAATCAAGGATATGGAGGATATGGTGGCTACGATTATTCTGGTTACAACAATTATGGATATGGTGACTACAATGGTAAGCAAACCCATCAGTGAAAGTCCATCCTTACCTTTATTTTCACAATTTTTAGATCCTCCCTGTATTGGTTTGTAGATCAATCCGGCGGATATGGCAAGTCACCACGCCGTGGTGGTCACACCAACAGTTACAAGCCCTATTAATGGGGAAACACTCATCTTTAAGCAGGTATGTACATCCAACAATCATACCACTTCCTGTAAACTTACTGTAGTAGTCGTTTTACTTTGTTGTTTGTAACATAATTTGTAAATTTCTTTTTCTCAGCACCCTCATGTGCTTTACAGTAGTGGTAACATAGAGGCTACACTCGATTACTTAAGCAGCCGGCCTTCTGCTGCCTTGATCTTTTTTTTTTTTTTTTTTTTTTTTTTAACTGTAAAGTTAACAGGTAAAGTACTGCTACTACTGTAAATGGATGCCAAAGTTAAGGATGTGCAAGGAAACAGAAAAGGAAGTATGTTGTCTCCTAACTCTGACATACCTTGTTTGTACCTGCCAGCGGAGCTTCCTTGCAGGCCATGAGCTGACTCCCAGATACTCTCAGGGCCCGCTCAATGCGGACCGGGTACGAGAAGCGTACGCTCTCGAATGCTGCCATTTGGTATGGTCTTACAACATCCTGTATCAGCATTTCTAAACTAAAACAATATGGGACACGTCCAGCTTTGTCATCTTTCTTTCCATTTTAATTTGTTTGCAATTGATTGTAATGTAAGAATTAAAATACACACATGTAATTGTCATTTTTTACAGGCCCTTACTCCCCCACAAGTAACTTTATAAATATAACTACTTGTTTTTCAAAGGATATGTACAGCATTCTCTGGACTTCCCAGTTCCTATTGTTAATATATGTATTCCTAATCTTATTGAAATGTTTGTTTCTTTATTTAGTCCATGAGTTTAAAGCTGGTTCGTAGTTGGACTCTACAGTGATGGGGGATAAAGTGCTTTACTCTGTGTACCTGTACTGCTTTGTTGACAGCGTTGGGAAAAGGCTCCTCTTTTGTTAATTTTCTTGTAATGAATTTTCCTCTTTTGTAAAAAAAAAAAAAAAAGAAAAAAAACCCAAACATGTTACCACATTTCCAGAAAATTTGCATGCATTGCCTTTTATCAAAATGTGTATCAAAGGTTCTTTTTCATTTAGTATTTGGGCTTTGACCTCTTCAGCCTATTGCACTTGAGGATTTCTAGCACTTAATTTACTGTAAAGTGTTAAATGTTCTCAGTTTGCTTTTCCTTATTTTTTAACATTGGATATTAAGACACAGGGGACTCCTAATTTATTTGTGATTGAGTTATTCTGTTTTTCACCTGAAGCTGATTTGTTTCTGTATGTTTTTCATAGGTTTCAGAGCGATTAAAGGCAGCTGAGCTGGTGGATCATTGGCCAGAGAGATGATGTATCCAGTAACAATCTGTATGATTGTTGTTTTTTTTTTTTCCTTTTTTTTTTTCTTCTTCCTCTTAAAGAAATACATGGAGAGCACTGACCTACACCCGTTTCTTCTGAATTTACCAAGTATTTGTCGTAATTTCAAAGTTTTGATGTCTCGTTTGATTTAGATGACTGCCCTCCTGTTTTTGCATTTCTTGTTACGCTGTTTGTGACTCGCTTCTTTACTGATGTTTTTGAAACGCTAGTTCGGTTTGAACAGATCACACATTGAGTTCTGTGGTAGCTGATTATACAAAATTACTTCTTACAGTTTCACACACATCGGCCACATTATACATGCCATCACAGGGTTTTACTCACATAAGACATTGACATATATACACAGATAATTATACATTAAGGAATGTCATAATAAACACCATAAACACTTGTTTAGATTTGTGATCTTTTTTGAAATGTAAAGACCTGTATTAATAACTTTTGGAGTGCTCAGTTCTCAGTTATAACGTTACTGCTGCAAGTTACTTTTAGAATATCACAAAATAATTTTCCACTTTAATTGATAAATAAGATTTTGGGGAGAGAGGATGAGGTGAAATGACCTGGTGTGATGAGATCGTTGTACGGCCCGGGCGCTTTGATTTTGGGGTTTAGATGACGTTCGTAGCGAAGAGAATGATGAGGATGATGATGATCAGCACAATGACGCCAATTATTATCATCATTTTTATGTTTTTCCACCAGTACTTCCTCGCAACTCGCGTAGATGTTCTTTGGAACGAGTCTGCCTAAAAAAAAAAGATATTAGAAAATCAAAAGTCAATAAAACTCTAAGGAATGATGCTTCAAACAGGCGGCTGTGTTGAGTCCATTTGTCGAGTGTGTTCTGCGTCATAAATGTAAAACAGAGGGGACAAAGTTTGCTTATTTTGAATGGAAAAGTGGGTCGCCTGCTCCGATTGGCTGAGGTGGATGTCAGATAACGAGGGTAATAAAAGAATAAAATCTGTTAAAGAGACAATGTGGTTAAAAATGCAGCTGAGTCTGCATCCGTGGCCCTTTACGTCCCTGGCAGCCGTCTGTTTTGGGGTTTAGGTGACCTCAGTCGGCCTCTAAACTCGGGGAGGGGCGGGAGGGGGGCTCTGCCCCGACACTTACGGAGGCCTGCAGGTCGTCCGACTTCCCGATGAGGTCGTCGAGCCGCTCCCCGCGCTGCAGCACCTTGCTGATGTTGTCCGTCAGGATGACCTTGACCTCGTTCACCTGGCTCTGCATGGTGTCCACCTGGGCGCTCTGGCCGCGGCTCGGCTCCTGGGGGCCCGGCTCAGCCTGGGGGGGGGGGGGGGAAGAAGCGCAACCAGCCCGGTCAGTCAAGGGCCCGCTCCCCAGAGGAGAGCCAAACAAGGGCCTTCTCTCCGCCCAGAGGCCGGGCAGGTCCCGTGACAGGTCCGGGTCCGGGCTCAACTTTTTTCTTTTACACGACTCTCCGGACATCCGAGCGCACGACAAACTCCTCAAAAACCTCCCCTGAAGTCGTCGCAAAGTCCCCCCCGGACACTCACCATCGCTCCCCCGTCGCTCGGTCTCCCCCAGCTGCGGACAGATGTTACCTCCGAGACGGGAGCGCGCGGATCCGGAGGCTCCCGGCGGTGGCGGTCGCCTCGGTGTGCCCGAGCCTCGGCGTCAGCTGCGGGGCTGCACCCTTCCTGTGTTACTCATTAACCGACCTGTTGCCTCAGAGGCCCCAGAGGGCCCAGAGTCTGCCGGGGCCGTCCAGCGGGAGCTGACACGCTCCCCCCCCCGAGTTCGAGGTCGACGCGGCTCGATCGATGCGCCCCGAAGTGCGGTTTAAACGACGCCAGCAGGACCCGAGCGAACGCGTTTGAGCGGTGAAAGTTTACTCTGGTTTACGTACCATCATCTGTAGAAGTAGGGTGTCTTTTCTTCCTGCACACACACACACACACACACACACACACACACACACACACACAAATATTTGCAATGCAGAAACGAAGTGATGTCACTCAACTGGAGCGTTTCATTTCCTCATCCTGTGCAGGCTGTATTTAACCTTATCTTCTTCATGGTTTAACTTACAATTCTGATAATGAATAGGGTATAAACACATAAACACGGGACTGGCAAACAGGAAACTGGACCCCTTACGTCTGATAATATTTACTTCTTGTATTGACCATTAACTATTATTTGTTATATCGGTCCTCAAAAGTATAGATTTCATACCAAATTCTAATTAAATTGTGATGTGGGTTCAGGGCGCATCCTTCTCCTCTAAAAACTGATATTATGACTTAAGGGAAATAAATATATGTTAAATCTGGAGTACAGTCATTTATTTATTGTGATTATTTATTTAATCCATTTTATTGGCACAGTCAACACAACAGCACATGCAAAAATAAAAGTCATGATCCGAAACAGCACAATCAAAAAGATCAACGATGAATTATAAAAGTGGAAATGTATTCCACCTGTTATGTTTGTGTCGACTTTTCCTGACATCACAGAACACAGAGAATCCTACAACTGATCAATTTGAGGAGACTTCAGGTCAAATCATTGACCCCCGGTTCTCTGATGAATGAGGTGCTGTATCTCTCTGCGGAGACGCTCCCGTCAGACAAAAACACGTCAATATGACCGACATTTGGAGCTGAACCGAAATATTAATCGTAAAAATAACAAAGAATTTTTGGAACCTTAATTCACACTGTGGGAACAACGGGGCCACGGGGCTCTGAAATTCAAACTTAGGAAAACAAATTAGATCTTAAATTTAAATAACAATTTAAAAACACTTTTTGAAATGTAATTAAATATAAAATTCCCCACAAAAAAACCCTCGCCCTGATTTTCTAAAACTTTTTTTTGCACAAATGTTGTATTTTCCTGATAAATTTGTAGTTTTATTTGTTTGAAATACCGTTAAGAAGGTAACTTCCGGTAGAGACTTCCGGTGTGGACTGGACGGATAGCGCCATCTTGACTGCAGAAAGGTCCCGTTATCGGAGAACGGTAAGAAAAAAAAATAGTCTTTTAATTAGTGACATCGTCCATAAGACTTCATTCTATTTACAAGTGTGATGCATCGAGGAATGATGATATGATGCGTGGTGAAGTTCTGCTTCTCCGCTTTATTCGGCGGTCTGGAGTAAAGTTATCGTTGCGTGCGTGCGTGTGTGTGCGTGCGTGTGTGTGCGTGCGTGCGTGTGCGTGTGTGCGTGTGTGTGTTGTGGTCGAACACGTCTTGCAGATGCATCCCTCCATCATGGCCGGGGCCGCCGGGCTCCAGAGCGCCCCCCTCATGCCGGCCGTGTTCGGGTGTCCCCTCTGCCCCAGGTTCTCCACCCGGAGCCGCAGCGTGGTCCGGAGGCACCTGCTGAACCACCAGGCGAACGCGGTGCGCTTCCAGGGTACGGCCCGGACGCGAAACGCGTCCCAAGTTCTCGGGCAGTGTGCGGTTTTTTGAGACGCACGACTCTCCCTTATTTCAGAGACGTACATCTGCAGATGCAACCTGCCCTGCAGAGACGGAGGACACTTCCACTGCCCGTTCTGCGGATGCACGATCATCCGCAAAGACACCATCGTAGCGCATCTCAGAGAGTGCACAAGCAGAAGCGACCCGCAGGCTCCACTTCCAGGTCCTGACCCCCCCTCGCCACAGACCCCCCCCGCAGTTCTGTCACCCACCAGGGCGGAACATTCGTATTCACTCCCGCCGCCTGCGTCGGCCGCGAAGACGACCCACTCGTCCACTCAGACGGGGTCCCCGGACGACCCCGCGTTTGCCCTGGATGTGAAAGAGGAGGACCGGTCTCCGGGAGACCCGGATCCTCCTCCGGCCCCCCCAGCTGCACCCCCGGAGGATCCCGCGGCTCCAGAGGAACGCGGACCCGGGGGGGGGTGCCGCCGACCCACGTGAAGTGCCCGCGCTGCCCGTTCGTTCTGTACAAGCGGAATTTGCTTCTGCACATCCAGAGAAAACACGCAGACGCGACGGCGGAGCCGCGCTCGCAGAGACCCTCCGGGGACCGCAGCCGCAGCCTCCGCGGGGCCGCAAGAACTTCCGGGGGAGCGGATCTTCCCGTGCATGTGCAGAAGAGGGGAGAGAGGCGTGTGACGACATGTGAGGGGGGACAACTGGACCTCCCAGTCCTCCCAGAAATGGTGGGAAAGCCTTTCCCCCCCCCCCACCACTCGTAGTAGTCGTGCGCAAAACAAAGCGGCCGAAAGCGCGCGTCCCCTCGTCCGTCCCTCCGGACCTCGGAGCTGTGTGTCATGAGACATGGATCTCAAGTTACTTGCGCGAGGGCGCCTCCCTCTTTAGGTTGTTCTGTACATTTAAAAAAAAAAAAAAAAAAAAAAAAAGCCCCGTGGTTCACTTCCTTGTTGTTGGTCCGGCCCACAGGGTTAATCATTACCACATCTTCCACGTTCAGCGGCGCTCAGATTCTCCTTCAGTCCACTCTGCAAAGTTCCAGCGCCACGCTTCCTTTTCCTTTTTTTTAACATTCGGCTTTCTTTTAGGAACTGAAGATGGATTCCAACACAAGCAGCAAGAGCAAGAAAACATTTCTCTTCACGTCCGAGTCAGTGGGAGAAGGACATGCAGGTACGTGGTGGCGGTGTGGACATGTGGGGACGTTTGTGGACATTTGTGGACATGTGTGGCCGTGTGGATATGTGTGCACGTGTGTGCACGTGTGTGCACATGTGTGGAAATGAGTGAACATGTGTGGACATGTATGAACATGTGTGGATGTGTTACCCAATCACGGTTACCTCATCCAACATGTATGGATCCACTGTGAAACTAAATTCCAATTCAAACCACCCTCAGTGGTGTGTTCATGCTATTTTTGCTGTAGAGTTTCAATATTTTTAAAATCTCAGCTGATAATTGGACACGCCCCATACTACTACTACTACTACTACTACTACTACTACTACGACTGACTGCGTCTAAACTCCAACTCAAATTCCCATTTCCATTCCAACTTCCATTTCTGAGATCTTTTTCTTCTTTTCTTCCACACCTCAGATAAAATGTGCGACCAGATCAGTGACGCTGTGCTGGACGCCTACCTGAAAGAAGACCCTGACTCTAGAGTGGCCTGTGGTGAGAAATTCATAAACAACTGTGAGCACATACAAATGTTCTGGATGTGAAGGTGCACGACTGACAAAGAGCATGTTTATATAACCATCTCACATGAGATAAGACCTCTTGGCCAAAGGTCACTGCAGCATGATCTCACTGTGCTTCACCTCTGAAACTATATTTCATATACGTTGTGAAAAACGGGGGTTGTAAAATGATGTGTTCGTACAGAGTGTGTGACCAAGACCGGCATGATCTTACTGGTGGGAGAGGTTACTTCTAAAGCCATGGTGGACCTGCAGAAGGTGGTCCGGAAGACCGTGCAGTCCATCGGCTACGACGACTCCTCCAAAGGTGTGTGAAGGTGGGATTGCGCCCCGGGTGTCGAATGACCGATGTGCTGAAGCTTCCGGGGGCCCGGCTGTGATCCGCAGGTTTCGACTACAAGACGTGCAACGTGCTGGTGGCGCTGGAGCCGCAGTGCCCGGAGATCTCCGACTGCGTGTTCGAAGGGAGGGACCAGGAGGACATCGGCGCAGGCGACCAGGTTCAGTACTCGGGTTCAATCTCCTGCGATGCCCTTAAAAATGACTAAAAATGAATCAACATGTTTCAAGTGTTTCAGGTGCATTAAGTATTAAAACTTTAGCACAGGTCACAGGTTCAGTTTATCTTCACACCTCTAATAAACCTCTAATATGGATACAGGCCTCTTTCTATGTGTGTGTGTGTGTGTGTGTGTGTGTGTGTGTGTGTGTGTGTGTGTGTGTGTGTTTTCAAGTTGAAGTATGTCAATATTGGCATTTATCATGGTGTTGATGTTATGGAGCCTCTCACATCGTCTTGTCAGAACATCTCCATCTGACCCCGTGGCTGGAGAATGTTGAGCAAAAGTCCTGACGTGTGGTGGTCTTCATCCCTCCAGGGTCTGATGTTCGGTTATGCCACCGACGAGACGGAGGAGTGCATGCCTCTGACCATCCTCCTGGCCCACAAACTCAACCGCAGGATGAAGGAGCTGTCCCGCACGGGAGAGTGTCCTTGGATCCTCCCAGATTCCAAATCACAAGTGAGTAGAGTAGTAGTGACATCATCACCATGACAACCGTTTATGGAGAGGAGTCTGTGACACACGCGTAGACTGACGTGTGTCATCTTAATTGTAATTTGCCCTCCTCTCGTTGTTACCATAGTGACGGCAGAATAAAGAGCTGCCCCTGTGTTCCCCTGCAGGTCACCGTGGAGTACCGAGACAACATGGGAGCCATGGAGCCCCTGCGCGTTCACACCGTGGTCCTGTCAGTGCAGCACATTCCTGAGATCAGCCTGGAAGACATCAGGCGGAACCTGATGGAGAAGGTGGTGAAGGCCGTCATTCCCGCCAAGTACCTGGATGAAAAGACCATCTACCATCTACTGCCAAGCGGGAAGTTCCTCCTCGGGGGCCCACAGGTGAAACCGCGGCAGCAAACGTTTAAACAAAAAAAAAAAAAAAAAAGAAAAGATTTGAGCAAAAGCGGGAGAGGGTCTGATGGTTTTGTCCCATCAGAGCGATGCGGGACTCACTGGGCGTAAAATCATCGTGGACACATATGGAGGCTGGGGCGGTCACGGAGGAGGAGCCTTCTCTGGGAAAGATTACTCCAAAGTGGACCGGTCCGGAGCTTACGCAGCCCGCTGGGTTGCTAAGTCTTTGGTCAAAGCTGGGCTGTGCAGGAGGGTGCTCGTTCAGGTGGGGGGGACACAATACGGTCGCACCACTTGGAAGCAAAGTCGTTGCTGTTTGTCTTTAGTTCTCGAACGCAAACGAACAGGAACTGTGAGATTTTCTTGCAGGAGAAGCTTTGACGTCTCCGTTGTTTTGCTTAGATCTCCTATGCTATCGGCGTGAGCCATCCGCTCTCCATCTCCGTTTTCCACTACGGCACGTCGAGCAGAGACGAAGACGAGCTGCTGCAGATCGTACAGAAGAACTTCGACCTGCGGCCTGGCGTCATCGTGAAGTGAGTTCAATTTTCTCAGAGCTGCGGCCTTCCTGTCTCTGTCCGCCTGCACTGACGGTCATCCTGGCCCTCTCCTCTCACAGAGAGCTGGGCTTGAAGCGGCCCATTTACCAGTCCACCGCCTGCTACGGTCACTTTGGCAGAGAGGACTTCCCCTGGGAAAAACCAAAGTCTCTCCAGTTTTGAGCTTGAGACGTATTCCATTTTTAAATAAATGTAAAAAGTCTAATTGTGTCATTCAATCTGTTTTCTGTGTACAGTTGTCACAACAGATTTGTCAATTTCTGGCCATGTGAAATCTAAAGTAAGTTGGACATGAACTAAAACTGGGGAATTACCGAAAAAACAAACGCAGTTCTGTCCACTAGAGGGCGACAAAGTCTAATATAGTTTCTGAAGGAATTAGAAAAAAATCATTTTTTGCCTGTTAAATATGTTTATTATTTTAAAGCAAGCTGAAAAAATAATTACAATTATTTAGTACAAGTCCAATGAAGTTATATCTAAAATAACTTATCCTTAGCATAAAGTAACACTGGGGAATACCGAAATAAAGAAAAACACATGTGTCCACTAGAGGGCGACAGATCCAATATCAATGCACAGAAAAAAACAAGTATGTTGCATGAAACATTTTTATTAATTTAGAGTAAATCTTCAAAAATAATGATATTTGAGTACAATTTCAGTTAAGTTAAATGTAAAAAGAGTTAAATATAGTGTAACACAACAAAGAAACAAACAAAACCGTGTTTGTCCACTAGAGGGAGACAAACCAACTATATTGAAGTTCGCTGGGATAGTACTCAAGGTCTAATAACTTAACAGAACGCATGAAAAGGTGTTCATTATTTTAATGACTAAAATAATTAAATTCGAGTGAGTAAGTTAAATGATAAATTACGTATACCTCGAGAAACCCTTACGTGTGTCCACTAGATGGTCACAAAGGGCAAATACATAAAACCAAATGAATAAAGGAAGAGTTCAGACGCAAAATGAACAGGCTCTTTCGGGACGTCCTGCAAGTAACACAAGCTGAAGGTGTCATAAACAAACTCATGTTTCTTCAGAAGGCACAAAAACACGCAGAAAAAAGCGTGCACCAATTATAAGTGTTCAGACAAACGCGGTATTGTGACGGCTCGCCCCATTGGCTGAGGCCTGCGCATAAAAAGACGGAAGGCTGTCGGAGGTGAATGGCGTTTGACTCCTCGACTCCTGTTCCAGACTCGATCCGTCCTCGACGGGGCCGCCAGCACCTCTACACAGGTCTGCAAGAGGTGGCAGCCTCCGCGTAAAGTTCCAGCGTCCTGGGCCAGGACTGGGATGGGCGCGTCGGGAGGGTGACCATGTCGCGTTTGGATGAAGTTTGGGAGTGACAGAAGAGGAAAAGTCATATGCGTCACCATGTCGGGAATCAGTGCACCTTATGCGGTGAAGAAGAGGAAGAAGCCCGTGCAGAAAACGTAGGTTTGGCTCTTAACTACCCTCGACACTTTCTAAGGAAGTCCTGAGCGAAACGGGGTGGTTCAGGGTCAAGTTTACCTGCAGCAAACGCCACGCACGACCGTGCACGTGGAAGTCACGCGTTTTAAAAAACGCATCTCAATAGAGAGCCAGATGATACCCAGCCTTTGCGAATCACCCTTGGCGTTCCCCTCCCTACTAATCGAGGGAGGAAAAGACCCTCAAACCCGAGCTTCTCCCCTCCTGGACCATCAGCTAGGGCTGGATCACACCCTCAGTCCCAGGTCTTCCAGCTCAGACCCTCACTGGTGTCCTGCCAGCTGGTGCCAGGTTCCTTCCCCCACATCCGCATCTTCTCCTGCAGGTTTGACCGTCCTGCAGGGTGAAAGTGGTCAGAGGGGAATGTTGACCTTCACGCCTGATTCGTGCAGGTTGTTGCGTTTTGTGTCATTTTTGAAGTGGCCTCTCGGCATCTCTGATTTATTCTGCTTATCGCCTGTCAGCATGAACACATTAGTTTCCTTCATCATTCCACTCTTATCACAAGCTGGTGTGTCTTTGTTGTCTGGAGAAGGTTGTTTATTTAAGATGGAAATGGTACAGATCAAAACCTTCCTCTTCATTTGTGTTAATGTAGTTGCTTCACTGTAAACACGGCTGATTTTTTTTTTTTATTATTTTCGTGACCGCTTTGTTATGCCTTTTAGCTCATTAGTCGCGTTTGTAGTTCGGCGTTTATTTTGGCAGCACCCAGCAACGACGTAACACTCACATTTTCAATAGGAGCATTGTTGTCGTGAACCGGAAGAGTTGCGCCTGTGTTGGTTCAACAGATGTGTGCTCGCGCGCGCAGATGTGAGCTGCATCCCCCAGCAGCACCTGATTTCCCCCCAAACTTGGGACAACGGTACGAGCCGCGGGACTAACGTGTGCTGTGCATCACTCAACCTGTGCGTCGTTTTAAAGTGTGAGGCCTCCGCCTGCGAAGACCAATCCGTCCAAACGCCACCGGGACCGCCTGAACGTGGAGCTGGATCATCTGGCCAGTCTGCTGCCGTTCTCCGAGGAGATCAGGAGTCGCCTGGACAAGCTGTCTGTGCTCCGGCTCAGCGTGGGCTACCTAAAGGCCAAGAGCTGCCTCCAAGGTCAGTGACCCCCCCGGTGGGCGCTCCCCGCGTCCGCGCGGTGAGGGCGACCCGCCCGTGCGGACTACGGGAAGCGAGGGACGGCGTTTGTGGCGTGGTGGGGTCCCGGCGGTCGTGCGGTTGACCCTCGGGCCCGTCGGAGGGGGAACTTGACGCCAAGATTTGCGAAAAAGGCGCCGTGCCGGAGGGGAAAGGGGACGAGGTGATGAGGGGAAAACCAAATCAGGGTCATGTGACAGCCAGGCTGGAACAGTCGGTCTTTATTCTGATGCTGATCAAACACACACCCTGGGCCAAGGTGATGCCAGGTTGCCAACATCATCAGTGTGTGTGTGTGTGTGTTTGCCAAAAGGGTGTCAGTTTCGTCCTCAGTGGAGGTGTATTGTTCTTTCAAATATCACGTCTGCCTCCCGCCGCCGTTCCACTCAAAGTCTTTTGAGTTCCACTGAAAAGTGATGTGAAGAGCTCTCGGGTCTTCGTGTGGAGGAGCTCCAGCAGCTGCACCTCGCATGCGTCGTGGGTGCAGGTCGGCAGCAGCTTCAGCCCAGAGGAGCTCCCCCCTCGCTCTGTGCCCCTCTGGGTTCCTATCAGCAGGCCGATCGCTGCTGCTGCTGATAGAGCCGAGGGGGTGGGGGAAGCTCGCTGGCACGACATGGGGGCTCCTCGCGAGGTGGAGGTTTGCGCAGCGCGGACTCCCTGCAGCCCCGCGTCGGTCGAAGCGGCCCGCCGGGAGCCGACGGACGCGGTGACGACGGTTATTGCGGGGCGTTGTGCACAAAGCCCCGCGCGAGCCAGACGCGTTCACGCCGGCCTCGGCTTGTCTCGGTCCCTCGCTTGCTGCCAAAGCAGCCCTGAACCAACCGCGGAGGAGTGGGCTCCACGGGACCCCTGAAGGTTCTACCTGGCGCCAGGACGTCCAGAGGAGAACCTTCGGTCTTCTTTTTCGAGTGTGCCTTTGAATCAGAGGCCAAGATATCGCAGCACCACGACGCGGTGGGCCCCTCGCTCCGTGGTCCACATGTCCACTGTTGGCGTTTTTGTTGGCGAGCAGGGGTCAGCACGGGCACGCCGACCGGTCCTTCGCAGCCCGCAACCACCTCTTTAGGGGCCCGAGCCCCGGCAGCTCGTCTGCGTCCACCAAAAATAAAACCTCTCCGTTGTTCCTGACCAATGTCCAGACCACGACCGTCTTCAGTTAAAGGTCTGGCTGTCATAGCACCAGACTAAAAATAAATAGGTTAAATAAAAAATAAAAAAAAGCTATGATAACAGTGTGAGCATAGTTTTCGTTGTTTGCAGAGGAAAGGCTCCTTGTGGCGCCCTTAAAATATTATTCCCTCTGTCTAATCATCTGCAGCAGTTTCCTCCGATTGTTTGTGCAGGGTTGAGGAATAGGATGGTTTTTTAATACTCTTGACATCAAAGTGAATATACTGATAAAATGCTCATGCATTTTTCATGCAGCATCGGGGGTTGTTGTTTCACTAAAAAAACAAATCTGCGCCGCCACTGTGAGGAAGAATCCCTCGCTTGTTTAAAATTTAACCCCGTATCTGCTTGTATCTTTTTTCTTTTTTTTTTTTTCTTTTCCAACAGTCTTTTTAGAAATCAAGCTTTCGCCTTCTCGATCTAGATCCTTCTAACAATGTTTTTAGATCGCGTGATAAAATAATTGCGTCTTTTTGGTCTGTGGGCTGACGTCAACCCTGCATGAAGCGTTGGCAGGAGTCAAAGCGTCCAAACGGCGTCCACGCTGTCAACAGATTCCAGCTCCTCTGAATCACCGCCGAGCACACTTTGTTCCCTCCAGTGAGCCCTGAATGAGTCCCAGGCGATACCCTTCCAATTCAGTCAACACCGGGAGTGCAGGTTATCATGGTGAACCATCGTCGCCGGGGCAACCGCCCAGAGTCTGAGCGGAGCAGGAAGTCTGACACCGCGGCGCAGGGGGAAAAGGGGATTTGCCTCGTGCGGGTCGTGCGCCGCTCACGTCTGGTTCCTGTGTCAAGTGTTGACAAAGGTTGAACTGAGGTTTCAGCTTTCAGTCGCTTCATTCTCCTGTTATATGCATCTGAAAAATGCTTCCACAATCACCAGATCCTTGAAATACACTCATCGTTTTGCCACATTGTCCCTGAGTGGAGAGTCCTGAGTGCTGCGGGTATCGCAGTCAACTCCAGAAACGAGTGAAAGCTCTCGTCTAAATGTCAGAATTCAATTAAAGGGGCTGCTTTTTGGGCTCTTAACAAACTCTTGAAATCTGAAATCTGGAGTTTGTCTCTTATGTCTGAGACCAGGAGGAAGTTGGCGATGATGTCCCAGATAAACGGAGATAAGAGAGCGCTGCAGGCTAATGTCGTCCCTGTAGCGTACGCCGCGGCCTCATCATCCCAGCTACATCTGCAGCTTCTGCTGGTCACAGTGAAGTCTGTCCATACCAGAGGGAGATGGGAGCTGGAATATGGGACCTGCTTTTAACCTTTGACCCTTGATGTTTTGTTGATGTGTCTTATAAAACTAAAATTCTTCTCAGTCTTTCGGGAGTTTGAAGAATGTTGCCCTTGATGACTGAGCAGATTCCTGAAGATCTGCGTCTGTGTGTGTGTGTATGTGTGTGAGTATGTGGTAAAGAGGAAAGGAAGACAGAGGGTTTATTTTACAAAATGAGGATGGTGCAGCCAAATGGGGAGGGTAGCGTGCCGTACGGTCATTACTGCAAGAAAAGGAAAGGAGATTTTTCTCTGTTGCTTGAAAGCCAGAGGCGAATTCAGATTGCTCAGCATTTAGGGAAAGCCACATCTTCGCTCACAGACAAAAGTCCATGGAAATCTTTCACTGATTAGCCTTTTCTCAGCATTTACAAAATAATACTTTTTTTCCCTTTTTAGATTCAGAGCACTTGCAGCAGATTTGGGGTGAAGACATGTAGATCTTTATTTTTAATATCAGTATCATGCAGCTGCGTATTTAGACATGCAAAATCCGCCCTTGTTTGGCCCTCGGGATCTCGCTAAAATGTCTTGAACAAATGTGCATAAGAAAATCAGATGAAAACGGCAAATATGTGTGCAGAAATTGCGGCAGACTTGTTCTTTTGTTGACTTTGGCACAAATCGTCGTCTCCATCCAGGAATGTCCCTGCATCTTAATTTGCTTAATAGTTTCAGAAGCTCCCAACCAGGACAGGAGCCTTATGAGCACGGCTGTAATTGGCATAAAATCCATAAATATTATGATTAAATTAGCACCTAACTGCCTGTCGGGATCATGCTGAGCCAGAACACTGAGTTAAAACTATTACCTGGTGGATCTTCAGGCAAGGCATGATGGCTATTACCGTTTCACTGTCAATGTTGAAAATTTTGATGAATGTTCAACAAGAACGTGCAAAAAAAACCTATCAATGGAAAAACAAGCTCAGTATGTATTCGGACTGTGTCCCCTCACCTCTTGGCTGGTCTGCGTCTTAGCACCCCTGCAGAAGAGCTCGGCTTCTCTCGTCCCTGCGAACAGCAGAAATGGAAACTCGGCTGGAAACTCTCTGGATGGAGTCAGTTTCTCGGAGGGAGAGCTCCTCCTGAAGGTACAGGCCAACACCATGTCACGGACGTCAGTCGTGCACGGTTCTTCAGTTGTCTTTTTAATCTTTTTTTTTTTTTTTTTTTAGGCTTTAAACGGATTTGTGTTGGCTATGATGGCAGACGGGGTGATCTTCTATGCATCGCCCACCGTCCAGGACTTCCTCGGCTACCACCAGGTGAGGCTGCGGCCCCAGCATGACTCAACCTAATGGAGCCTCGTGAGCTTTGCCGCTTGCTTCATCTCAACAATCGAGCGCTGGTGCATTTTTACAGCATGTCCGCTTTAATTCTGACAACAGTCGCATGTCTGTGAAGACGGCTCCTGTCTCTGTGGAGCAGTCACGTTGTGGATCACACAAAGGGTGTTAAGGCAGATGAACCCAAAAGCGCTGGCTGTACAGTTTACTGTCACGAATCTGCAGAAATGCATTTATATTCGGTTGCAATTCTGCGTGGTTGCATCTTTTTTTTTTTAACGTGTACATGACTGTAAAGATGGTCCTGGCTTTTCTGTCCTCAGTCGGACGTGGTCCAGCAGAGCGTTTACAACCTCATTCACAAGGACGACAGGGAGGCGTTCAGGCGTCAGCTCCAGTTCTCCATCAGCCCCGACTCGCACCCGAGAACAGAAAGTAAGAATCAGCCTGAGTGAAAACCTGCGCTCACTCATTTCTACACTCCAGGGCTCTGTGATGAAGTGGCCACGTGCAACGAATGCACGGCACTGCCAGTGTAAACAGACATGTGTAGTGATGCTGCTCTTAGCTTTGCTTTAATACTGCTGACATGATTGCCTGGAACTGGTGTGTGTGTGTGTGTTTGTTTTTTCTACTAGAATCTCCATCATATCCTGAGTGTACGTGTTTGTTTATTGTGCCTCCGTTGTTGTCATTTGATGATGGTCTCACACAACAGTAAACCCTCAACACCGTGACTGCGCTTGTTTCTGTGCAGATGGGTCCTGCAGTGATGATCCTCCGAGCTCGTGGCCTCAGAACATCCCTCCACAGAACTCCTCTTTCTTTGAAAGAAGCTTTTGTTGTCGCTTTCGCTGCCTCCTGGATAACACATCTGGATTCCTGGTACTATATATTAAGAACATTCAGCATGCTACCTCCTTCCTTCTCTTCTTTTAATGAGGGAAAATAAATCTAAAAACCAAGTATAAAAATTCCATAATGTCATTAAAAGAAGGTAACATGGATTCATCCTCTGGTGGATCATGAACATCTGTACAAAGGTTCAGGGTTTCTCTGCTGCGCGTGCTGCACATGTCGCCTCTCCTCATTTTTTTTGCGACTCTGGAATGGATGAAATATATATATATATATATATATATATATATATATATATGTTGTTTATGTTTTAAGGCTTTAAACTTCAACGGTCGGCTGAAGTGTCTGAGCCTCCCGGGAAACAGAGGGGCTGATGGGAGCGCAGCTGCTCCACAGCTGGCTCTTTTTGCCATTGCCACACCTGTGGAGCCTCCTTCAGTTATGGAGATCCGGGCGAAGACGTTCATCTTTCAGACTAAACACAGGATGGACTTCGCTCCGGTGGGCATAGACACCAGGTGGGTGGTCTTGGTGGAACCTGAGCAGCCCCCCTGGTCACGGTCATCACAGCCTTGTGTTTGTTTCCAGAGGGAAACTGGTTCTAGGCTATTCTGAGATGGAGCTGGTCAACCGAGGCTCTGGTTACCAGTTCATCCATGCTGCTGACATGATGTACTGCGCCGACAACCACCTTAAAAGTGAGTGATCCTGTCGGTAACACACGTGAAACACACCGCTGAACCCAGAAACCTGCTCCACCTCTGTGCGTGTGTTCTCAGTGATAAAGACGGGAAACAGTGGCTTCACTTTCTTCAGGCTGCTGACTAAAACGGGACAGTGGTTGTGGGTTCAAGCCTCTGCCAGGGTGGTTTTTAAGCACAGAAGACCTGACTTCATCATTGCT
The DNA here is from genome assembly GCA_911728415.1 of Lagocephalus sceleratus. Taxonomy (NCBI): domain Eukaryota; kingdom Metazoa; phylum Chordata; class Actinopteri; order Tetraodontiformes; family Tetraodontidae; genus Lagocephalus; species Lagocephalus sceleratus. The sequence goes on from CAJVRN010000148.1 coordinate 4,308,146, forward strand.
CGTCAGAAAGCCCTCACGTAAGTCACTGGTCCCAAAGCTTTATTGCATGAGCCTGTATTCTCTCTCTCAGGCCTAGCTTAAATTTCCAAATAATTATGAGGGTTTTGGTGTTAAAACTGACCAAAGCTTGCTCACTTTTTTTTGGTAGGAATGAGGAGGGAGAGGAGCACTTACACCAGAGGAGACGACAGCTTCCCTTCAACCTCTTCACCGGTAAGGGCGTCCTGTACGACACTTGGATGGAATCCCTCTCGGTGTCTGGACCTCAAGATTCTGATGCTTCGAGCATCCCCAAACCCAGAGCGGAGGACTGTTTGGACCCCGCGTCCCTGCTGGGATCCCTGCACCGGCAGGATCATTCCCTTTACTCCAACACCCAAAAAGCCAGCCCACAGAGGTTCCTTCAGAATCCAGAGGACTTGGACATGGACTTGGATTTGGGAAATCCTCAGTCGTCGTTGGAACAAGCGTTCTGGGACAGCCACGCTCTGCTCAGCGTTCCGGGTCAGACCCAAGTGCCTCAGAACAGGTCCGTCACTGGCGACCTGACGACAGAATCCATGATTGAATCACTGGAGCAGATTATAGGAGACATTGGGAATGGAGTGATGGAGGAGTTTGAAATCGAGGAGACGGAGCTGAGGGACTGGGAGAACACCCTGGTGAGGAAGAACAACGAAAGGCAGGACGCGCTGAACGACCTGAACCAGATCCTGGCCAACGACGTGTTCTCATACGTGGAGGAGGCTCTGATGAGGGAGACCGGAGGGCTCCTGCAGGGTCCAGAGGCTCATGTGGCTGCAGGCACCCTGACCCCCACACACACCTCACCACCGTGGCCCCTGGGCAGCTGCGATCCCCCCAGCGGTGACCAGGTGATTCCCTCACAGTCCTGCAGCCTTTCACAGTCCACGACGCAGGCCTGGCACCTGCCCGTCAGAAACAGCCGCAGTGTTGACCAAAGTCCACAACATAATCTAAAAAACACATTTGGGCTTCAGGGATCGTCGCCATGCCAACAACAGCCACAAAGTCCTCACGGTCACACGCTGGCACCTTGCTCATGTGTACCGGGCAGCGTGGACTTGACAGCCCCGCTGCACCACCCACAAATGCAGCAGTTGCCAGGCAGCTGTGGCCACGGCAACAGGAACGGACAAATCGGCACCGCCGGTTCAGCCGCACCTGTCGGGACGAACGGGACCCCGCCGGGCCCCACGTGCTCTGGAGGGCAACTGCTCGATGGGCGCACAGTCCCAAACGCTCCCTTCACCCCGTCCCGTCCTCACACGGCTGCCGGCACAGATGTGGGCAACATCAGTTCACTTTATCTGAACGGAGATAACGCCGGCCTGGAGATGGCCCCATCAGATTATCTTTACAGAAATGCGTCATTGCAGTCGTCCTTCTACTGTTGGCGGGAAGGAGCTCAGGTAAGATAACACTCGAAGAACACACATGCAGGCAAGGTTTATGAATTTTTGAGTGACCTGATTTTAACTAATCCCCCTGTTGTCAATCACAGATCCCCAACGTCCCTTTGAACGGTGTCCCTGACCCGTTGTCCTTCTCCGTCCTACCAACTGGGACCCTCAACCTCTCCCAGGACACTGGGACGTAGCCGTGTCCTGGACAGATGCATACACTTCTGGCATGTTCCCTTCTCAGTTACATTCAGACAACTATAAAAAAAAGATTTAAGCAAATAAAAGTTGTACATTAATATTATTTGTACTAATTACTTGTATTCCTATAAGAATGGCAGCGTTTCATTATTTATCAAATAATTTAAACCTGTATGTAATTTTTAAGTGTATTTTTATCCAGCAGAGAAGCATTTTACACCCTTTCATATATTGTGCATATTAGATTTACCATATGTAATCTTTATGCATTTGGAGTAAAGGCCACAGATAAAAATCTGTTATCATCAACAGAAGAACCATCATTTCTTCTGCTTTCAAACAGCAGCTCAACAAACACCCGTGTTCTGAGCTTTAAAGAGCAGGAGAGACAGACGGTGTTCAGACTAACAGGGTTCCGTCGCTCCACCGTTGGCCCTGAGGGGCAATGATTTGTGATTAACAGATTATTGTTAGTTATTCAGATGTTTTGCACTGAAGGAGATGCAGTATTGGAGTACTGTAGAGTTTATCAGGTATTTCTTTTAGGGCCCCTGACGATTGAGTTTACAAAACCATGGTTTTAGGATAAATTTAGGTCCTCTTTTTAAATACATTGATGCTTCGATATACTTGCTCCCAACTGCTTTGCACTATTGTTTGATTTAACACTTATTGTGCTCACAGCTGCTATCTTATATTCAAGTTGAGATTTATATCATGAAATTGTTGATTCCTGATTCCTCTCGCTTTCTCGTCTACACACGCTGGTGTGTACATGAATGTTTGGTGAGGTAAAAATAGTATTTAAATGTTTTACATTATTAGAGAGATGGTCTTTATTGGGTTAAAGTGAACTTTGTGTCTGAGTATCAAACGCCCTGTTGATGGAACAAAACACTGTTGACTCTTTTTATTAGTTGCCTTGCTGCTTCTGACTCACAAACGTGATCTGGTTCCTGAATTGAGGACTTGTACTTGGCTGATGGGTAGTCACATTCGCTGTTTGCTTTTGAGTCATGTGCTTTCAATCTTTTAAAGGAGACATTTCATGTCTGCAATGACACCACTTATGACAGGAGTTTATCATAACAGTTCTCGTCCCTGAGAACAGAAATAACTTACTCCTCTGTTTTATGACCTGTGACATTGATCCCTTATGAATGTGTATTACAAACCTGTACTCAATTAATACAGGTAATTATTTAAAATTATGGGTTGAGCCTCATTATTCCTGTGTTCTGACTCATTTTAAATCTAAAATGAATTGTTATTTTGTTTGTGACTCGATACCGCCACCTTAAGATAGTCTCATGTTTCTGCAGGACCTGGAGGTTCTTGAAACGCTCCTTATGTACAGGTATATGTAATGTCTGTGCAATAGTTTTGACACAGATATTTACCTTTCGCTATAAATATCAAGATGATGCTGAAACATTTTATTGACGAATATGAGTATTTACAATAATGCCCTCAAGATGGAGCTGTTATATTGCAAGTGGGTGGCGTCCTGCCACTGGGGTGACGTCCTGCATCTTGCACACAGGGTCAAAATATAAAATGTTTTTGAATAGAAACGGTCTCTCACTTCAAAGTCGTTACTGTAGGGCTGAAAGGGATATTTTAATTTAGTAAGAACAGAGGAACAACAGTTGAAGTTGATCCTGTAGCACTGAGTGTCATTATAATCCAGATAAATATTGAAAATAAATACACATAGCATTTTGTATGAAAAATAACACGATGTTAACAAAATGATTTTTATCATAATTATCATTACTGTTATCATTATTACATGCTTATGGCAGGAAAAAATAGTTTTGTGTTTTTATTCATATAAAACATTTCTGTTCGGACTTAAATGTGTTTGATGTTGAATTGTTGTGTGTACTCTACATGCATGTCATGAAATATCCATGCTGACACTGTAATGACACCCTTCTTTTGTTCTTATATTTCACATCTCTGGCCTTTGATATTCTGTTAAAAATAAAAAAAAAAAAAAGGTCATTTTCAATGAGCAATTCGTCACCCTTTAACCATAATTGAATTTTGATATGAGGGCAATTATTCATCATTAAAGTTATTCGCCTTAATTTGAAATATTAATGAGTTCTTTTGGTTGAGAGAAGAGATGAGTATTTGGTCACAAAGGAGCCGTCACTCCAGGCGTAGATCCACTGACATTACCCAGCATCCCCTCCAACGATGGCCCAGGTTAAAAAAGACTTGGATGTGCTACATAAAAGGGTTTTTTATTATGAGGCCCTAACCTGGATAATGTAAGATATATTGAAAAACTGTTGTGTTGGTCTAGTTTTCCACTCACATATCCCCCTTCTTCCTATTTTATTTCACTTATCGCATAGTTTATTGAACTACTACAGCTAATAATAGCAATGTATAATGATCATAAAGATAATATTGACAATGATTGATTGTAGTTCTGCTTTTCCACCACTAGAGGATAATATTTTGCGTGATGGGCTACGCTACATTTTCCTTAAAATGCATTTGTATCAGGTATGCACCTGCTCAAATGTGATTTTTCTTTAGATGTATTTAGAAATAACTCGTAGATGTGTACGTATAACAGCCCAACACCACATGTTAGTTGCTAACGGGGCAGCAAGTGTGCTCATGATTATTATGGCTTCGTTGGTGGAATGCCGACCACCGTTCAGCTGACAGCTGCACAGTTTTTGCAGAGTTTCTACCCTGACACTTTCTCCTCTTTGTTTCAATCTAATTTTCTCTCCAAGCACCAGATGATAATAGGCAATCCTGTGGTGTTACATCTCCCCCGTTACATTTAGTGTAAGATGAAATTTTGGGGCTTGGTACAGAGAAAGGTCACGTATGAGCAGAGCAGCGGCAAGGGTGTGAGATGAGAACAGATTTGTCCATTAATGAAAGAATCAGCTTCAGTGGGGGAATAATGCTGCGCGTGTCAGATGTCACTGCTCATATTGTTTTGACAACCAAATTGAGGAGGACGGTGAGCTGTTGAAATTTGCAGACGGTGATTAAATTGTGTGTGTGTGTGTGTGTGTGTGTGTGTGTGTGTGTGTGTGTGTGTGTGTGTGTGTGTGTGTGTGTGTGTGCGTGCATGTGTGCATGCGTGTAATGGGATTTTAGATGTCCTCCTCAGCTGTTCTTCTGGGATGGGAGAGGAAGGAGAGACTCCTTCACTCAGTGTCGGTGCTCTCCTACATCAAACCCACAGAGATGGGATCTCTCTCTCTCTCCCTCCATTCACACACACACACACACACACACACACGCACACACATAGAGAACAGATAGGTATAGACACACATTTTCTGGTTAAAAAACAAACCGCAGGTCTTTTAGATAAGTCCAAAGATCATTTCAGTTGCCCTCTGGTGGTTGTAGGAACCAAATAGCGACATATATTGTTGGTGTTTGTTCAATTGTGTTATATTATGCCATCAAATCTAATTTAAGTGTATAATATACCGAATGTGCGTAGCCCGGGTGACATGTTGTGCAGTGGTTAGTACTGTTGTGGGATACATTTGGGGATCGGTGAATCGATAACTTTAAATTGGATTTAGTGTGAATGTGAACAGTTTCTTTGTGTGTTAGCTTCCCCTCAGGTAAAAATGGCAAAAGATGGATGGATGGAAGGGTGGATAGATGGAGGGATGGAGGGATGGATGCGTCTTTGCATGTGCTGTGGTAGCAGGGGTGACTGTGACTAAGTGGTTTTGCTGATGGCCCAGTGACCTAACTTGGATGTATCCCTTCTCTGATCACTGGGACAGACCACCATCCATCCGCACCCACCGTTCACCCCCTCACACCTCTCCAATTTGTATCCCAAGTTGGCGCACATCAGGTATTCGCCGTGTGACTCGGTGAGGTCAGAATGATTCATTTTCATGTCCTAAATCTGCCATCCAGTCACAAGTTTGACCCCCGAGAAGATGAAGCCATTCAGCCGGCTGGAAGACGCAGGCTGATATGCAGATGGGGGGCTGAGGCTGGCACTTTCCCTCCTTTAACTTCTCCCCTTTTCCGGATCACCTTGAGCTCCACAGGGCATCTTCCCTGGAGTCCCTTTGTCTATGAATGCTAATGGGATCTCTCTGTGTTAATAATAAATAGCTGCTGATAAAATTATAAATTTCTAATGTCCCTCTCAGACCTTTTTCTCTCCTCTGCATCAGATTAGTTTATCAGGGCTTCGCCGCCCCAAACACTTTTGGCTTAATTATTTAAACTGCCTAAAATATTCATATCCTCCTTTTCTTGGGTGCAAAAGCCATCGTTCAGCCCTGAACATTTTGGGGTGGAAAAAAGAAGCAGAGGGGGATAAAATATTCAGCAGTGTGTGGGCCCTTCAATTATTTCTTTAGATGCATGAATGTAAAAAAAAAAAACACATGCAGGCTGAAATTAGCATTTTTGGGGAGAATAATTCCTACAGCAATATAATACAGCATTTTCAATTATTCAAGGTTCCCTAACACTTTATACATTTATGTTTAATCACATCCTGGGATTTTGGATACAAACACTTCATGGCTGTCATTTGTTTTTTCCACCCGCAGGCGATGTAATTAAGTGTAAAAGAGTATTAAAAGATGTGTTATACTGGGGAATATAAAAAAAATGTCCATCTGGGAGTCAGACCCAGAGTTCCACTTTACTGCTTTCTTTGCAGGTCAGACACAGAGTTTGGATCCATCCCCACCGGTCTGACTCCCATCAATGTTTAACTGCCATTGAAACATCAGAGAGAAAAAGATGTCTCCCTCCTGTAATGTAATCACTCCTCCGTGTTCGATCCTTGGATTCGCTCTTAGCTTACACAAATGCTTTTGTTTGCAGGCTGCCATTGTGCTGTATTATTTAGAGGCAGAACAAACAGAAAAGCCCCCTCCGTCTCCCTTTCTCTGCTTCCTGATTCACGCTCCGCGGGCCTGTCAGCGCATCTACCACAGGGATCAATTTCACCATCGCAGAGAACCCACTGGATCAGATCAGGTGGGACTCACACACACTCACACACCCTTAAAACGCCCATGCTTGGCTTTGGCGAGGCCTCCAAGGAGCAGGGCGTCGACATCTGTGGAGAGCATCCTCCCTCCTTGAGACCAGGGGATTCAGAGGAAACTTCTCAGTTAACTTTTGGGAGAAAAATATTGTAATCTGATGATGAGATTTGGCTTCAAATTAAGAGGAAATATTGGAAATTCAGTCTCCAAGTGAGTTTGTGACACCAAGATTAAGTGGAACCATTATTGTCATATTAGTCTCATTATTCTATTTTATGTCTTTGGATTGTGGAGTAAAACACATGTTATCAGTCTGTTGTTAAATAAGTAATACACATTGATTAAGTGTTCAGTTGTTTTAACCGCCTATGTCTTTATGAAATCCAATTTCAATAAAGTTTTGAAGTCAGCACTTTCAGTCACTTTTGAGCTGCGCAGAACATTTACAATTTACAGTAAAGCTAAATTCAACTAGATCCAGAGCAGACAGATTGCTAAAACATTTATTAAGCAGCTTCATGCACTAAATGATTCATCTCGACAGCTCATTTTGAAAATCACGTCTGCTATGCAGCTTACATTTTTATTATATTAACAGCCTGGTATTAGCTTTGCCGCATAAATTATTAAATATTATGGCTTGGGCTGCTCGCTGTATCGTAACCCGTCACAAACCGCATTAAAAGTTCCGTGAGATGGATTTATGGAGGCCGTGGAGGTGCAGTTTGCAACAAGTCCAGCGTGTAAAATTCATAAAGGCTATGTTTGATTGATTTGTTCATTTGGTCATAACTGGCGGTGATGCTTGACCTGCTATTGGAGGAAAGGGAAAGTGGGTGGGGACTCAACCGTCCAGTTACTGTCGTAGAACAAAAACCCAGTCAATGAGCATGTGAGAAACTAAAATGTTTTTTTTTTTTTTTTTTAAATGCATTCAGCCACAGCAGTAGGTGTTAGCTGCAGTGTTGCGGTGTTAATAATGAATCTTTTCACACAGAGTCCCAAATTCACAGACCCGCCTATGATCCACACAGGCCCCGGGGCCTCACTCTCAGACCCAAACCAGCACCCTGGTTTATGTAAATACAGACGCATTTATTTATTTATCTCTAACACAGACAGACAGACAGACAGGCAGACAGGCAGACAGGCAGGCAGGCAGGCAGGCAGGCAGGCAGGCAGGCAGGCAGGCACGCACGCACGCACGCACACACACTCACACGGAGGAATAATTAAATTTCTCACTTTTTCTCACATTTGTAGGTGTGTATGACCTCCTTTGTCCTACTTTGCCCTTCCACTGACAGAACAATGAGTATCTCATAATAGGTATGGATAATAATTTAATTGCTGTAAGTAACACATCTGGATTTTTTAAAAATTTAGTTCAGCACCATGATTTTCTTTTTCCAGCTACTTCTATTGAAATGACATATAAAATGTATCATCTGAGTCAATATTGCAAGTAAGATCACAGCACACTGGCAACAAGAATTATTTGGGCACATCTGGCCCCAGACAACAGCCACACAAATGCCAGATGTGGTAAACAATTTCCCTTCGCTGAGGTAACCGTGACAACAGCAGGCCACACGCACAATGTCACAGACATTAATGTATGCAAACAGTGAAACAAAGGTGAGCGATCATGCCCCAGGGGGCATCTGAGCAGACACAACATCTGCATGCGGCCACAGCAACCACCAGAGAGAGGGGGGTCCTGCACACGTGACGGTCCTGCAGATACTCAGGTGCAGGAAACTGATGAAGACTGTGGAAGAAGGTGCATGGAGCAGCAGGAATACATGTGTTCATGAGGGTTTAATGAGAATAGGTGATTAAAATTTATTACAGATAAGGCTATAAAAGTAAACACTATGTGATATGAGACTGTTAATACGAGGATGGGTGTGAATTGGAGGGGAGTATTTCCCATGAAATGTGATATTTTTTTATCATTAATACATATCTCAGATAATTTAAAGATAGAATCCATAGAGGAGAGTATGACTTAAATCTCAGCTTGGATGTGCTATTTTTAGGAACAGATCAGTGAGGGAGACGTCCAAATCAGATTATAGATGCATTTCTAAGTAAGCCCCAAATGATCAAAGCTGAGGATGTGAGGAAGTCAAATGTGAGATGAAACCGTTGTGTTATCATTATCAGGAAACACAATCTTCTGTATGAAAGATGCTCCCTGTCTGTCTTGGAGGGGGAGGAGGGACAAAAGGCAGAAAGTGAGGAAGCAGGAAAAGGATGAAGTAAAGTATAAAGGTTCCTCTGAAAGGAAGCGCTTGCCCATGTTCTTCTGAGAGGAAAAAAACACATCATTCATCTGCTGTTCCCCTGGCGACACCTTCACCAGCTCCTCAACACTTGAATATGAGAACTCTCACCTCACTCCTCGTCTTTATTTCCCCCCATTCAACCACCCTTTCCTCATTTTTCAATTCCATTTCTCTTCTCCCCCCATCCTCTCTGGAGTGCTCTTTATCCCCCTGTTCTCGGAATCCTCCCACACCCTACCCTTCCTCCTCTCACCCTCATCTCATCCCCACCCTTCAGTGTTTAGTGATTAATGTGAGTTTTAATTGTCATGCTCACTTTTATGCTCATTAAATTGTATTATGCAGCAGTTAGGGTATTAAAGTTTGGTGAGAAATTTCATGCATACTGATGAGAATGCAAATGAACCCAGCGTAAAAGGATAGTATGGCTTGCGTTGTTCTCTTGTACGTGCGTGTGCCTGTATGTACGTGTGTGTGTGTGTGTGTGTGTGTGTGTGTGTGTGTGTGTGTGTGTGTGTGAGCGCTATTATCCTCAGGAGTGAGGCAGTGTCATTATCACCATCGCTAGCATGTTAGCTGTGCTGAGAGAATCCACCCATAGAAATCATGTTAATGAGAGTCAAAGAAAATTCTCCACGCTTGGAAACCTGCAGAGTATTTAACATATGATGCTATATGTTGCAAGAAATGGGCTTTATTCAGTGATGTGATTCATTTACACATGCAAAGCACCTTAAGGTACGGTGTGTACATGGCTGTGAAATAAAAGTGCAGAAACTGGAGGCTCAGCACATACCTGCTCCAGAGCTGTGGTGTTAACAAAGAGAATGTTAATCAGATTTGGTATAAAGGGCTGCTATAAAGATTCAAAGCACACAAATCTTACTTCAAAGATCTGCTGTATGTTCTAAATCACTCATAACTGATGTCATCTTTTGATTAAATGGCCACACCAAAACACTCATAAAATTGTTTACAACAAACTGCATCAAGACATTAATATAAAGACAGGTTTTAGAGGGAATATACTGTATTTTAGACATCATTATTTGACTGAAAGCTCAAAGGATCAACACATCAATGACACATGCACTGAGTATGCATTTGTAGATGATGCATTTTTACTTTTATTCTTGACCAAATGGAGCAGAGTCACCTAAACATACAATTGTTGTAAACAAACTATTTTAATTAAGTTTTTTTTCCTCAAAAATTCTCATATTGAATCATACAGCCTCACCATCCATGTGGGTTCAAATTTATTTTAAAAATTGCACTTTTATAAAAGTGAATGTTATATTTTCTGTAACTGTCAATACACCGAGGGCTTCAAACTTTGTAGAAGCCATGGCAAAACTGTATTATAGCAGTAATTTCTTTAATTAAATGTCTTTGTGCGGCGCTAAAGAACTTTAGAAGCAGAAAAAGCTTGCTCCTCTGCAGGGAAGTGTTGCCTGAATACCTTTGTTCACAGTGACTGCAGTAAACCTCAGCTTCAGAAAAGTATGCAGAGGGAGAGCATGCGATGCATAAGGTTTGGTCAAATATGAGGAATCAGAATTCTCAGGGATCTGACACTTTGGCAGCATCTGTAGTAGCAGCACCATCAAAATATTCCCTCGGGCCTTATTAAATTATATGCATCCTACATTTAAATGTAATAAGGTGGAAGGAAAATGTCTAAAACATGAATAAAAAACCCCCACAATCGCCCTGTTTTATTCAAAACAGCATGTCATAGCCGTCATCCTCTCTCGGGCCACCTACTGGTGCCACCACGCTGAGTGAATAGGCTCAGTCATTACTGCCCTTCGCTGGCTCATTCTGAAAATGAAACAATGGTAACGATTTTCAACCAGGAGGCCTTAATCATTTACACAGCATGGAGCACGCGTGTCGAAATGAGGCTTCTGATAATGCTGTCCTGCATCAGCGGCGGGGGGTACTGTAAATGAGAAAATGGAGAGAAATAGGAGGAAAACGGCACACAGTCATTACAGCAGGAGATAATGTGTTTATGCATGAACGATACCGTCTGAAATCTGGATGATCAAAGAGGGGACATTGAACATCTCTGCAAATGTCAGGAATGGCGTGAAAGGAGTTTTATTGGTTTAAACCGAGGGGTATTTGAAGAATGCAAAACAATATAATCCATCCACGTCTGTCAAAACTGCAAAATTAAAATGCAAAAGAAATTGAAAGAACTGTTTCAGCTGGTTTCATAAGCTGAATGACCCCCCCATACCCCACACTTCAATTTCGACTGCCTGTCATATTTTTCAATTTAGGTTTCCCTCCAGTGAGACCAGATCAGTGCCTCATTCCTTGAAGTTCCATTAATCAATATTTCTTATATTAACTCAAATTAAAACACTTGTAATTTGAAAGAGCCCACAGAGGATCATCACCCAGATCTGCTGCTTTTCAACGCTTTAGTATCTCCTAGCCTCATTTACTCCACAGATCCAGCTTCCTGCTCACATTAATACTTCATTCTGAGTTGGAAAAACCCCACAGTAGGGGACAAAATGTAATTATCTCTCCAAAGATATTATATTTAGTGGAAATTTGTCATTTCATTAGTGCTCTTTTTACACTAGAGGCATGACCCAGGTGTAGGAGAATTTTTCTCCCTTAATATTTGACATGTTAATTACCTGTAAGAACCACATCCTTGTCACTAACACGGAGCTGTTTATATATTTAACATACTCGCAGCTTTAACACACAATAGAAAAGGTTATCATAAAGCACCTATTGTTTCATTAAAGGGCCAAACATTCTCTGGAATCCAGCTGGAGTTAACCCAGCTGATAAAACACAAATGCAGCAGTTGCGCCCGAAGGGCGGCCTTGCTGCAACAACATGACCATTACCTATACCAACTTCCATCTGGTTGGCCTCAGGTGAGAACTCTAGCGTCAAAGCTAAATGCTAAATGCAGTGATGCAACTGATGGCAAAACCTACGAGTAGTTTGTTGGAACACTGGTGGTACTCTCATTTCAAAATTTAAAACATAAAACCCCCCCACAATGCATTGCATTCATTAACATCAGTGCATACATGCGCAATCCAGCTGCAGTTCAACACACATAAAAACAATGCTGGTTTTGCAAAAAACGTGCTCTTACACAATTTGTGAAAAAACCGAGGTTATACAAACTTGTTTATTTCCCCAGCTTTCCAGATCAGCAAAACATAACACAAGTTGCAACAATTACAAATTAATTTAAAAAAAATCCATCCTTCACCACCACCATGGCGCATCTACCTAAAATAGCCTTTCATGTTGTATTTAACACAAGTATTCAATTATTATGATTTTTTTTCCCCCCCATATTTCCCATAATACGCCGTGTTTACTTTAAACTGACCGTCTTCCAGGCAGCGGAGCCTGAACGTCACACGGGGGCGGTGTTGCCGCGGACGCCCCTCCCCCCAAACCACGAGGCGCCGGTGTTGACAGCCCCGATCGCCGCCCCGCCGGCTCACCCCCCGGCCCCCTCAAAACTTCGCCGACGCCCGCGGTCCAAAACCCCGCTGCCCAGCAAAGGGGCCCGGGCCCCCGGAGGACGACGTCGTCCTCGAACCTTGTCACCCACCCACCCCCACAACCCCCCCCCACACACACACACCCCCCGGAGGTGGCTCACAAAGGATTAACGGCTGTGCGGGAATTCCGCCCCCCGGTCCTTATCGAGCGGGGAGCGGGCCGGGCGGGCCCCGCCTCCGCTTCATTTGTCAACAAAGGGGTTTGACAGCCCCGGAGGAGCCCTGCCCCCATGTTTCCATAAAACACGGCCAGCCGAGCCGCGAGTAACCTTCCCTCTTCCCTCCCGTCGTTCATGTGGTGCGTTCACTTCCCCCGTCGCCGCTAACTCGGAGCTATCATGGCGGAGCGCGTTCAGCAGCCCCCGGCCAAGCGGCTCTGCTGCCGGCTGGGCTACGGCGCGGCGTGCCGGCAAGGCCAGCGGGCCGCGGGGGCTCCGTGCGGCGGCTCGGCTTCGGCTCACGGCGAGCCGAGCAAGACCCGCAGCCCGGAGACCCTGCTGGACATCGCGGCTCGGAGAGTGGCGGAGAAGTGGCCGTTCCAGAGGGTGGAGGAGCGCTTCGAGCGGATCCCGGAGCCCGTCCAGCGGCGGATCGTGTACTGGTCCTTCCCCAGGAGCGAGCGGGAGATCTGCATGTACTCGTCGTTCAACACCGGCGGGGAGGAGGTCGGAGGCGGCGGCGGCGGCGGGGAGAGCGGCGACGAGACGCGGCTGCCGTTCCGACGGGGCATCGGTCTGCTGGAGGGCGGCTGCGTGGACAATGTGCTCCAAGTGGGTGAGTGGTTCCGGATCGACAACCAGCCCTGGGGGGAAAAGGAGAAAAGAAAAAAAAAAAAAACCCATAAATGATAGTATGTGCTCGGATAAAGTAAGTAGATTTAACAACAAAGGGTGAAGCTTTGTGGCGTCAGACACGCAGCGGCTACAATGGGGCTTTAAATCTGCTGAGTGACTCAATGGGAATGTGTGACCGGGGCATTTAAATCCTGTTTTGCTGGGGGCACTTTGAATGTGAAACGCTGGCTGCAAAGCCTCTAATTGGAGCCGGATTCAAGCTGTGGCTTTAGCAGAGAGGAATTCCCACATTTCAGCCTCTGGAAAAACCACCAGAGGTCACCGGGAAAACTTTTGGCGAATGAGGATCAATACCCATCATAGCGATGGTCTGATGGGAAGTCCAGGCAGGATGGCGGTGTCGGGTCACGGGACTGGCAGGATATCCATCAAAACGACACCTTTTTTGCGTTTTCAGCCCTATTGACGAATCCTGTTTCGTCGGCGCGACAAGGCAGCTATTTACTCAGAACAGTTTTTCCATTCAGATAGCCTTTTTTTTTTTTTTTTTCTACAAAATCTGGCCATTGAAATCAGTTTTGAGTGCTACCAAAAATTCTTTTGAGTAATACGGGAAGTGCTGAGCTCTGGGTTGGGTCCCAACCGACACACATTACAAATGAATGAGTCTTTCTTGTTTTGAAATGCTTTTGACTCATTCCTGTTGAAGCGTTTGTCAGGGCAGATTGGTCGACAGAAGCCCTCTCCCAAAGCCGGTAATGCTCGGTCGTTGTTCTTGTTTTACGTGCGATTAGGATCAAAAGTGCTCTCTTTCACGAAACCGGGGGGACTGTGAGTGCATGAGCGTTGCAGCGTGTCAGCTGAAAGATGATGTGAAACAGGAACAGATGCTCTGTGTTCTGACAGCTGGTTTTGCATCACAAACTTTTCTGCTCAAGTGAATTACTCTGCGTCATTTGAAGCTCTGCCCTATATTTTATGTTTTTCATCCCGCTTAATCCAGGATTCTCTTTGAGATTTTAATTACCCAGTACGCACACATTAAATGCCCAGCATTGCTATTGTGAGTTTGCCACTTTGTTCCTATTTTCATGTTCATTTGTGTCTTTCAAACCTCCTGTCACCCCCCAAAAGGGCGGCAAACAAAAGCGTCTTTTCACTCCCTTGTTAGGTAGAAGAGATTTGGAAGGAGGAAGCGAATTGAGCACAGTAGTTCTTTTAAATGGGCCGTGATTCACACCATTCTGCAGCCAATTGGTTTGGGTTTGTGTCTTTGTTTGCGTCTGTAATCGAAGAGAAGGTTCGGGGAGATGGGCCGGTTTAATGAAGACGGTCTTCACTTTGATTGTGTTGCCGTGTCTGTCACCTGTGAGCTCACCACAGTCGCAGACACCTACTCGGAGATCACAGATTGCCGTAATCCCGTTACTCTGCATGGTTAATCTGTAATGCAATCTGAACACTTTGAGTTTCTGCCTGACCCCCATCTTCTCCCCCCAGTGTTAAAATGCAGGAGGTCTTTGTGAGTGGCCACAGAGAATACACACTCACAACATACACACTCTACCCTGTGTGCTGCCAAAATGAGAGGCCTATATATTCCTGGATATTGGCAAATGGTTCTGCAGGGCCGAAACAGAATCTGGGTTGTTACGCTGGAGAGCGAGGGGGCTCGATCTGCATGCTCACAAAGAGCAATAACAGTAGTGCTCTCTCTCATACACTGGGAGGGTTTCTTTCTTGGCTCATTGCACATTAGCCTGGAATTTGCTGGAAAAATAGAGCCAAGAAGTGATAAATAAAAGATGTAATCTCCCCGTGTGTGGGCTGGACCAGAGGAAGGAGGGTTTTCTCGCAGCAAACCTTGAGGAAATGAACTGGCATACATTTGCTGTGGACTCTCATAATGCACAATAAACCCTCATTGTTAGTCAGTGCAAAGATAAAGGATGCCATTTTTCTTTCAAGAGCAAACTGCAGGGGCTCCAGTTTAGACTGAAGAGCTACTTTGGCTACTTTATTCCTTTTACTCTGGATTATATCAGTGTGGTAGCGATGTTGTTTTACCTTGAATGTGACCACAAACTGCAGAAGAATGGTGTCTCTAGATTTACTGCCACACAAATCAAACAACACAATCATTAGTATGGAAATGAAAATGCAGTTGAGTCAGGCTGTTGTTTGGAGAAATGTGAATGTCTTCCAGCTTTATGGGATTCCACACAGGGTCAAAGTGCAGAAATGCACTTTTTCCAAGAACAGTTGGGTGTTACGCCGATCTGTAAATATCCCGTATGAAGCGGAAAGATTAGCTTTAAGCAAAGCCAATTATCAGACGTTTATCCGTGGTGGAACATCTGGTCTCTTCAGCCATGACAAAACTTTCCCATAAGTTAAAAACAAGTCATATAAGTAGAATTTCCCCAAACAGCTACATACCAAAACTAAAGGTGAATCTTTACATGGTTACGCTATGTTGGTGGTGTAAGATCTCAGATGAGATCATCAAACTTAATGACATGAAACCATTTCAGTTTGAGCATGCTGGCATGCTAAATATCACAAAATATATAAAGCAAGGTCCCTAAACCTTGGACCAAAGCAGCGATTTTACAACTCCCATCGAAGACAATGTGGCATCCAAGCTGTAAGCTGTTGCTCAAAACAGCACTTCAGTTGTTTCATCCAGGAAAAACTCCATTATTGTGGTCAGTTCTCTGAGACATTTGAGATGGTGAGGTTGCACAAGGGTGATGTGGCTCAGCTTTAAGCTGAAATATAGACCTTAGCGACGTGTTAAAGTATAGACTGTAGTGTTTATATGCGGCAGACAGTCATCTGGACTCATCAAAACAACTTCAAAATGGAAGAGCAGAAACAATCAAAGATGTAAATAATGTGTGTTTACCTGCATGAGAAATTACATAGTTTCTATATATGGAGGGAAAACATATGCTTTAATATGACACTTGCCCGGGTTGGATGGTGATTAGGTCACATTTAAGCAGTCTTCACTCGCAGTCTTCACTACCGATCAGTCCTCCGTCACAATGCAACCATTCCAGCTGTTTGTACAGCTGTATGGTGTATTGTAAACAGAGACCACTAACGGTTGCACTTAATTGTGCTGCAATGTTTCAGCATAAGCGAACCCTTTTTGTTCGAGTTGTGCTCTCAAACCGGTTTGCAACAACTTCCCTGTCACTTTGTACACCGACATGCAGAATTTAAGACTGGGTCTTCAAGTCTGCGAGAGGCCCGCTGCTTTAAGGATGTAACGCCGACGAAGTGATGCCGCATCCACCGATGCTCGTGTGACAGTACCTTTCATCACTTCTCCTCATGCGATATTAAGAAGCAGCCTGGTGTGTTTCCGCGCTCAGGTGTTGGGTTTGGCTCTGCGGCATACTGTCACCACACAGTGAAATCTCACCAGGCTGGAAAGGTCTCACTGGCTTTATGAATAGTTGAGTCCAGTTGTTTTCGTCAGAGCGAGCGTGTCTCGGATGGGGCTTTAAAGATAATTTACAAGGGGTCAACTGTCATAAAACATTTTCTTTATAGTTACAGTGGACTTTCAAACAGCAATATGAGACGAGTGAGAGACCTCATCAACCACAGGAGGTGAGAGTTAATTGTTTAGATTCATGTAATGATTCCCTTGCACGTATTTCAAGAAACAAGGAGGTTGGATCGTCCTGCTTGAGTGGGTGATGAAAGCAGGCTTATGATAAAATGGCTGGATGGGTGTCAGTGAAACATGCTTGTGGACAGGTCAAAGCTTATATTTCAGTGAGAATCATGATTATAATGGATGATGGACACTTTAATAATATTGATTGGGGTCTGTTGGGCCTTGGAAGTACTAATATAACAGTCTGCACATGCTTCCAAAGCCATCCTTAGCATGAAATTGCATCGACTTCCATATTTGATTATGTGCCACCCTAACCAAATCTAACAGGATGTCAGAAATTCTCTTTTGCTGCATTAGCTTCTGCATTTGGTCCCCCACGAGGACCGGTAGCCCAGACACTGTCAGCATTTATTCAAGATAAATTACCCAACAGATAACAAAAACATACACATACACTCATTACTGCCAGCTTGCTTTCTCATCTGCAATTTTATGAAGAATCAATGAATCAGTGCACACACTGAATGATGCAAAGCTTTTTAAGTATGCCGAGGGTTCGCACGCACACGCGCACGACACTCAGCCTCGCAGGTTGTTGATCAGCATTAATGGCGCATGCATAGCACTTCAATACGCTTCTGCTCTTCAGAATCGATTTTTATTGGAGCAACATCAGGGGGCACGCTTTGAAACAAACACAGAGAACAGCATTGGCGGTATCTGCCATTTTGAAGAATGGCTTCACACAACACTGACCATCCTGTGGAAGTGGGACCCGATATTCTATTCCAAAGCAGCCATAGTTTTGCTGTGACACGGTACTAATATTTGCCAAGATCTGTGCGGGAATTCCACGGAAGTATCCTGAATTAACACTGCCGAAAAGCATGATTCCATCAAAATGTCCACAGCAAATCATTTTCATGGAAGCGTTTTTATTTCCTGATTAGAACACATTTGGTTTCCTGAGCATTCGTGGCAGCATGAGAGCGTATGTGGGCTTTAGTCAAAATAATCAATACCGGCTCATCACGCTTGGTTCCGCGATCCGCATGGCCAATAGTCATGTGACCAGGCACACATGCACACACTTTCAAAGCAGCCGGACTCACTGCTCATAATCGGCGCAGAATTTGAGCTTGTTCATCTAAAATGAATCACAAATTTCATTTCCTGTCGAGAAACCTTAATCGGGATCACCAATGGATTCACACTGGTGCCATCCATCATGCACAATTGTGTGAAGTTTTAGGTTTGAATATTTAGAACTTTACAACACCAAGGCCTGTATTATTCCCCTTTCCTGGTCTGTAGTCCTCTGTTATTCATTGTTAACCTTCAGCAGGAAGGAGAGGAGGAGCGGTGAAGCAGTGTCACATGGAGGAGGGGAGGAACTAGTTTACCCTCAATCTGTTTGATAAATCCTGGTGCTCTCATCTTACGCCCCCTCGGCTGCTTGGAGTATAGTATTTTAGTTTTTGTGTGGCAAAGAACTAAAAATCTGGTTAGTTAAACTGGTCAGATGGGACTTCATGTGAAAAAAAATAGCAAAACCTCATGATCTCAAGTTGTTGTGTTGAGTATTTCTGTTTGAAAATATAAGAAAATGATTAATAACTTGCATATCGGATGACTAATTGATCATCCACCCAATCTTTCAGCTCTGGGTCGCCCATTGTTTGTTGAAAACAGTGGGGGGTGTTTTTCCCTCGAGGTGTTTGGAGAGTTTCATTCAACCACAAACTGTTCAGCAAGTCAAAGCCTGCTGTCGGTGCCTCCGAGGAGCCCTGGGCCTCATGGGGTGGTCACAGGAGAGCAACCCTTCGGCCCTCGGCAGCTCTGCCAACAGACCTCTTAAGCTAACAACAGGTGAATTGCTTCCAGCAGTTCAAACATACAAGCGGCTCTCATGGTCTTCAGAGGTCATCTCTGAAATTCTTCTATTTAATGCTCTTGAATAAAAGACGAAATGGAAATAAATATTTGCAGAAGGTGTGTAGAAAAACGAGGCTGAATGAGAAGCCAAATCACCCAGGCAAGTCACAACATAAGTCTAAAATGCAAATTGTAATGTTTGCCCTTTTTAGTGGAAATGAAAAGTGTCCATCACCAGAAGCTGCTACATTACCTCACGGTTGGATAAAGTTTATTGAAGGGCGATGCTCTTGCGTTCCATCTTGATACAATTAAATCATCGATGTAAAAACAGAAATGAAAATATCAGAAAACTATTTGCACATCCAAGTCCACACAGGAACGAGAGCCAAGACTTGGTAACGCCACCAGTCATTTCAATGTTAAGCCTCTTTTTACTGTGCTTTTAACTAATGAATATTACTCTCATTTAGCTCTCAGTGTTTTTACCAACTCCTGGAGGGAATGTCATCCTCTTAGCTGCTAACTGCCGAAAGCAGCCATCTGAGAAATTACTATGATGCTCTCTGTAGCTGAGGGAAGCTGATGGCTTTTAATTCCCCACTAAAATACAATCCTATTAGAAAGTATGCAACATAAATGGGGTCATTATAGACAAAACAAACCTGTGTGTATGTATGTGTGTGTGTGTGTGTGATTGAGAGCTCCCAGTGAGTGGACAGACAAAACAACAAATTATTCTAATATTGGCTAAACCAACTCCCTATTTCTTTCCTAAATCTTCTTTTCTGAAAACATTTGACACAGATCAGATGATTCTAAATTACAAGCCTGTTTCCTTCTAACATTCCACAACATTAAAATGCACTGTGCTCTGAAAGGAGCTGCTTTCTGATCAGAGAGGAGAACAGGAGGCGAGACAGCAGGCACTACCCCCACTGCAGCCCTGCGCTCAGTGGGCTGCTTTTGTGCACACACAGCGAAAGGCGGCGTGTGTGAAACTGTGGATACTCTTCTGTGCTCTAATTACATGCACACAATTGGTTTTAAGTTTAGAAGCTTAAGGAAACATCGACTCCCATCAGCCTCTGCACGCTCATGGCTGACATTCATTCGTCTTCACGCGTGGGTCTCTGTCTGGTTTCAGATCATCAGTATAATTTATCAGTATGTGGAAGTAATTAAAAAAAAAAAAAACTCGTTTTCCGTTTGTTGCTCTTCACTATCCAAGCTTATCCTCTTATCCTTAGGCTGAGTACAACAGGTACGGCTTGTTAAAATTAAGCCAAGTGGAGTCAGGTTTTAAGGCACATCCTGAAACTATTTGATCATGCATTTATTATCTAAATACTTTGAGGCAAACTGTTGCATGTCATGTTGCTAAATATGAGTTTCTTTGTTGATTTTTACCAAGAAATGATGAGTGTGTAATTGCACAAGTGTTTTTTATTAATTACAGTATGAAAATCACATGGATTAATACTTGTGAAGGTTTATTTCATAATACAAAGAAATTATTTTAATTATTGCAATAAAAAGATGACTGGTAATACAGACGTTTTGCCTAAACAAACAGGTGCAAATGATATCAGCATTGCTGTATAGATCAGACAGACTTACAATATTTAAGGAAGTTCCATCTTCATGTGTCCCCTGGCTTGAGACCATCCCGATGGCAGCCACAGAAAAACATTTAATTAACTATTGTTAACACACAATTCTGCCTAATAATGCATAATCACATTTGATTTAGATTGCCCACAACTTCCAGTTGCAACCAGTCTCCAACATTCTAAACACACACACACCTCAGGGTTGACACAAGCTGCCACAAGCCCTGTAAGCCAATCCGGTTTACCTCCACTCAAACAGGGTATGCCTGGCATGCACCTACACGTTGATTCATTGTTTTCATGCTAAAAGATGAGTAACATCAATGAATGCGATGGAAACAGGATGCACCTGAAACTATTGACTGAGCTATAATGCAGTGTGCTGCAGGGAGGGGTGGGGAGGGGTTCGGACGGTTGAAGAGGGTAATCAGATGAACACTTGCTACTGCAGCTGCATTCAGAGCCAAAATGAGAGGAGGACAAACACTGAGGTGTCAACTCTGCATTCAAACCCTTTCCTACATAATGGTAACAATAACTTTTTTACGACGGTTTCCATAGAAACGTGTGGTAGTGGGCTCCAATGTCCAATTATGATAACCAATAAGTCGCTGAACACACAGTCCTTTTTATTTTAACTTGGGTTATAAGTGAAGGAGAATATTGCAACTGTAATGATCACATTGTTTTGTGAGTGTTTAGCAGACCGAACAGGTGGGGCAACTCCGGCTGATAAAGGAGGAACACTCAGAACGGAGCCAGCCTGTCGCCAGTTGCTGCCCATGAAAAGGCTGCTGCAGCGAGATGACAGAAACCAAAATATTTGCATAGAGAAGAGACAGATCAGGCACGGATTAGGCATGGTTGTATTGCACTTCATATTCCAGTTCAGGCATATATGGCTATTTACACAGAGCTAAATGATGCCGAGCCAGTCGTATTGTCTGTTTGGTCACAATGGAGCACGAGGGCGTGTAAATCTGCTCGATACGCTGCAGTGATATGGTCTGACCTGCATCCTGTTTTCACAGCAAGGGGCCCCTCCTCCACCGTGATGATGTAGGAAAGTATTCCGTCCTTCAGCCAATGCCGTTATGACGTCGCGGCGACAGTTAAACAGCAGCTAGAGACAAAGGCAAGCCCAGATAATGCTGTCAGGCTAGCTGCTTGACTTGATTTTTAACGTATCTGACAAAACCCAACATATCAGGACTTGATGTCAAAGCAATGAGCCCAAACCGGCTCACTCACAATGAGCTCAGTATCAGTCGGTGAAAGGGAGTGAATCATCTGCATTCATGTCTAAAAATGTGAAAATCAACTGCTTTTTTATCATTATCATACCACATTACCGTTGCTCATGTGCTCCTGCTCACATTTACCAGCTGTCATACAGTTTCTCACTTTGAGTGAGCTACTGCTGACAGTTCAAAGGTTGTGCTAGTGCTCATAAACGCTGTGTGAAGGAAGGTTCAAAATGTCTCGCATCTCTTTCGTATGTTTTTAGATGCACTGTGTATCTTTGGTGACAAAAGGACAGAGTACTCTGTAGTGGTTATGCCGAGTAACTGATAGCGGGTGCCCTTGATAAACTGGATAATTGCCTTTTGACCCAGAATATTGTCGGAGTTACTTTTCACTGAGAGGGGAAATGTAGCAGCTCATAAAAGCTTTCCAGTAAGTCCCCCAGCTTACACTTAGGTGCATCTGTAAACATTGAACAGTAGATTCCTGACATAATTATCTTTTCTAAAGCATATTCTGCCGAGCACAACAAAATTCTGGGGCTTTTATATCCATTTTGATAGTGAAGTAGGATTTATATTATATTTCACAGGCTGATGGCAGAATAACCACTCAGGATTTTGGAATAACCTAATATTAATATGTTATGGACACTTTGGTATGCAGGGAACGAACCAGCAACCTTGGTATCACTAGACAGTATTAGCTTAGTCACTAAAGGAAACCAGCTAGCCTGGCAGGAAGTGACTGCATGTTTCTCGTCTTTGTGCTCAGACAAACTACCTTTGTTAACCAAGCACCAACCAGAGCTGCAGTATGTTAAGTGTGATCTGACACCTCTCCTGGTTTTACATGTGTCTCCGGACAGACACTGACTGGTCTGGTGAAACAAACCATGTTGGTTTGGAAGACACAGCGCTCACACGGATACAGCAGGTGGAAAATTCTCTTCCGTCCATGAGTTCGACGTGAACTTTTTGATGGCTGCCCATAAACACACACTGATGTCAAAACACTTGTGGGTTGGGATGTGTTTATCTGGCTGATATGAATCCTGGTGTTTATTGTTGGCAAACGAGATGAGGTTGTCTTCAGACTACAGCTCAGTGCTTCTACCTGACCCACAAAAGTATGATGCACATTAATAATAGATTCATATGGAACCATTGGGGGTACTTGATACACTTAAGGAATCGAATATATGAGGTTTTTTTCTCAGTTGTAATGCTACTTTCTGGCTCTGCTAACTTTGACAAACTCTGACTCTAAGAAATGGTACTTGGTCAGGTTCAATTTGTTTGTTAGAAACACACTCTCTCTCTCTCTCTCTCTCTCTCTATATATATATATATATATATATATATATATATATGTATATGTATATATATATATATATATATATATATATATATATATGTATATATATGTATATGTATATGTGTATATATGTGTGTGTATATATATATATATATATATATATATATATATATATATGTATGTATGTATAAGTGTGTGTGCGTGTGTATGTATATTATGCGCGTCTTTCATATAACTTCTGCCAGCAGGGGCAATAGTTTTTCTTCAACATTCATTGTCTGTGCATTATTATTTTATAAAACAATTTCTTTCTCACACAAAGGGCCAGCCCAAATAAATGAGCTTTTAAAGAGATGGAATGTAAAGCTAATGAGGTCGAGTAGTTACGGCGTAATTTCTGTAGCTTAGCTTGATACACCAGTAAGTCATTAACTTCTTTTAGTTCCAGTTCTTCCTGCCCCAGCTACAGCTCTTGTTGAAGCCTGAAGGACTGTAATTAGACACTAATTTCTATCAAAAGCTCTCTCTCTCTCTCTTTTTAAACTGGGCATTAAACTGATGGCTGTAGTGGAGTTCACTGGAATGGTTGTTGTCTGAGTGATGAGCCCATTTGCTATTTCTCATGTGTTGTAAAGGTGGCCTCTCATATTTCTGACAGAGATGAGGAATTTCAGCCCACTCAGTTGAGTAGGACTCCTTCATCCTTGCAGTATTTCAGTGCAGTTTGACACTTTTGGGGATTTAGCTGAAAAGAAGACAATATAATCAGTGTGGTTATTATTTTTTTAAGTGAATATGAAGTTCATTAACGGGCACAGTTAGTGATCAAACATCTACTGATTAGCGTGTTCATACCGTGAGGAGCTGCTGCTGAGTACTGAGAAGGACACAGATTGACCCAGTTAACTTAAATCCTCATTGACCCCATTTTGAGCTTGAATGAAGGATCATCTTGAATCACCATGACTCGTGCGGTTGGTGTACCTGCCCACTGAGTGGTGCTTGCACAGATATGCACCACCAAATCCGATGGTCACATCCATATAAGTTAGACATTCCTCACCAGAAATGCAATAAAACCATTGGCTCTTATCGGAACATTGTCTTCCTTTGATATCTCTAGGGTCACCCAATGTGAATATCGTGACACTGACTCATTCAGAGTTCAGCAGTGCTCATTGTGTCCTTTATTGATGCTGTTGTGAATGCAAGGGGACATGATGAATCTTCTGTGGGTATGGACAGGTTGTGTAATTCTCAGCTCTTCTTCTTCTTCACAGTTGTCACTGACATCTGAAGTGTGTGTGTGCGCACACACACACACACACACACATACACACACAAAAGAACAACTTGACGTAGAAGGTTCTGACTGGCTCACATCGGAGGAGAGCATGTAATGTGTAGCCGGTGTTTCATCTGATGAGGGGATTTTTAGTGTGTGACTCAGGACAAAGCACTAATGTGAACCTATTTTGGAATTTCAGATCAGTTTTAAGGCAAGAACTATGTACTAAGGACCTAAACCCCAAGAAAAATATTCATACATTGAACTCACAAACCATAAAAACAGTCTATTCAGCACACTTACGTGTGTTTGATGAGTCTTAAATTTAACCCAGTGACCCCTGGAGGAACCCTGGTTGGCTGGGAATGAAGCAGTTAAGTTTGGTTGCTACGCAGCGTGCGGCGCTGCATTACGCAAGCCCTGGAGCACAGACACACTGAGAGAGGAAGTGCATTACAGAATGCTGAGCTCAGGGCCTTGGCTCACCGCCAAGCATACAATCCTACATGTGTACACACACTCGCACACTCAGCTGAGGGCATACCGATTTTTCCAGCAGCACATCTTCTCCTCCCCCTCCTCGGGCTGCTCTCGGAGTCACTCTTTTTCTGTTACGTCAGTGGTTCAGCTGTAGGCCAGACATGACAGAACCGGGCCTGCGTAGCTGAAAGTGCCACACACTCCTGTGTGACAGGATGTTGGTGGTTACTGTTCCCCTGTGACTTTTTATTTTTTTTGTAGTTTCCCTTTCTGACATTGTTTTCTAGGCCCCCTGAATGGTTTGGTTTAAATAGCTGCCTCACCCCACATGCAAACACCCACTGGGTTGTTCCACTGAGCAGGGGCGATATGTGTCGGTAATATGGCGTAAAGTGTGTGTGAGCATTTAAACAAAGTGGAAATTCAGCTGTTGTGAGCACCCACGCGCTTCTGTGCACATGCTCTGCTTTCAGTCAGGCTTTCAAATCATTACACTGAGTTATGAACATATTTGGCAAAGATAACTTTGTAGATATCTGTGATAAGAAAGTGAAATTGGATAACAATATTGTGTAGATCTGTATGAACAAATATGTGATATATGACCTTGGCCACTGAAGTTCACTACACATTCAACAATCAACAAGTGAATTTCTGTATTTGCAGAAAAACTGACTCACACAGAAATGTATGTGTGTGAACCTCTAAGAGTCCAGAGGGTGGAGGTGTTCAGGGTAATATAAGACCTTGCTATGCTGGGAAATGTTATGAACTGGAAATACAAAGGCAGTGAGAATATTTTGGTATTTGCTCCTTCAGGTTTTCCCCGTGTGTTTCTGTTACCCTTTTCAGTCTGAGAAGAAACCACAGCTGAGTCAGATTTAGCCAGCACAAAAATATGCGGTATAAGATTTATTATTGATAAGATTAAACCTTTTAATATAGACATCCAGGAAATGAAATAGTAATGGTCTTTTTTTCAGTTGAGCTGTTGTGATGATTAACCGTGCACCTCTGTCGTTCTGTAGGCTTTCACCTCAGCGGAACCGTGAAGGAACCTGCCACATCCTCAGAACCGGAGCTGCTCTGCAACGTGAGCATCAGCTTCGACCGCTGCAAAATCACTGCAGTAACGTGCAGCTGCGGCAACAAGGACATCTTCTACTGCGCCCATGTCGTGGCGCTCTCGCTGTACCGAGTACGGAAGCCCGAACAGGTCAAGCTGCGGCTGCCCATCTCAGAGACTCTATTCCAAATGAACAGAGATCAGCTGCAGAAGTTTGTTCAGTACCTGATCACAGTGCATCACACGGAGGTTCTCCCCACAGCTCAGAAACTGGCTGATGAAATCCTGTCGCAGAACTCCGAGATCAACCAGGTTCATGGTGAGTGTATGTGCCCTGAAGCGGGTTTTTTATCAGCGGTTTGTTCTTGTAATTTGCTGTGTTTGTGTGAGTCATATCATCTGCTGTATTTGTACGTACGTGTATGTTACCAGAATTAAGGGCCACATCAGGGTGGCTTCTACAGAACATTCCCTATCCCTCAGTACAGGTTGTGCACATTATTTTCTGTTTCATTTTGTTGTGTGTCTTAGTGTGATGACTGTCCATGTCTTGTTGGGTGCTGGACACTGATTGAACTTCATCCTGAGCAGCATTGATTTAATTGTCCCTTGTGGGGTTTTCAGATTCACTCATGTCTGCTGGTTAATTTTGATGATTTTGCGTGTTTATGCTATTGATCAGTGTTTAAGCTTAACCTGCAATGCATTACTGCTTTAATGCAAGGCTAAACTTTGTGCTGATAGAAGCAAACTGGATGTAACAGACATGTTGTTCTTTCAAGGACCAATTTATCCGCCCATGCAAGACCACATTTCAGCACTGTGATATTAACCTTTTGGTGGAAACAGAGAACTTCTTCAGCTATTGACCGATGTGCGTTGTTCTCTGCAGGTGCGCCCGACCCAACGGCGGGTGCCAGCGTGGATGATGAGAACTGCTGGCATCTTGACGAGGAGCAGGTTCAGGAACAGGTCAAGCTCTTTCTCTCCCAAGGCGGGTACCACGGCTCAGGAAAGCAGCTCAATTTACTGTTCAGCAAGGTAACAGAATCATTTCCCAGAAAACACCACTCAAATTCCCTTGCAGTGGTTGTAAATTCACTTTTACCAACATTGCACCATGAATCTTTGCAGGTGAGAGAGATGTTGAAGATGAGGGACTCCAATGGAGCTCGTATGTTAGCGCTGATCACAGAGCAGTTCATGGGCGACCCCAGACTGGTGCTGTGGAGGCAACAGGGAACCACCATGACTGACAAGTACAGACAGTTATGGGATGAGCTAGGTATTTCTCTCTCTCTGTCTCACACAGACACAAACACTCACACGCACACACACACACAAATACAAATCATTTTTATAGCAATAAATATATAATTTAGAAAACATTGCTGCATGTGCTGTATATTAGAATGTGATACAATGGCTACACGTCTATATTTCCCTCTCCATCCTTTTCTGTTTGTCTCCCATAAGCCTCACTATGCTCTGCATTTCATCACTGTTGACTGACATCACCGTTTTCAGCACTCTGTTTTTTCCTTCGTATTGTTGTCCTTGAAGCAGTCTCAACAAAGGAATGGAGAATAAAGCCTCTCCCCCTGTCCCATCCCCCCATCCTCAGCTTCCTTCCCTCTTTCCCTCCTGCTCTCAATACCCTCTCACCTCTCCTCCGTCTTCCCCCATTTTTCTCACTTCACTTCCTTCTCCCTCTCCACTTTCATTTTGTCATCCTGTCATTGGTAATTTATATCTGAAGATATTTATTGTTTCCCCTCATTTTTTCACATGGTATTTCCTTTTTTACTTCCACAGTCTTCACAGCTTCAGTTTTAATGACCCTAGCTCACTTATGTCTTAAATTATGCAGTAAATTAAACCGCTCTACAAAAAAAAAAAGGAATGGTCATTGATTATTAGACAGTCATAAATCATCCACAATCGACAATACCCACCTGAAACATTGTATTCAGGAGACTAAAGCTATTGCTTTTTAATGGAATTGTTTGAACCGACCTCATTGTTGGAATTCATACTGGAAAAACTGATCACCTTTGTTGAACTAACCTGAGTATCTCTGGGTGTGTGTCTGTGTAGGAGCCTTATGGATGTGCATTGTCCTGAACCCTCACTCTAAACCTGAGCAGAAGTCTCTTTGGCTCCATCAGCTTCACAGGTGGAGCAACGTGGACGTCTGCCCCTTGGAAGATGGTAACCATGTCAGCGAGCTGTCCAATTTGACCAATGCTCTGCCACAGAATCCACCGGGCAACCCCGGTGAGACAAGTAGACCTTTTCTTCCATATAAATATATTTTTCCTCTCTTCTCTGCCTTCAGTCATGTCTGCTCGCCTGCTATATCTTGTAAATAGAGAACAGAGCGTGTAGAATTAGCCTGTTGCCACTGTGGGGGTTCTATCTGATCACTGGAGATGCAGAAATATTTCTGTAATATCACAGTGCCTATCATCACTGTTGCAGTTTTGTCTGTAATGGCTTCACGGTTGTGTTATTAGCATTATTTTTCAGCCCTGCTTTGATGGGTTTGTCACGTCTTATTGTGTCTTTGTCTCCCACAGATCCCCTGACAAGGCCTCACCGAACAGTGTTCACACGGGCGATTGAGGCCTGCGACCTTCATTGGCAGGACCCCCACCTGCAGCACATCATCACTGAGGACCATTACACCAACTACCGCTACAATTACAACCCCGACAGCTCCCTTTTCGACAGGCGAGGGTGGCCGCTTTGGCACGGTGAGCTGGGAGACCTGGGTTTAGAGGAGGCACAAAGAAAAAATAAAGCTGACATCAAATCTGTTTTCCTGCAGAACATGTCCCCACTGCGTGTGCTCGAGTTGATGCCCTGCGATCTCATGGCTACCCGAAAGAAGCACTCAGACTCGCTGTCGCCATTGTCAACACGCTGCGGAGACAACAACAGAAACAGCTGGAGTTCTTCCAAGCTCATAAAAAAGGTCAGTCTGATCAAGACCGGTGGAAAATACGTTTAAAATTCAACAATAATTGCGTTAAAAAATTTGATGTGTTCTTGTGTGTGTGGATGCAGAACTGCTCCATAAAGGCATAACATCAGTCACCAACCTGGAGGGATGGGTGGGCCACCCTCTGGACCCCATTGGCACACTCTTCAGCACACTCATGGAAATGGGGCGAGGCAATGAGGACAGAGCTGTGTCTCTGCTCGACTTCTCAGGTACAGATAAATACATATTTAGTTTAAAGTAACAACAATATAGAAAATGCAGGAGGTACTTCTGCCAACTGCAGAGGCAGTTGACCAAAGTGCTCTCACCAAACTCGTCGTGCATTTCATTATTTTGCTGTAATTTAAAAATACGTATATTCTACACAAATCATTGCCTGATTCAAACATTTACATTGGCAGGATTTTATGAACCTGTCAGGTCTGCAGTCAGCTATGATACAGATGTGATGATTGGCCTTACAGTCATCCTCCAGTAACAGCTCATGAATAAAAAATGCAGCAAAAAACACTTCAATTAAAGTGCATTAATTATGCAGGGGAGCTCAACCAGAAGAACATCAGCATTCTATAGCTGTAAAAAAGATGGCTACATCTGATCTCAGTTTAAACTTTTATTTTCAGAATCTACTCCATGGAAAAAGTTGGAAATGTTTTCAATTAAGTTTTTGAATTATCTGCTATGTCTCTCTTTCTGTGTGTGTCCATGGGGGGCTCTTAATTCTCTCGGGATGTGCCAAGAGGTCTGCTAAGACATCATTAAGCCATTAAACACATGATTACCATCCCCAGGAGAGTACATGCTGAAAAAGAACAGCAGGCGGGACAAATAGATCAATAATTTTATCAATACTCAAATCAGTCCACAGCACAGAGAGGACATTTTCCCTTCTAAGTCATCTGTCCTCCTCCCCCTCAGGCTCACTAAGTTCAGGCAGAAGGATGGAGCATCCTGTTTTCCCCGTGCAGTGTTACCTGGAGGATGGAGAGTCACTGGTGTCGTTGGCGGTGGAAACGGCTCTTATTGGTTTAGGGCAGCAGAGGGTGATGCCAGACGGCCTCTATGCCCAGGAGAAAGTGTGTCGCAACGAAGAGCAATTATTGGCCAAGCTTCAAGAAATTAGTCTAGATGATACGCTGGTGAAGATCTTCCAGAAGCAAGCCAGCATTCTGTTAGAAGGTGAGAAAGACTACATCTCCTGAATACTATTCACAAGATGGTAACACATTGATATGCACTGGTTCAACATATTAGCAGGCTTGTAACAGTTCATATCACTCATCACAGCTCATCTACTTTTCAACTACTTTTGATGAACCACATTAACTTACCCTTTATGCAACACTAAATGTAATGTGTAGTCATTTTGATTCTTCATTTTAAAAGTACTGGTAACTACTGGTGGAGCTACAATGAATGAAGTCGTGCGTCTCTCCATTTTTGGCACAGTCAGTGCGGACAGATGGTCAGGAATATATGTAGCTGTAGATTTAGATTTGGCTGTAAACTGACTCCTGTACGGTTCTTGTGCCTCTTTCAGCTGGTCCATACAGTGGTCTGGGGGAGCTTCTTTACAGGGAAAGTGTCCCCATGCACACCTTTGCCAAGTATCTCTTCACCTCCCTGCTACCTCATGATGCCGACCTGGCGTACAAAATTGCACTGAGAGCCATGCGGTGAGTACACCTCCGACCTTGTTTCCGTTCAGCCAAGAACACTTTGAGATGTGGATCTGCTGTCAGTCTGGCAGCAGTGTGACCTTTTTCCTGATTCTCATCCTGTGACTATGGATGTGTTGTCTGATTAATTCTGATCTAAATAAACCTTGATGTTTTCATGTCTTGAATATGCTGCTCTGACACTTTGTCTCATTGACATGCAGATCTTGCGTGAAGCTGATAATGAATGAGGATAACGGAGCTGTCTGATTGATTGTATTAACATTTGATGGTCTCCTTTTGCTTATAACGGAAGACAGTTTATAAAACACCTTGCCTGTATTTTAACACTCCCACCCCTTTGACGGTATTTGAGGAAAGTGTCATTTCAGACAAAAAGGAACTTGAATCACAGGCTGAGAGCACAAGTGTTTGCCAATCATTCTTCCGAAAGGAGAAACAGAAATAATAAGAAAATGAGGAAGGAAAGTTTATGTCTTAAACATGGTCCTACTTTCTGTGTAACTCATTTGATTTCCAAGGGTAACACTGAGAGAAAAGAGAGTTTTCGGAGCTATCTGGGTCACCCTTTAATGACAAAACCTCCTCTTGCTGGAATTTTCACTAAATGATTCAACACTGCTGTTTTTTAAAATGTGTGAATTATAAATAAATGCTGTTGGTTTCCTCCCCAACATCCACGGGTGTTCTGAAACTTTATTTCCTCTTACCAACATTAAACCCCTTTGATCTATAAGATGTGAAAATCTTTATTTGGTTTCCGACTTGAGTCCCGCTGCAGTATCACAGCAGCAATAACAGATACAACAGTGTTGTGTTGTGTGAAAGCTTGTACTTGTTCTCAGAGTCCACAGCCTGAGGCCAAACTCCACCTGAACTGAGGTGTGCTGGAAAATATCGATTAATACTTTAAAAAAAGCCTCTCAGTCTGATAACTTCTTTGCGTTTGTGAAATGTTCGGCTTCGTGGAGACATTGCTTCCTCCGTTTTATGTGCAGTGAAGAGCTAATAAAGGTGCTCTCTTTGCTCAGGTTGCCAGTACTGGAGTCCACAGCCCCCTCTGGAGACTTGTCTCAACCTCATCATATTGTGTCAGTGGTACCCAACCGCCTCCCACGCTGGTTCACTCTCAGCCATATAGAGACCCAACAGTGTGAACTGGCCTCCACCATGCTGACTGCTGCCAAAGGTACCTACAAGGGCTTACGAGCACAGGAAGTCAAACCCATGCCCAGACAAATGTTATACCTTGCTGTGTTATGTATAGAATTCTGGTTGTAAATAGGTTGAAAATACCTTTTCACCAGAAATAACATGCACAATGCTGTCATCCAGGTGATGCCCGTAAACTAGAAACTGTGCTCGAGTCCATCCAGAAGAACATCCACTCTGCTTCACACATCTTCAAATTAGCCCAGGATGCCTTTAAAATCGCCACCCTCATGGACAGTCTCCCGGACATCACGCTGCTCAAAGTATCCCTGGAACTGGGTCTCCAGGTAAACAATGACACCGAGAAATGGGCTTTGTGTGTTTCCTGTGTGTATTTACACCTGACATCCCTTCCAGGTGATGAGAATGACACTGTCGACGCTGAACTGGAGAAGGAGGGAGATGGTGCGATGGCTGGTTACCTGTGCGACCGAAGCTGGTGAGAAAATGCTCAAACGACACAAACGTCCCAAAAACCCTCAAGGTTTAACTCGGTCGCTCTTCTGTGTGTGTGTAGGTGTGTTTGCTCTGGACAGCATCATGCAGAACTGGTTCACCCTCTTCACCCCCACCGAAGCTACCAGTATTGTGGCCAGCACAGTCATGTCCAACAGCACCATCGTCCGTCTGCATCTGGACTGCCACCAGCAGGACAAACTGGCCAAATCCGCGCGCACGTTGGCCCTGCAGTGCGCCATGAAAGACCCCCAAAACTGTGCCCTGTCAGCTCTGACACTCTGTGAGAAGGACCACATTGCCTTTGAGACAGCCTATCAGATTGTCCTGGATGCATCTGCCACAGGGATGAACTACACGCAGCTGTTTACGATAGCACGCTACATGGAACACCGCGGTTATCCTATGAGAGCGTACAAACTGGCAACATTGGCCATGACTCACCTGAACCTCACCTACAACCAAGACACACACCCGGCAATAAATGACGTCCTGTGGGCGTGCGCGCTCAGCCACTCCCTGGGGAAAAATGAAGTGGCAGCCGTCATCCCCCTGGTGGTGAAGAGCGTCAAATGCGCAACCGTGCTGTCGGACATTTTGCGGCGGTGCACGCTAACGACGCCGGGCCTGGTCACGCTCCACAGTCGCAGAAACTCAGCCAAGCTGATGCCTCTCGACAAGGCTCCCCTCAGGCAGCTGCTGGATGCCACGATCGGAGCCTACATCAATACGACACACTCGCGGCTGACGCACATCAGTCCGCGCCACTACAGCGAGTTCATCGAGTTCCTCAGTAAGGCCAGAGAGACGTTTCTGATGGCGCACGATGGGCACATCCAGTTCACACAGTTCATAGACAACCTGAAGCAGATATACAAGGGCAAGAAGAAACTCATGACGCTCGTCCGAGAGAGATTCGGATGAGGGAGGATCCTCCGACGGGTTTACTTGACTCCCCTTATTATTCTCTCCCACTTGAAGTTCCCCTGAAACAAAACCCATACAGAAGTTCTGATTTGGCACTGCAGGCTTGAATGTGATGGACACATAGTCCTGAAGGGCATTAGACTGTGCATCACATCCATTTCCAGTGAGTCTTTTGTTTATCTGAGTATTACCAAGCACGAGCACAGACACACTCTGGGCGGACCTCAGTATTGGGCGCTCCTCGGACAGCCTGTCGGCATAGGAATGACACGTGAACGACGTTTTAGGATAAAATATGGTTTGAACTGTAAACCATCGACGCGTAGACAACTGCAGAAAAACCTGCAGGTTGTGTGAGATTGTGTGTTGAAACGTTTTAAAAAAAGAAAAAAAAACACTTTTACACTGAGTCAATAGCGTACTGTTCAGTGGCGGGCGTCCACCTTGCACTCCTGTCATTCATAGCCTCAAAGAAAAGACAAAAACGGCTTTAAACCAGATGAAGCACCTCCATCTGATGCGATGAGTACCTCTTTATGGACCCAGCTTTACCCAGCATTACCCCCCCCCCACAGTCCAGCCCTCAACTCCAAATACAGCCAGAATTCACCTACGAGCTCCATGTTCTTTCTTCAGCTTTGCTTTGTCGTCTCTAATGTGTGTCCATTACGACGCGCAAACACGCAAATCCGTCATGGTTGTTGCTCTAGTAGAAACTGTCAATGTTCATTCTCAGGGATTTCTCGAAAAAGCAGACAAAAATAAGACTAAGTGAGAGAACAAAAGCATTTTATTGTCTTGTATATATGAAAGTATACGTATGTCTGAATATTGAAAAAAAATGTATATGTTAAGTAATTTATGACAGAATATTCTATGTAAGGCACAATACTTGAAACTGCAGTACTTTTGGTTTTGGGGAAAGACAAAACATATCAGAAGGACTAAATGTTGGCCTTGCATGGCGCCAGGGGCCAGTCTGAGCAGCGGCTCTGCCGACGTGATTCCCGAGGTTGGATACACACCGTGTGTATTCTGCCCAACGCACCAGAGCCCCGAGGATCGAGTGATGCAGGCGGCCAGAGGCGGCGCAGCGTCGCCCTAACTAAACGTTCCAGTGGGGGGAGGAGGCGGAACCCCGCTCCAAGCCCAGTGTCCTCGCCTTTTCTTCTGACATCTCAACTTTGTGCAGGACGGAAAGTTGTTCTATACCGTAAGTTTTTGTCTGTTCCGCCTTTTTTTTTTTTTAAACTTTTTTTTTTTTTTTTTTTATAAACTTCCTCTTTGGTTTCTTTCTAGAATTCCTCACACGAGAACAGCCTTCTTTCTTGCCTTGTCTTAATGCTTTAAAACAACCAAATGGGAGGTGGAACCACCAAACTGGGTTCAGACACAAAACCTTTTAGTGTCTTTTGATATGAAACTGAAGAGCTTTAAAAGCTCGTTTCATCCGTGTTGTTTCTTGTTTGTTCTCTCATTAAAAGTCTGTTTGTAGCTTCCTTCTTTTAAATTTGATATGTCCTCTCTTTTATTTATTATTTTAGGGAAATGATTGTACAACCATGTCAACATGCTCATGAAGTTGAAACTAAGATTTGATACACTGATTGATTTATTTATGTAACTAAATTGCTGTTTTATGAACTTGATGAATATGACTTTTGTTTGGATTAAACCTTTTGTTTTTGACAGGATAAAGTCTTCATATTTATTCATATTATTTGCCCTGAGAATTACAGTTAGCATCAGGGCTGATCTGACTTTTTATTTAACTATTTTAACAAAAATATATTTTAAAGTGTAAAGTTTGGGAATTGGTGTTAACCTGCAATAACGTGAATCAGATTTTTTTTTTTAAATGGTCTCATTTCCTAATATCCTACCTTCAACTTCACATTGGTGTTCCTCAAGGTCCATTGTTGGGTTTCTATTGACTTTTCACTTCTGTTAAAGTGGGAGTTGTTTTTTCTTTGCTGCTGTTTGTCTGTTTACATCCACAACCATCTTCTTTTTTACATACGTGTTTACTTTTGTGATTATTTCATGAGGCATCATCATCATCATCATCCTGCAGGTTCATATTAGCATTACTTGAGTCCAGACCAGACAGGAAACCATTTTTTTTAATGGTCTCTTCAGACAATTCAAATCAGTTAATTCTTGCTTGGTCCCAAACTCTCATCTTGCTGAGTCAGCAGATGTGAAACACAGGACGCCCTCTGTGCCAGCCGGTCCTGTGACTCCAGTGTAACGTGGCCGTCTCCCAGGGTCACTTGCACACATATCACATTGTATCTCAGAGCTGTAGATGCCAGAGCTTCCTCTGGGCTGTTTTCTGGTGTCTCCACCAATCAGTGGACATGTCCTGTAACCAGGCAGAAGCTTATTTCTGTATCTTCAGCTGTGTCTCGCCCTCCATCCAGGGTGGGGCCATGGCTGGTCCTCGACTTGTCATATTAATGTTCAACTCTGGATTAATTGTGATGAGAACTGCAAAATTCTAATTTTATAACTTCACGTCAGACAAAGATGAGACGCGTCTTAAGTGTGTGCCAGCAAATTATTTTACAAATGTGAGACATTTGAGAGCATCATCAAGTTAAGAGTATTATTATCTGCTATGTTGCACGATACAGAGTTGCACCATTAAAGGATTAGTACGTATACAAATAGCATCTGGTAGTTTTAGAGCAACCAGTGTCTGTTTTCCTGATCTGCGTGGTGGAATGACACCTCAAACTTTATGATGGTAGCTGTCATCATAATGACTTTTTTTATCATCCACAGTGTGTCCTCTGGACCTCACCCCGCCTCTCATCCAAACCAGACAGGAAACTGTAACAGAAACAACACACTTTTATTCTTTGTGGTGGGATTTCTAATAAGAAGCACAGACCAATCAGGAGCGTGAATATGATGAAGAATAATGATGAATTTTTTTGGTTTCATATGAGGTAATTTTCTTCCCCCTTTCATTTATTTTCCTTCTCATCCTTTTATGGGGGATTCATATAATATACAATTATTAATAATACAGTATCACATTAGAGTGTAAACCTATATTATGCATGATTTTTTTCTACGTTTCATGCTGAAATACCATCTTTAATGTTTCCTTCGTCATTAAAACAAATGATGAGGATAAATCTTTTTAGATGGACTCGGAGTCAGACCACAGCTCCTCGGTGGAGATTACTTGACTGCAGCAAACATCCATCACGCTCATGCTTGTCCTTGGAATATATAATCTGATCCAGCATGCAAATGAAGCACCATGTGCTGACTGCGGGGAGAACGGTCCACCTGCCCCGCAACGCAAATAACCCCAAACAGCAGATCTGATATCAGATTACAGTCGGTCCTTCAGCGAGGTCTGACAATCAGAGCAACTGACAGCTGTTTACACACACACATACACACACACACACACACACACACACACTGTGTAGTCAAATTAGCTTCCCAGCAACAGTATTTAAAGGTGGGAAAGCTAACATGTACTAGCCTGGGTTGGCTTACGTGTTTATGAGGCCTTCTTGAGTGTTGCCCTTGGCAATCTCATCCATAAGAAAATGCATTCGATAATTAAAATATTCTGGGTGTGATGGCTGTCTACAGCCCCGAACGTGTTGCCCCAACACGTCGATATCATTTAAGATTGTGACATGTTCCACGCTGGTATACCTTTAGTTACATTGTCACATTCATGTGAAAGAACACGGTTTTCATGTCTGCTGAGGACGATTGTGGACTCTGTCACAACAATGTGTAGTGAATGTGCATTAGATGTGGAGTTTTAGTGTCGCAGCTCCAAAAAGACTGAACCGTGCTGCAAACGCAGAAGCACAAAACGCGCGTGTGTTCCTGCTGTGGAGACGTCAGCCCTTTTCAACTGTTGATGATGAGAGCAGAAACATCAGTCGGACTGCAGCTGGCGACGACACGCCAGACACGTGCCAAACACACATCAGCGTGTGTCCTCACTACAGTCGGTCTTTTTTATTCAATAGAGTCAACAACCTGTGAAAAGAGCTTCCGCATCAAACCAGGCCGCTGCCTCATCACGTCGTGTTTATAACCTTTCCCGACGGGATGATTCCTCTCATCCCTCTTTCATTGGCGCCACCGCCATCTGAGCGCCCGTTGTTTTCATTTACAGTCTTGGTGGACGGGGGGAAAAAAGAAAGCCCTCCACATTCACACCTTTAAAGGGAATCCAAAATGTCACAATCTGAAGTGGCTGCCGTCCATAAAGTTTTCATAAATGTCACAGGGAATGAAACGACCAATAGCAATTAGGCTTTTCCTGAAAGGCCATCTTCCTGCAACAAAGACGTTTCCTTCCCGACACAGGAAACCAGTTTTCAATGGAACAGTCCCAAATTCATTCAAAGGGTAATTTCCATTTCAATAACTGCTGTAATTATGTCAGGATCTATTCTCTCTGTGGATGGATGTTTATTGATTTGGTGTCTGCTCTGGTTTGATGTTTGCCGGGGCCGCTCCAGCAGCCGTTTCGCTGGATTTGAGCTCACTTGATGGACCTGAAGGTGGCGACTGTCGGGAGGGAACTTGTGTCCTTTCACTCCCGGTCAGTAACACCGGCGACCATTGATGGCAGACCAATCAGTGGCCCTCTTCCCAGTCTCCTAGCAACAGAGTGGGCCTCTTTGCCTGCTGATTGGCATTAACAAGTGCTGCTGGTGGCGAAGCTCTCAGGCTTCGGTGTCTTCAGTTGTGGTTTCATAATTTCAGCGGCAAATGTTGAACTCGAGCATTAAATTGTTGGTTTTTGGTGCGGCTCAGACTCAGACTGAGGCCCTTGTGCAGCCTGCAACAGTCAGCAAACAGTAGCTCTCAGGTGCATCAGCGGCTCACAAAAGGACCGGGTACTTTAAAGCACAGACACACCTCGTTTTAGGGCTTAGAATAGCTGTTATTTTAGTTTCTTTCTGGTTCGTTTTCGTTCCAGGTGCTGCTGCTTTTATTGATATTTATGACAAACAATTAAATCTCGATTAAGTCTCTGGTGTCTTTGATATCATCCCTGTCAGATGATTAATAGCTGCCATTTGTTCAACGCAGCATGAGTCATTTCACTCAAAATCACCTCGTGGAAGCAGAATAATCAAAAGTCCCCTCCTCCCCAGAGTGGCTGACCTTCCTGCAACAGTTTTGCCTCACTAATATTCACGGAGAGATCTGTGACAAGAATGAATCCATGAAGTGTAATTGCCTTTGCTTGTTTATTCATACTCATTTATTCATATTTATTCATATCTTGCTTAACTAAAGTATTTCTGGCTAGTTGTTTGCCGATATTAAACAAGAGAATATCTTTTCCATCTGATTGTGCTGCTGGAGAGTGCATTGTAATGTCTCTCCTTTGTATTTTTCTTCCTTTAATGGTGCTTTTCCACTTCTACTGACGCCCGTCTCCAGCTCGGGTTAAGACGTTCTCTGTTTTCCGGCTCTGTCTCCTCGTCAGCCGCACGTGTCAGGCCCGCACTCTCCTCCACCTGAATGAAGTGTCATCCGCAGCGCGAGGAGCAGGGATGAAACAAGGCTTTGGTGTCAGCCTGTCAAATGTGAGAGAAGTGAGGCGGGAGGGGAAGACAAAGGTGACAGCAGCAGGAGAAGAAGAAAAAAAAAACACAAGAATCCCTCTCACGAGCCCTTCAAACCCCGTCAGGGCCTCCACAAGATCCAACAATGGACAAGGACCTGAGAGAGAAATGTGGAAATGAGAGCAGATGTGGCACACATGTGCTGAGCACTGAACTGAAACCTTCTCTTCTTTTAATGTGCCCACGTTTTTATCGCTTTATCATTTTTACAGCACACCCGCAACGTGGGAAGATGCACCGCAGGAAGTCACAGAGGAAGAGGAAACACGAGACACCCGAAGCTGCATTAGCATGTCTTTATTGACTCTCAAAGGTTTATTATTATATTCACAGATCAGAGCATGAATAGTGAACATTAGTATTCACAGTGTGGCCCCCAGTTAGAACTGAAAAGGACTTTGGTTCTCTCAAGTAGGAGTGATTATTCCAACATTACAGCAATCAGAGGATTCTGAAAGAGCTGCAGTCTCAGTTGGAGCCATAAAAGTTACTAAACAAAACAAACTTGCTCGTTTGGGTGTGCGTCATCCCACCTTTGTGGCCCGGGAGGAACCGCCCTCACCGGAGCCGCCATCAGCCCCGCTCGCCCCGGCCTCGGCGGTCTGCCCCGATCTGCTGGGATTCACGGGGCGTGGTGAGCCTGCAGGACGGTGCAGATATCCGCGGCCTGGCGGGTGCTCCCGCACCCTCAGACGTCACCTTGATTGCCGTAGCAGCATTTCTCCGTCGCGTTGAAGCGCATGCAGGCTGGAGCGATGGTGCACAACCCGAGTTAATTGCCTTTTTTTGCTCTCATCAGTATGCCGGGTTCACATTTGAGTCGGTGTCAGTGCGTCATCTATTATTCATGTGAATTACAGTATATATTGTATATCTCCGCCCGTGTGTACGTCCCCATGACCGGGTCGTTTACAGCCTCCACCAGCCCGGCTAAATGGCAGCAATTATTTTGCCGGCTGCAGGCGACAACGGCGTGCTTTTCATCTCCATCTGGAGCAGGAGGGAACACAACAGTGTCGAGTTCCTCTTCTCTCCTGCCCTTTGTTTGTCCCCTTCGCCCCATCCACGCAGCCTGGAGGGTTTCAGGCTGCGAGCGAGGCCGATCCTCGTGGGGGGACGCAGGGAAGCTGACGGGGGTGACGGCGGGGGAGAGAGGTGAGGCAAAAGATGCTGCGTGAGGGGAAAGAGACAAGTGCATGCAGGTGCTGATTTGGCCCACTTACAAAGCACTGTCTGACATGTTGCCAAGACAACCGCAGTACTTTAAGAAATGGTTAGCATCAAAGTTAGCATTAAAATTCATGATGCAGTCAAATGTGCCTCTACAAATGTCATATTAGCATGATAGAATAAACATCCAAGTCCAATCAGAAGTGAAAAACAGTCACAGGCAGACTATTGTAAATTAAACCAAAAACAAATAAAGGTACAGGAAGTAGAATAACGTGATGAATTGTCTCATATTCAGAATCTTCCAGCGTGTATCGTCTCTTTTCTTCTCCCAGTATGTTGCTTTTTGAGCTGCTTCTTTAGTTGGCTGGTGACGGCCGTATAGCCTCATATGGATGCTTCCTGCCCCAAATGAAACACAAAACGCAAAAGGACATTAGCCAGCTGCTGCTCATCATCTGGATCTGTTCACGTTCACCTCTGCAGCATCCAACCTGCAGCAATAAAGCTGCCAAATCGGAAACTCAACGTATATTGATGACACTTTCAGAAGATATACTGCCAAGGAACATTGCAAAAACTAAACAAAACCTTCTATCTAGAATATGCATAGGTAAAATGAAATGACTCAAATCGAGAAGAGTAACTAATTAGAGGTGGTTAATGAAGGAGGTCGCGTCTCTTTCGCCCCCTACTGGTCTAAGGCGGAACTTAGACCGGATACCTGAACCTTGTCACTGCCGGCATCGATTAATTCAGGCCAGTAATCACGTTACAGTTTCCGATTCCCATTACTTGTCACACTTTAGCGGAGGGCCGAAGCCCAGGTCAAAAGCACCCTCGGACAAAGCGCCTGCGTTTGACCTCGTTTGACCTCGGTCACGTGACTCTCAGTCAGGAAGAGAACTGAGGAGACGCCGGGAGAATGGGAGCAGCTTTGAAGGTTCGGGAGCTGTTTCTGATGTATATGTGACTGTAACATGGAAACTGCGCTCCGGAGACGAACAGCCGTCCGCCCCGCGACGTCACGTCTTCAAGTAACTTGGGATCAACAGAAACTCGCGTCCAAAAAGCTCCGACCAGGCAGCCGAGGGTTGGTTTGTAGCAGCGTGGAGAGATGGTGAGATGCTTGTTTTTTCATGTTTGACACTGGTGCCCTGTCACCACATGTTTGGAGGACCAGCAGGCCTTCATCAGTGTCTTCACTGGGGGGTGGAAGAGGGTGATGATGATGATGATGATGTTGTCTGAACCTGCAGCTCCGGAGGTGTGGACCTGATCTCAGCAGCCAGGTTGGCTCCAGAACGTCTGCAGACTGATGCCGTCGTCTTTCTCTGGTGGTGAGAGGACTCGTGCTGCAGCATCCCTTCAAGCAGGTTTTTGAACAGGTTCCACGACTCTTTGAGGCATTATATTTGGAGCATAAGTTTGGGGAAAAGCTATCAAAGAATAGACACAATGAACACTGTCATATTTTTGTTGTAGCTTCACAATCTCTGTTCCTCCAGTTCTTCTGCGTGTTCTTCTGTAGGCTTATGGAGCTAAAGATGAGATACGACAATAAGGTCTCATTTTGGGGATCAAATGTTTTGATTTAACATTCGGCTAATATTTCAGTCGCTGTCACTGTGTTACCAAAGTTTTCCAGCAGAGCAACAGATGACGTTTAATCGAAATTTTCCACAAAGCGATCTAATATTTGAGTGAATGGAGCTTTATTGACAGCCTCTATATTATAATTCCCAACAAACACACACACCAACACAGTTTGGGATGTGGCTTTGGTGCTTGTAATGGATGAATGGGACGTTTAAAGTAGTTGAATATGAATGAAGAAGAGGGAACTCCGCAGAGGTTGTCCATACACTGACTACTGCTGCCAAACAGAAGCTTATCAGACCGTTCCTGGTCTGAAGCAGACGGTCGATTGGAGACCACCTCGGGTCTTTGAAACCATTCACTGTCATTCATACCTGTGAATGCTTGTGTTTTGTGTCCTGTTACCTCCAAATGGGATTTGGTTGGATCCGT
The DNA here is from genome assembly GCA_911728415.1 of Lagocephalus sceleratus. Classification (NCBI taxonomy): domain Eukaryota; kingdom Metazoa; phylum Chordata; class Actinopteri; order Tetraodontiformes; family Tetraodontidae; genus Lagocephalus; species Lagocephalus sceleratus. The sequence continues at coordinate 4,350,064 of CAJVRN010000148.1, forward strand.
GTAAATGCCTCAAGGTGTGTGTGCATAGCAGTGTGCCTGTGTATGTGTGTGTATGTGTGTGTAGATGTGTGTGTGTGTGTGTGTGTGTGTGTGTGTGTATGTGTGTGTGTCTGTCTGCTGGGCAGCTGTTGATTAATGTAGTTTGCACAAAGCCATTCATCACATTCAGTCCAGAAGGAGGAGGGTATAGAACAAGGTCCATATGAGGGATGGAGGGCAGAAAAGCACAGTAACACACATTTACTAATGACGCACTGTAAATTCACACATTCTCAGTAACCTCGGAGGTACGAAACTCCACCTGTGAGCGCAGGTACACGTGCATCATTTCTGAGTTGTAATGATGACTTGCTAAAATGGGAATTGGTCTTTTTCCGATAAGGTCCTGCACTTCCAAAGATTCCAGAATTCAGCCTCCAAAGACTGAGCACCAAACCTGCGTCCACCTCCATGTTAAACCCCTCACATCTGCAATAAGCACAGACGTGCAGTTTAAGTTCTTGTGTTAAGAGCAAACTCAGTATATAAACAGGTAACTCGGCTCCCCATTTGTTTCAAATGTCATGCGCATGTGTGAGGTGACACACACACGCGGCGCTCCCGTGGCCTTTCCCAGGCGCCCTGAGAGACGGCGGCATTGACAAACCTACAAACGGTAATTGGGGCTATTATGGCTGCCTGTGATGGTATTGATCTCGCTGTTTTAGATGGGGGGCAGGTAATGGGTGTCTAGACAGAAGGGTTCATACAGCAGACAGACGGCCCTGCGCGGTATTAGATACAGTCGGCTTGACTCCTCTGCTTCTCCATCTGGCGGAAACGTTGGTATTCAGGAGCAAGTCTGAGCCGAGGCGCTTTCTGCCTGAGCAGCTTTATTGCTCTCTGGGCTGGTGTTTCAGCATGGAGAGATATCTGGGACGTAAGTGGAAGTCCACAGAGAGAAGGACGCACTCGTGATGCCACAGAGGTGTTATTTATGACCGTGCTGGTTTTGTTCCGCCTCCCCTTCCCGGCGTTAATGGCTGTTTAACGTCTGTGCTTAACAAATGCGATCGCGTCTGTGATCGCCGGGGTCCGGGGGCCGCGGCCCCTTGGCACGCCCCCTGATCCGCAGGCGAGTTAACTGTTAACATCAGTGAGCGCGGGCTCTCATCAGAACATCACGGCTGATCAAAGTCAAACATTTCTGGGCCTGCGTTTCCATGGCAATGGCGTTCCGCCTCCTTCGTGACATTTAGGGGTCAACTGTGCACAATGTGCCACCTCCCCCTCCCCTCCCTGCAGGTCCGAGTCTACCATTAACGTGTGAGTGGAATATATGAGCGAGGTGCATCCCGACCATGTTTTCACCTTGCTGAATCCTCGGGGCCGCGTGTGCACGCGTGTCCCGCGGGCGTGTGGCAGCGCTCGGCTGCGCTGCAGAAGACTCCGGCCAGTGATTGCTTTGACGACAGCGCGAAACCGGAGAGCCCAAAAAACGTCAGTGGCTACAAATTGTGGAAAGAACTCTTGATCCCTTAATTTAATATTGTAAATCCAAAGAACGGTTCCACCGAGGGGCCAACAAAGCATCCTTTCTGTGTTCATTTCCAACACCCCCCCCCTTTAGTTATTAGGGAGATTTATCAGCTTTAATTTATCATCTTTGTCAGAACAACAAGCAGCAATCTGAAGTTTTCAGTTGTGTGTGTGTGTGTGTGTGTGTGTGTGTGTGTGTGTTTTTAAACCAGATCTTTCTGGTTGTTGTAACACATTCTTTGCTTTAATGTGAGCTGAAGCAGCCATACAGTGAGGCGGGGGAGCAGCCGAACACGATACATTTGTCAGAGTTGACAGTCCACTGCTCCATTTTGCGCAACTGAATGCTTTTAGTGTGATGAGAGTCATGAGAATACATTTCATGGTGTTGTTTTTATATGATGGTAAATCAGGCTGTCCACGTTCATTCAAAGCCGTTGCCTCTCCTTCCGGCGTCAAACGCCGCTGCCTTGCGTCTGCGATAGTCGCCCCGTTGCTGTGATCCAACACCTTTTATGTGTTTATAAAAACCCTGCCGCGGGCGCTTTTTACGGCATCACTCAACCAGCTATCACATCAGATCTGCCTTTGAGGAGCGAAGGTAAAAGGAGAGCAAATGCTGAACCATTTTGGGCACACGGGACCTGTGTTTGGTCGTGTTTGCCTCCGCGTGCGCGCGTGTGTGAGTGTGTGTGAGTTAGTGTATGAGAGGGAGGGTAGGTTTCCACTGTGGTCTGCTGGTCTCCTCGCCACATTAGGCCTGGGATGGCTGCAGAAGCCTCCAGCCTGTGCTGCACCTTGTCTTGTTGGCATGCTGTTATAAATAAATCCGCCTTGACTTAAACAAAGCAACTCCCCAACATAACCCAACTTCTTTTAGAACAATTGGATGACGGAGGGACGGGTGCATGGATGCTACACGGGAGGGCCTCATTCTGTCTGCTGGTTGGAATTGAAGCGATGCTGAGTTGACTGAAGCTGTGACAGCGCCACCCTCTGGTTCCACACCGTGAAGGCAGCACGGGGCTCGTCATCAGACCCGTCTCTCACGTCCTGGCCTGAACTATCAGAGATGTGAGGATTGAACTCTACAGACGGCAAAAACACGCTGCTATTCGGTCATTCGTTATCGGCGCGCTCATCGAAAGCGAGGAACAAATTCTTGTGATTGATTCCCGGAGTTCAGGTGATGAAGGCTGGTGGAAGTGAAGGTAAAGGATGAGTTCCCCCGCTATAAATCTGCCCTTTTACAGACGATCCGAGGCACCGCTGTCTAAAACTGCGTTCCATCAATCATACTTTGAAATGGATTTCACTTTCAGAAGCTCTTTTAAAGTTCTTATCCCTCAGCTATCTGTTGTAATTACAGATTTATTCCAGCGTCTTCAGGATCAGTGCAGGGGAGATTTATAGCTGCTCCATGATGGAGGAGGCTCCCTGTGTAAGAGAGGATTCTTCCACTCTATTCAGTGTCATGAAAGCCTGTGGAAACCAAACACATCTCAATGAAGAAGAATTGTTCCTCCGCCAGGATTCCTGCTTTGATTTCTCCCTAATCGAGCTGACGCCGGGTTCTGAGGCAGTCGCAGCTGCACATGCATTTTTCATAAAAGACAAATCATGGAAAGCAGCTCAGCAGTGGTGACATATTTTTCTGCCGAATACAACATGCATATTTCATAACCGAAATCTTTTACCTCCCAGCAACGTTGCCAACGTTCAGACCTGAAGAATGCGCGTGGCGAGCCAAGACCTCCGACAACTTCCGTGTGTCGCCGTTCGCGCGGGGCTCATTTGATGCGGATGCTGTTTTGTGTGACTCGCCCACAGCCGGCGATCTGTCCTCAGCTGGCAGGCTCCTCTTCCTCACGTGACATTTTCAATGACACACCTGCCAACTCTGCCCCCCTCCTCCTGAGCTGCTTTGGGGAAGAAACACAACTACGTTAGGATCATTGATTGATTTTATTAAGATCTACACCCGGTAGCAGCTACTCTTCCTGGGGTCCGTATGATAAAAATCATTTATCTGATTGTTGTTTTGGAGGCAATCAGGACCTCCAGCTCCAGCAGACATCGCTTCAGCAGGAATGTCGCCTGCCACCACACCTCCCACGCTCCCCATCTCCATCGTCAGTGGCAGCTCCAGGTCCAGTAATAAAAAAAATAACCCAAATTATTTGTTGTGTGTTTTTAAGTCGTTCTTTTCCCAGACATCTATGGTGCGATTTAAAAATATGTCGCACACGTTCAAGATCCTCTTTCCTTCAGGATGCACCGGAGACGATGTAAGGTTCCCTTCAAGTACCGTCTAAGCCGCTCTAGAAGCGGGGCTTCTGTGGTGGCGTGATGGTTAAGACCCATGCCCCACAGCAGGAAGGCTGCAGGTTCAATCCCCAACCAGCCCAGGATCCTCACTGCCAAGTGCAGCAGAAGCTTTTACCCATTGACCCCCAAGACAGCACACAGCCAGGGAGCCAAATCCCCCCGCAGCAGCCAGCCACCCCCCCCCGAACAACCAACCAAGACCAGGGCCAACAACCCCCAGCAGGCATCCATGACCAGCCCCCCCCCCCCCCAGGGGACAGCACAAGACCAACCCAGATCAGCTCCCCAAAGTCAGGGCCAGACAGCAAAGGATGAGGTGACCAGCCAGCAGGAAGGGGCCACAAGATCCCCCCCAAAAAAACCAACCAGGCCCCCTGGCCTGGCAACTGTCATCAAGACACTCAAGTATCTGGGGTACCCCATCATGCTGGTCATGAGTGACCATGTAGGTGCAGGACCATCTCACTCATTCATCTTGATGAAGTGTAAGTGTGTATCAAAGTAGAGTTCAGTCACCATCAATTAATAAACTTTATTTCATAGAAAATTAAATCTACTCATTTAATCTACTCATCTGCTTCGGGAGACATTCTTAATGGGAACCAAAACCCCAGAGATCATTTTGACAACATTTTGATGCAGGTTCAAGGACCAAAACTGCTAAAATAAACACAGCTGCATAAGTAACTCCACGAACATCAGTGATGGAACTTGAAGAGTGTTGATCCACGATGATGTGCAGCAAACACCAGCTCCTGTCACGAGCCGGGTGTGGCAGACGCCCTGAGACCCCACAGCAGCTCCACGCGGTTCCTTTTGTCCTCGGCGTGGTTGATGCCCATCTTGAATAAACGACAGTAAAGCTCCACGGCTGCCGGGGAGTCGTCGCTCCCGGGTTCACGGCAGCGGGCTGGGGTGGCAGATTGATTGAGAGACCCACAGTGGGAACGTTCATTGTGGCTGCATCTCTGATTCCAACGTGCTGCTGAAAGACATTAAGTGTGGAAAAGAAGATGATGAGACCTGGTAAGGGGCCTCCTGGGCCGTACTGGATGTTGTCATGAGTGAGACGCCCCCCCTTGCCAGTACCGTGTGCGGGCACACTCCCCACATCCTCCTGCAGTGCCCTCCACCAGGCGGCCAACCTGACAACGGCTGACAATCCGTATGACTTCACCGCGAAAGATGCTCCACGGTCTGCTCAAGGTCGATTATATCTTGACCCAAGCTTCAGCTGTACCGATGAGGCTCCAAAACCCTGAGGGGAGGAAAAGAGCAAAAATGCACATTTTTGCCTTCAGTGGTCACAAAGACAAGTTAACCAAAGTAAAGAGCCTTTCTACTGCACCAAATGATTTTGGAAATACCTTTTAAAAAAGGCCCTGAGGTAGCAGTCCAAACAAATTCTGATAAAACACACAAAACTGTCAAGAAAATATGGGCAGTGTGAGCTCAAAATCTAACTTCATGTGCAAATATATCTGTATAAAACGCATGGTATATGAAGACGAGAAGAGCCCTGACACACGAGAAAGGTCCGTCCATCATCGCACCTGTTCAGGACAGGACAAGCAGACCGAATCCCCCCAGGGACACTGATCACGGCTGGAAGGCTGTTTCACCTCAAACGTCGTCATGTTTGGGGCTGAGCTGGGGGGCGGACTGAGGCCCCCGGCAGGCGTACCCACAGCCACAGGAGGCCTAAATAAAAGCCACATTGTTGTTTTAAAAGACGTGTTGGTATACGGTATATTATATATAAGCAACGCCGACGCACTGCTGGCTCATTAGCGTTAGCTCACGGACAAGCTGCTCACGTGTCGCTTTAGAATCACGTTAATGGGGTAAAAATGAATGACATGGCGATTTGATAACAAAGACGAGCGGAATAATGATAAAGTCGTGTGGGTTTATTGATAAAAGGCCATGAAATACGTACATTTGCGGAGCGCTCGGCTGGTCATGCTTCACGTTTCAGAAGGTCAGTCGACCGCGCATGCGCGGGCGTCGCCCGAGCTGGCCGGAAACCGCTGCGTCCGTCGTGAAAGGTCTCCCGAGGACTCCATCACCCACAATGCTTCAGGGTCCAAAACTCGATGATACGCTTAAAAACAAAGAGACAAATACACTCTGAAAAGTTTGGACATGCAGTTTTATTTTGTGGTTGAGGAACAGTAAATGGCATTAAATCTGACCAAGTCAAACATTTGAGATGCATGCATTCAACTTAAGCTTCCAATTAGGGAATTATCAGCAGAAAGATGGGTAGATGTTCATATCTGTGTTGTCAATATGTTCCTACATTGGTTGTGAGAAGATCGAACAGTTAAATCGATCGGACTTGATCAGTTTCCAGTGTTGTAGTTACTCTATGGAGCCACTGGGCGGCGCAGCGAAACGTCATCTTCCGGTGTCAGCCAGAATTAAAAGATCTCGTTTATTAAATTTGATAAATGTAATTTGTGTCGCGGACAGCTGCTGAACTTCGAATTAGAACCATTTGCACGTCGTGTGACATTTCCCAGATCTTGATAAATATGTTTGACTTACTGTGATTTATTTGACTTATTTGCAAACATTAAATAAATCGAGTCCGTCTGGGAGTTAGGACGTCTTTACTTTGTCTTTAAATAGCGACTTAATCAAATAATCTAACCTCGAACACTGATAAGAATGACAAAACAGATGTAGACTTTATACCAATGGGGCTGCCGTGGAACTATTAAATAACTATAAACGAGTCGACTCCGTTGGAATAAATGTATTTATTCACCCCTCACATCACTCACAAAGCATAAACAAACCTTTATAAGGAAAGAACAGGTTTTTAGTGATTCTATAATTACATGGAAAAAAAGATCAGGAACAATAAAATACAGTCAATTTGACCGGGTTTAATTTCGTTTGATTAGACTCGTCATGCATTAATGTGGCTACATCCAGGGAGGGACCTTTTAAAACCACATTTATGTTGATTCGGGCCTTTTCCCGGACGGGTTTAATTGTTTTTAAAGACATTAAAGGTGTTTGTTCTCCTCCTCAGACTCCTGACATCAGCCGCAGAGGATGAGCGGCGGCGCATGCGCACTGGCCCCTCTCCTCCTGACAGTGACCTCGCGATCCGCAGCCTCCGAGCACACGCGCACGCACACGAGAGACACCCCGCACGAGCTGAGAAGATGGCCGGCGTCTTCGGGAAGATTTCAGTGGGCACCTACGTGGAGATCAAGCGGAGCGACGGTATGTGGCGGCGATCGCCCTCACACACACTCACACACACACACGGGGAGAGAGAGAGAGGGAGGGAGGGCCACCGACACACACACACACACACACACCGCTGTCCATCTCATCAAAGAAAACCCCGACCCTACCTCGCGACCGCTCCCGTTAAAAACGTCGGGATTATAATCTGGACTAACGACGCTCGTCTCCGTCTGCCGACGCGGCCCGACGTCGGGAGGGGAGGCGGAGGGAGGGAGGGAGGGAGGCGACGGGCGGCTCCTTCACCCGCCCCGAAGACGACACCTGCCCTGCAGCTGCTGCAGATGTGCATCAGGGCCGCGTCTCCCTCCAGGCTGGGGGGGGGGGGGGATCAGGGTCACCTGAGCAGCCTCCCCCCGCCTCCCCCCTCTCGGTCCGGCCTCGCATAAAGGGCCGATGGCTGCCAGCACGCCGCCTCTCCCGTCTCATCCCACCGATGGGGAGGAGAAAAAAAAATAAAAAACGCCATCACGGCTACATAAATGTAACATCTGTGATGTAAAGGGGGGGGACAGCCTGGGGTGAGGCGGACACCCCCCCTAAACGAGGCTGTTGGAGGTGTAAATGGGGGGGGGTGACACAGCCCTCCATCAGGGGCCACACCCATCAGGGTTTAGTCAGTCTGAGGATCTCCGTTCGAGGGCCCCCGTCCCCTCCGCTGGGACGCGACCCGCGCCCTACGTCCGCCTCCGGGCCTGCTCGGCGGTTTCGCAGTCACGTCGCCCCGCGTCTCCGTCCGCGGAGGCCCGGCCTCACTGTGCGGCGTTTCTCCCCCCCCGCCCGCAGGACGGATACACCAAGCCATGGTCACATCGCTGCATACAGACAACGAGAGCGTGACTGTGGAGTGGATCGAGAGTGGAGACACCAAAGGAAAGGAGGTATGGCCACCACCGCCTGACAGGGCCGTGTCGTGTTACACACACGGATGTGGTTGCAACTTCATTTATGATCGGGGGTTATTAAATGAACCACGAGCCTCTATTTACTTAACAAGGCCGGGTTAACCTTTAGTAAGATGTAATTACGTTATCAAGACAAAGTATAGAGATAACATTTAGAAAACAGAAGAAACTCAATCTTTTAAAATATGTATTAGGAGAAATGGAACGACTGTTTTTTGTATTCGCTTCAGATCGACGTGGAGAGTGTCTTCGCCCTGAATCCAGACGTGGCTCCTGATGAGGAGATACCCAGCCCCGAGGGTCCTTCCTCCAATTTTGCCAAAACCAGCAAACTTCCGAAGGTCTGCTTCCCTATTGTTGCTTTAAAGACATGTTTTGTTTTAATTAGGGGGAATCATCAATCAAATTCCTGAAAGGGTTCGTCAATAGACGATTATATTTTGAATGGATATGTTCTGTTTTGTGCTCACAACTATCCTAATACACCATATTATTTCAATGCAATTTGCCCACATTTGTAGTTGTTGAATTATTTATTAATCATACAGTTTTTAATTCAGGTTTGTTTTAACCGCATGCTTGAATTAATATAATAGTTATTCTGCATCATCTATTCACCACTAATGTCACGTGTGCTCTTGATGTAAATCAAAAATTTTAATTAGGAACATCTCAATGAAACTGCTGAAGGATGATATGGTCATGAAAGGTCTCCCTTCGTAGAGGTGTGTCTCGAGAAAGTGATCAGCATTGATCAGCGTCTTCTATTTTCAGACCAAACGAGTCACAGCGATACCCAAACTTGAGAATGCCCCGCGCGAGAACAGAGGTACGTCTCCATCTTAAGCCGCGCTGCCTCCTGAGCTGAGAGCAGATTCACCTGAGAGGGTTCTCATCTCGGGTCCGTCCTCCGGCCGGAGGAGGATTCGGGTTTCTGACGTAGACCGCCCAAACACGGGTGCGGTCGCGATGGTGTTTGGCGTTAACCGCTGTGATCTTTCAGCCGCGGCGGTGGGAACCACCCGACCCCGTCCCAGCCAGCACAGCCAGCACTTGGACCCCCCCGCGCCGTCCATCCCGCCCCCGACTGCCTTCAACCAGACCCTGATCCAGCAGCAGAACGGTAACGCCTCAGTGGGCCTAATGATACACTTGTGCGGCGGCTTAGTGTGTCGTTGTTTTCTGGCGAGGCGTGATGTCATGTGCCCCCCGCACACAGCTGCGAGCCTGTCAAAGGCTCTTTCACTGGCGCCGTCTTCAGCCTCACCAGTGCCTCACCAGTGCATGACCATCAACACTTGTAACCAATGGTAACGATCACAGGCTTAATGAATATAATCTGTAGGTTCAGGAAGCGTCTGTTAAACATTAATCAGCAAACATCCTGATTTATTGTGCGCCCGTAGAGGCCAGGGGCCCCTGGAGGTAAAAAATGAAGAACTAGAGAGCACTCGGAGAGGCAGACCTCCGCTAAGCGCAACAATTCCTTTTGGCACCCATTCACCACAATGTTAACAAAAATTTCAAAGCGATCCAGAATCCAGGGTTTCTTCCGGATCACCCCCAAAATGGAACCAGTTCTTCCTTTTCACATTTCCAACAAATCCTGAAAATGTCATCAAAATCTGTCCATAACTTTTTGAGTTATGTTGCTAAAAGACAAACACGGGCAAAACCAGAAGCTCCTTGGCGGAGGTCATAAAATCAACCTGTGTCGCTCACTCTTTCGCAGCGCGGAGGAAATCCAACTGTGTGAAGGAGGTGGAGAAACTGCAGGAGAAAAGAGAAAAGAGGCGCCTTCAGCAACAAGAGCTCAGAGAGAAGAAGGCACAGGTGAGGACCGAGTTTATATTAGAGTCTCTGCGTGAAAGGAACACTCTGCATTCTTCATATATTCTCACTCGTTTTTATTTCTTCGCTTCAGGAAGTGGACGTGAACGTACCAAACTATGAGATCATGTGTATGATCAGAGATTTCAGAGCCAGTTTGGACTACAGGCCCTTAACTGGCAATGATGCGGTAGGTCTGCTCTCAAGGTGTCTCCCTCCTCCTGTCTCCATGGCAACAGCCCCAGAACTTTATGTTCATGATCTCAAGGTTGAAAAAGTTTCCTTTTGATGGCAATAAAACTTCTCTTCCAGATCGAGGAGCATAGAATATGTGTGTGCGTACGTGCGCGTCCCCTCAATAAAAAAGGTAAGAAATGCGAAACCCGTGTCCGCTGAAGCCATCTGTTTCATCACTGGGAGTCTGCCCTGCGTGTCTGCAGAATCCTCCATGAAGGAACTAGACGTGATCACCATTCCCAGTAAAGACGTGGTGATGGTCCATGAGCCCAAGCAGAAAGTGGACCTGACCCGATACTTGGAGAACCAGACGTTCCGCTTTGATTACGCTTTTGATGAGAACACCACCAACGAAATGGTTTACAGGTGAGGTTAACGCCGTCCAGGATCGCTTCTTATTAAAATTATGAACGAACAAATATTGATGTTGCGATACTGAGCAGATGATCTGCCTCCAGGTTCACTGCTCAGCCACTGGTTGAGACCATTTTTGACCGGGGGATGGCCACGTGCTTTGCTTACGGGCAAACTGGGAGCGGTAAAACACACGTGAGTCCTGTAATTGTAACCGGAGTCTGCGTCTGCGGTGTCCTCTCTTGTCATCAGTGTTCCGTTTTTAGACAATGGGAGGTGACTTTTCAGGAAAGAGCCAGGACTGTTCCAAAGGAATCTACGCACTGGCTGGTCAGCTCCGTTCATCTCTCTGTGCTCTCGACTGCTTCCTCCATTTGACACGACTCAAACCCCTCCGTTGTTTCTTTTGCAGCCAGAGATGTGTTCCTCATGCTGAATAAACCACACTACAAGAAGTTGGATCTCCAAGTCTTCGCCACCTTTTTTGAAATTTACAGCGGGAAGGCAAGTTTCGCAACCCTTGCGCGCTGTAACGGAGGTGGCTTGTGTTTAAAGGTCTGCGCTTTCCTTTGAAGGTGTTTGACCTTCTGAATCGCAAAGCTAAACTGCGGGTGCTGGAGGATGGGAAGCAGCAGGTGCAGGTGGTGGGCCTGCAGGAGAAGGAGGTGAAGTGCACCGAGGACGTCCTGAAGCTCATCGAAGTGGGAAACAGCTGCAGGTGAGACGGGAGCAGGAGCCAAGCCCGGGGTAGCCTCAAGAACAGCCTTCACCGTTCGTCCCCTCGCCCCCCCCCCCACTTGCAGGACGTCTGGCCAGACGGCGGCCAACGCCCACTCCTCTCGGAGCCACGCTGTGTTCCAGATCATCTTGCGAAGGCGGGGGAAAATGCACGGGAAGTTCTCCCTGATTGACCTGGCCGGTAACGAAAGAGGGGCCGACACGTCCAGCGCCGACCGCCAGACTCGCCTTGAAGGGGCCGAGATCAACAAGAGCCTTTTAGCACTCAAGGTAAAAGAACATGAGGCTGCGGTGGCTTTTATCGCCAGTCGGCGAGAAACGTGTCGCGGAAAAAGCCGACAGTCGTCCTTGCAGGAGCCCTTTCACTCATTCAAGGATGGTCACTGCGTCCTTGTGTCTCCTCCTTCTCCAGGAGTGTATTCGAGCTCTGGGCAGGAACAAACCTCACACTCCATTCAGAGCCAGCAAGCTGACCCAAGTCCTGAGGGACTCCTTCATCGGGGAGAACTCTCGAACATGCATGGTGAGACACACGCGCGCGTGTGTGTGTGCGCCTGACATGCAGAACGTGGAGATAAAGGAATAATTGAGCTTTGCTACACAGATTGCAACCATCTCTCCTGGAATGGGATCATGTGAAAACACCTTGAACACGTTGAGATATGCTAACCGGTAAAGAATCGCACAGTATTTCTGCTAAATAAGAAGTGATAATCATGAAAATGTAATCAGGATTATAAAGTGATGGTGTTATGCTGGTTATCTCTCTGTCCCAGATTATCTTCCTACGTACATTTATGCCAAAAGACAGTTGTCCAACATGACGTGTTCCTCTCCTGTCTGTCTCCCACCATGTTTGCAGAGTAAAGGAGTTTGGGATAAGTCCCTCAGACATTCCCTTCTCCCAGAGCGGGGGAGGAGGGGGTCGCTCTGAGCTCTCACCCTCTTACGAGTATGAGCCCTTCATACTACGTCCGCCCTCAGTGCGCTTCATACGTCACCGCCATGCCAGCGTAGCGCTCACGCTAACCACTAACAAACCATTTCTCGTCGTTTTCTGTGCAGTCCAGAAGTCACCACCTCCATCAGTTTTGATGTTTTACCCTACCCTGTTGCTTTCCCTCGCCTGTGCATGAGGTCCCTTTGTCAGCATGCTGATCCCCTTCACCAGGAGCACACCTGCACATTGCATGCACCCAACAGCTAGCTTGCCACTCATTGCTTTTAGTCGGATCAGAGGTCCTCACCTTCATGATTCTGACGGTCGATGTGTTTGAACCTCACTCTTGTTGTGGTGGTGGACGGGTGATAGATATTGTCATGTGTTCTAAGGGCCAAGGAGCTCACTTTGAACCCCACGGCGACGATGGACACCCGTCACCGAGGACACGCCAACCACCTGGAGGTGCTGGAGCGGGAGGTCGGGAGCTCTCCTCAGAGGGACGACCTGAAGCTGCTGTGCGAACAGAACGTAAGAGGAGCTGCAGGCCAGAGCACTGCCTCTGCGTTCTCTGTTTCTACCACGCTAAAGTGTGGCCGCGTCTTCTGCAGGAAGAGGAGGTGTCTCCGCAGCTCTTTAGCTTCCACGAGGCCGTGTCACAGTTAGTGGAGATGGAGGAGCAGGTTCTGGAGGACCACAGGGCCGTTTTTGGAGTAAGCCCATGTGTAGCCTGGCCAGTTAGCAGCATGTGCCCGTTATCATCTGGACTGTTAGCATCTGTTATGAATTTGAAACGCTCTCAAACAGCATGCATTTCTTCTTTCAGGAGTCGATTCTCTGGCTGGAAGACGAGAAGAGGCTTTTGGAAATGACTGAGGAGGTGGACTATGACAGCGAGATATACGCCACTCAGCTAGAACACATCCTCGACCTGAAGATCGACATTCTCACCGAACTGAGAGGTGCACGACCAAGACTGACACATTGTATCACGTGTGAACATAGCTGTCGAAAGCTCAGTGTTTGGAACCTAATATCCTCTCTCTTTTCAGATAAAGTCAAGTCCTTCCGCTGTGCACTCCAACAGGAAGAGCAAGCTAGCAAACAGATCACCCCCAAGAGGCCGCGCGCATTATAGACACCTGAAGACACACTAAAACATCTGCAATTCACACTAATATTGACTTTTTTCTGTTATTTTTCTTCTGAATGCCCCCTGTGATATGACTTTCAAACAGGCTTCTTAGCTCTCTTTGGTCTGGTTGGTTACTGTTGATAAAAAAAGAAGCTGATTTGGCTCAGCTTTCATTTATTAATTTACTGTTTTTTGTGTATTTGTTCTCAAACACACCTGTACAGTCAATTTGCATCCACATTGTTGAAATGGTAAACCAAAGAATTGATTTTTTTTTTTTTTAATTAGGTGTATTTATGGGATTTTATGTATGATAGTCACAAGCACTTAATTTAATGTAAAGAACTGTTGTGCTATAAACATTTTATATGATCAATCATTACTTATTCAACATTTTGGCCACTTTTATGAGCCACAAACTTGCCATGTTGTGCAATATTTGGAGGACTTTTTCTCCACTTCTGCACCTTTTATAGCACAGAAGTCAATTTGTGTGTGTGCGCGCATGTGTGTATGTTACGTGTGTGTGTGTGTGAGCGCACAAGATGAGCCGGTGTGTGTATATTTTGCCTTTGGATGTAATATATTGTGCAGTAATGGTTGACTCAAACACAAAAGTACCCCTACATGAATTAACATACAGAGAATGCTGTAAACAGACAAAGCCTGATTTTGAAGTGTAACAGTTGCAACAGAAAATGTTATTTTAAATTAAAAATAAAGGGAGGTTGGATCTCATTACTGTTGTGCTTGTGTATAATTAATCATGTTGAGATTATGATATTAAATATTTAATTTAACCAATAATAACCTAAGACCTATTGAACAAATGTTGATTTTTTATATAATCCTTATTCAGGAACAAGACAGTTTTAATTACTTACGGTAATTACAAGGGCTTGCCTTTATCTTATTTAATATTGATTTTATGAAGAAGAACTGATTAAATTAAATAAAGGTAATGTGATTAAAGCCATGGAACTTTTAAATATGTTTGAATTTACGAATATTATGAATAAACAAGGTTTTTAAAACGCTCCTTTACCTCAGCTGACACCAAGGGTGTCTGAATCCGGTCTCCCAGGGAAGCAACATTCCGGGTTTTCTGTCCTCCCGCTTTTCTGGAGGTTTGGGCTGAGTTTTCCACCTGGTAGATCAGAAAACCCGGTCGGATCATGGTTCTCGGACTGGACTGGACTTCGAGGCGCTATGGTCGTGATTTTATACACTGACCAGTGACGTGATTGTCACCTTATCACCATAGCAGCATGTATAATATATGACGCTTAGGGTTAAATATAAAGGTACATAAGGTGTATTTAAGTCCTTAAAGTTGTTGGTGACACTCACGTCACCATTAGTTCTTATATTATCTCATATTTACAGACATTTATTGGTTGGTTATAGCCTTACCGTGGTCTTAGGGGGGGCTACAAACACACTTGTCACACACAATATAACATCATAGTTGGGCCTACTGTGGTTAAAACCACTACATATGTTATCTTACCTTATCTTAACATAAAGGAGACCTTCAAAGGCAGGTGAAGAGCAGCATGATTGTCTACCTGTCAGCCTCTTCTGTCTAGTTGCCGTCATCTCCAGCCTCTTTTGGCTGGTCTACGGCAGTATTCGGTGTAGATAATGCGTCTTTCAGCCTTTTAATGAGCCTTTTGGCGCTGTTTCGTTTTACTTGTTTACATTTTGAAACAAACTTCGCGCGTCCACGCTCCTTTTCTTCTTCTTTGGTGATATTTTGCCGGTCTCCCTGAAGAGAACGTGTAGCTGCAGCGCCACCCCGGTTCCAGCGGCCACAGTAGGCATCACATTTATGTCGGCTATAGTTCACCATAATATAAACTTTACTTTAAATTAAAAGAAAATTCATAAATCGTTTTTCAAAGGGCCCTGATGTTTCCCCAGGGGCTCTGCGGCTCCCACAGTTTCATAACGTATCAGGTTGTTGTAATATATTTTCCGACCACTAGATGGCGCAATAATCAAATAGAGCCTCAGGACTGTAATTACGTTTCGTACCTGGATTAAGTAGAACCTGAAGTTATTAATATAAATAAATATATTGTATTAATAATATTAAAGGAAACGTTAACAAATCCTAGCAAAAGGACGATGATATAAAAGGCTTAGCAACACCACTTATCATGAAAGTGGTGTCATTATTAATAACTCAAAATAAAGAAAAATAGATTTATATATCATGACACAGTGACGACGCCTTGGACAACACAACTGATTTATTAGTGTTAAGCATTGTGATTAAGTATTTCCAATCTGACTGCATGACATGCAACAGCTTGTTAAATAGAGCTGCTTCTTCTTCATGCACCCAAAGACTGAAAACCAGTCATAGATCGAAGGTTTTGTAAAATACTGCGGTTTGAAAAATAGGTACAGGGAGTGGTATAAAATGCCCAGCAGCTGATTGTTGTAAAGAGACAGCAACAGCAACTGGAGTACAAACAGTTTTCATGAGGTGTGACAGAGCTTTTGTGTTGTGGTAGATAGAAACCCCTGTGAGTTCTGTGGTTCTGCCTGGCTCGGATCAGATCGGAACGAAAATATTGCACTGCTAAAAGGGAAACTATCCGGGTGTTGGTCCGTGGACTGGATGACGAACACATTGACGGGAAAAAAAAGAAGAAATGCTACATATTTCAAATATATTTCACCTGAAATTTCCAGAATAACATGGCGATCTTTAGGTAAATAAATAACTCTCAAACATATAAGTCCTACATATACATCTTTACAGTATGTACAATGACACATCCGCGGGCTCTGAGCGGGCCCAGATCCCAAACAGGTGGACACTCGACCCAGCAATGTGGAACAAAGTGATTTGTAGGCAAAAACATGCCAGCCAAAACAGAAAAGGCGCGAAAAATCCACGACTTCTTGCAAAATAGCTTATTTTCATTGATTGACAGCAACATTCTCAGCCTCTGGTTTCCATTCAGAGTCTAAAAGGCATCTTCAGTTTTAGGTAGAGCCTTCGGCCGACACTTTCTGCACCTTTCCTCCATCGGGGGATTTCAAACTGTGAGATTTCCAATGTTAAAATTGCTACAACATGGATGTTTTTTTTAAAAAAAACAAAAAACTCACATTCCAGAGATTCAATACATTGAATCCATGGCAACATTTCACCTCCTGTTATCAAATTCAAATTTTTACAGCATAAAAGGACGCAGAATCTCACAAGTTGAAAACCCCTGGCCTGAATGCTTCTCTTGAATGGTTTGGCACAATTACTGATAACATCTTTAACACCCTGACACAGTACACAGACCTGTGCAAACCTGCACGTACAGAACAGTTTACCCTGAAATCAACACAAAAGTCTCTTGCACGACTGTGGCGTTTGCATGTAGCGATATGAGATGGCAGCTACGGCATATTCCCACCACGACCTCGTGCAAAAACAGAACAGAAAGAGAACAACAATGAGGTTATATAGTTGGTTCACTACAGTATTAAAGAATAATTTGGCTTTTGTGGTTGAAGACGTTGTCAAGTTGTGTGGAAGCTGGACGCGTCATGGTAACATTAAGAAGAGGAGCTCCTGGTTCCTCACATCCCCCCTCGCCGTGTAGGTTAAAGGTTCAGTTCATGCCTTTTCAAGGCTGACTTTAACATTTACCCGCTTATGCTGCCATTCCAGCATCGTGGACCTGGCGTTTGTCAAAATCTAGAAAACTTTTAGGTTCTGCGTAAAATGCGCTTTATCGGTTATCTTCTATGTTAAAAAATTAACTGTATTTTAGGACTGAAACCAGGGCCGATGATGGAGCCTTGGGGGACAATTAAATAGCACTATTACTGATTATTGAAGCCAAACACTGTTTCTCACTGTAGTTTTAAGCCAGCCTTGAAAACAGTGCTAAACTGAGTGGCATCATCTCTAGAAGAACGACATCCTTGTGCACAGTTTGTGAACAGGTAGCATGAGGTTTCTACTTCGTCTACGACCTCCTTTGTGTTCAAATATACAGTTCAAACAGAAGCAACGGAAGATATTCTTGTCCCACTGTTGACGTGATCCTCCACTTCCGACTCAACAGCAGAAAGTCTGCGTTCAGTCTTTTGAACATTCATTCTGGATCGCCCCCTCCTTTTGGTAAAAATAGTGACAGATGGACGCGTCTGTACACGTGCGTAGAAATGAGGGGTCCGATCGGGCCTCTCTGTGTGGACGGGGGGGGGGGGGTCGATCCTTTCCTCGACCCCTGTGACTAAATGAGCGAGATGCAGGAGGATAAAATACAAGCATCTCCCAGCAGCAGCAGCAGATGTGGGGAAACGGAAACGCCACCGAAGGGCGGATCAGAGGTATTGCAAGCCGATGAAGGTATAAAGGGATTGTTGCTGTGGACTGTACAGAGTCTCAGTTGTTGCTTTAATGCCGCATGCCCTGTTTTTCTGGTCCATCTGTGGTGCAGGTGTGGATGTTGGTTAATATTAAGGCCTTGGGTGGCCCAGAGGCCACGCTGAAACAGTGGGATGAGACGTGACATCGCAGCTGCATTTACGGTCCATCGCATATCTGTGAGGAATCACACTCACGTTTATTCTATTGAAACAAATTACAAATGCAGATGGCCTTGGGTTTGTTCGTCCAGGTATTATTTTTTTATCTGTCTCCACCTTGGGGAGGTGACTAAAATCTGTCTGTGGCACTTACAAAATGAAAATGTTCGATTGGAGAGATGGGTCATATTAAGTGTGGAGATAAATGCTAACATGCTCACGGTGACAACGCCCTCTTGTCACTGTGGTTACGATCGTTTACTGAACACAAAATGCATCTACACTAGTGCCACTGGGGAGTCTTTTTGGCCCCCGAATGGCCTCCTGTATGTAAAAGATAAAGAACTGCACTGACTGGAAGACAACTTCTAGCATCACCTGGACTCTATTTTTCTAAAAGCTACAACAGAGCGACAAATAATTCCAAAGCTCTCTGCACGGATGTTCAGAAAGTGGGGTGAAGTGACCTTTGACCCTTGTTTTAGGGCAGATATTTGTACTTTTTTTTCTCTTATTGCCAGAGTTGTTGAGTTGGAGCTGCTCAGCGGACGGTGGGACAGAAATACGAGACACAGTCGCTGGCAGCCGATGACTTTGGCCGCAGCTGCGTAACCGATGGGTTTAAGGTGAACCTTCACGGTGTCCTGAGCTACGTGCTTGTTTTCAGAAAGAAGAGGCAGCAGGGGAAGGGGGGGGGGTTGTCCGATTGTAATCTTAAGGCTTATCTGTCACTGAAACCCTCGGTGTGTAAGAGTCATGCTACACAGTTGTTTTTGTTCACTTTCCGCCTGATTTCTCTGCTCCTCCTGGAAACCTCTGCTTACATCCTCGCCCCTCACTCCTTTCTTCTCCTCCTCTCCTCTCATCTTTATCTTCTCCAGAGATCACTGCAGCTCAGCTCAGGTCCTTTGAAACCACAACTCTTCCTTTCCGAGCCTTATTTAGGCCCGAGCAAACCCCCGCTGCCCTCCCGGGCGCTCCCGCTGCGGCCCCAGCACCCCGCGGCGATGCTCATGCTCCTCTGGGTGGCCGCCCCCGCACCGCGCTCCCGCTCCACCTCGCACTGGCTCAGCGTGCGCTCGGTCCGTCCCGGCTGGCTCGGGGAAACCGAGCCCGAGCCCCCCGGCTGCTGGGAGGAGATGGTGCGAAAGATGTGATTGCGTTTGCGCAGGAAGTCGCCCGCGGCGGCGCTCAGGCCGAAGCTGCTCTTGCGGAGGACCATGCGGGCGCTGGAGGACTTGGCGGGGCGCGACCTCTGGTTGTACTCCAGCTGGGACAGGTGGGACGCGTAGCCGTCGGAGATGAACTGGAAGAGATGGCGATGGCATTTACCCTGTGAGAATACGACACCGGGGACCTGGAGGTTTTCCATACCTGACACTGGTTCTGCATCTTCTTTGTGGGTCTCCCCACGATGTAGATGTGAGACGGGGGCAGGCCGATGGACGAGTACACGGAGATGTCCTTGGTGGAGCCGTAGGCTGCGAAGATCCTCATGTGGGCCTAATCAAAGAGCGGGGGAGCAGCTTTAAGAGGCTTTAGCGATTAGATGGTCAACCCGTCTCGCGGCGACCCTCTTTACCTCCCCTATGAGGGACTTCAGGAAATTGGCTTTGTGACGCAGGGGGTCGTGAACCAAGCCGTCGCAGAAGGAAACGACGCCGTGGGGGAAGTTGTGCTGCGAGAGCCAGGCCACCACGCGCTGCTTCTGCATGTCGGGCCGGCCGGTCACGTACACGATCAGGTAGCCCAGATCCTGCCAGTACCTGCAGGGGGGGGGGCGGTGAGCGCCACGAGCCCCGCCCACCCGCAGCCGCCGCGCCCTGGGGACTCTTACCTCACCACGTCCACCGCCCCCGGCCCGCACCTTGGGGTCGCTGCCCATGATGGACACGCTGGCGGCGAACGAGCCGTCAATGCTGAACACCACGAACTCCGTTCCTCGCGGCACGACGGTCAGGTAGCTGTCGGCGGACGTGTGGTCGCCCCTGTGAGACAATTAGTTTGATTATATTTTTACTTTTTAAACTGTGTTCACACCCATGATTTGGAATCTGATTACACTCAGACAGCGTGTAACCTGCTCACGTGGAATCAGATCACTTGCTACGAGACACTTTGTTAACATTTTGAGGAGGAAGTTGACTAATTTGGTCACCTGACCACCATTTTGACGGGATACACCCCGATGCCGAGCCTCTTGTTTTCTGGGATGACGTAAGAGATGCGCCCGCTGCTGTTGGTGAGCTCGGTGTCGAAGTAGACCCACTCTCCCGAGGGGGGTTGGGTCATGATGTGGATGTCGATCTGTGGGGAGCGACAGCAGGTATTCCTCATTACGACTGCGTCTTGTCCGGACGGCGGGCGCGCAACGCGAACCGTGGCTTCACCTTCTCGCCGGTGAGCGTGACCATGTCCAGGGGGCCGTACATGAAGCGTCCCATCAGCAACTGGGCCCCGTCCTCCGTAAACACGGCGTCGTTGACGCGGTGGTTGGCCGTGACGTTCTGGGGCGCGGAAGAGGGAAAAGGGGAGCTGAAAGCAGCAGGAGACAAACGCCAAACATCCTGCGACCAACGCTAAAACACCCATCTCACCCTGATTTTCACATGAGTCCTCTTGCGGAGCCACTTCTCACGGGGTTTGGACGGCGTGAACTCGGACACCTCTTTACCATCGAGCTCCAAAATACTGGAGTTCTCATGTCTCATCACCTGGGAGGAATCATAACAAAAAGAAATTAAGATTAAGATTAAGATTAAGATTAAGATCTACTTTATTCATCCCCGTAGGGAAATTGAATTGTAGTAGCAGCATATACAGAGTATAGAAACAGAGTAAATAAATACAAATAATAAGATTACAAGCATATATATGTGTGTGTGTGTGTGTATGTGTATATATATATATATATATATATATATATATATATATATATATATATATATATATATATATATATATATATACACACACACACATATATATGTATATATATACATATATAATATATACATATTTTACTTACTGCAATGATGAACGGTGGGAAAGAATGAAAATCCAGAATCTAACCTGTCTGAGCAAGAACGAGACCACATCTGTTGACTCCCAGTAGGACGCATGGAAGAGATGAGGAAGGGCCACCGTGGGGAAGGCTGTCAGGGCGTCGGGGCAGTACAGGGCGTAGTCTATCCTCTTACTGCCCCACCACCGAGAGGCAACTGGAGCGACGGGAAGAGAAGGAAAGGTCAGGAGTGTGAGCGTTGTAATTGGCCTTCGTGGCAGCAAACTCTACAGCAAACACGTTAAGAGGCACTAAAAACCAGATGTGTAAAGGTCTGGAGTGCACATGCGCAGGAAAGCTTCAGTTCAGACCCAGCGAGAAGGTTTCGTCACGTCAGGTTTGAGTCGGAGCTTTGGAAACTACGGAGGAGGATTCTTTAGGAAGGAGAGACGAAGTGAGGAAACCACACAGGGAAGGAGGACGGATCCTAGCGTCCTCCTCTCAAGTCCTCCTACTACAGCTCCCAGGGTACCTTGCTCTAGGTTCTTCAGCGCCCCGGGCGACGGGGGCGGCAAGCTGAAGTCTGTGATACCAGACGTGACATCGGTGAAGTCAGAGGCCACTTCAGAGGCCACTTCAGAGGCCACGTCAGAGGTCACGTCAGAGCTGAAGTCCGAGCCGGGCTCGGACTCCACGTCGTTGGGTTTCTGGAGCACATGACTTGTTTTCGGACGTGACCACGGGGGCACTCTGCGAGAGGCAAACCTATCGTAGGGGAGAGCCAGCCGAGACATCAGACGGGGCCTTTTAGTGTGGCTGACTTCACATGTGTGTGCTGAGGCAACGTTTGGAGGGAGGAAATGAGATTAGCACATCAATGGTCTGACTGAAGAAGCGCTTCAGACACGGGACGGCAGACCTGTACTTACTGGTGGCGATGTTGGAGGCGGTGTAGGAGTCCGCTAGCCCCGACACCTGGCTGGCCAGGCTGGCCTCGCTCGCCCTGCGGTTGAAACGAAGGTGAGGGACCCCGGGCGATGTGGACAAGGGGCACTGGCCGTCCACGGTGATGTGTGTGTGAGGGGACTCTGCTGCAGACGGAGAAGGGTGAATTCCCGTTATCTTCAGCAGCTTAGCGCGAAGAGCAGTAGCTTCAGAGGCGACGCACTCGCTGGATTATTCATATTTCAGGATTCCCGCGCCTGAACAGACGTACGCACCGTCGGTCTGGAGCTGCGATGTCTGCCAGTTGAGCACAGGCACGAGGATGGAGGTCTCGCTCATGGTGTGGTCATGGCAGCGGCTGGACACGGCCCCGCTGGGCTCCATCAGGAGCTGAGGGTTACTCTGCACGGTCTCGACTGAGACGGGGAAGGGAGGAGATAACCACGGGGGCCTTTCCCGAGCCCGGAGGGGAAGATGATTTATGACTGTGGACTCACCCAGGAGGGCCGAGTGTCCGTCACCGAGAGGGAAACGCTGGTAGCGAGGGACGCTGAAGGGAGGGAGCATGTGGAACCGCTTGTCCAAGAGAGGCTCGAGGCGCGAAGCCGAGGGATCAGCCGGGTGGAACAGGTTGTAAACCTGCTGACAGGCCGGGCGCAGGGCGGACACTGGTGGATGAACCGAGACATCAAGAGTTAAAGGACCGTTACAATAAAAACATGAGCGCTCCCTCTCAAATGGTTTCTCTTTGACGTCATTAACGGTTGTGTTTACACCCAGAATAAGGCTCCACAAACAACCAACAGGGGAAAGTGCTAAAGTAGGATAAACTGCATCATTAGATGATTATTTTAAATAAATCTATTTATTGTAACTCGTCGTCACATTGTGAAATCTTTGTGTATCATTTTTTGTTGTCAAAACGTTGTTTTCTTCTGCTGAATGCAAGCAACAGCTGTAATATCTCCTTTGATTCAGGGCCAGATGTTCACATGACAGCTGCAGGCCAGTGACCTCCCCTTTACAATCCCACGGGACGCACATTAAAGACAGATTTGTGACTGTGTGACTCAAATCACGTATTTGTTATATCTCAGCCAAATTTTGGTTCGTGAGATCAGACATGGGGGGAGGGACGTGACCTCTGACCCCTGTTTTCAGTCGAGAGACTGTAAATATCACATCGCACCAGCAGATTTATAACGATCAACTTCACGTTTAACACTGAGAAAAGGGACCTTTGTTGAATTAAACAGCAGAGTCTCTCAAAACCTCACCGTCCAGCGAGGGCACGACAGTCTTCCTCAGCGCGAGGACCAACCCCAGAGGAGAGCCAAACAGGAAGAAGTCCGTCACCTCAAAGTCAAACTTTCCCAAGGACCCTCCCTCCAGCATGGTGCTGCTGCTGGACCGCCTCGATCCCGGCTCCCCGTGGAGAACGCTCGAGTGAAGGCTGAGGAAAAGGGAAACATCTTTGCAACTTTACAACTTTAACAGGAGACGAAAATAAAGAGAAACAGTATTTCTTTCGTTAGAGGGCTGCAGAAATGGAGCCGCCGAACAGGGAGTGAACCCCGGGGGGCAGTTTGACTGCTGTGGCACCTGGACAGGAAGGCCTGGTGGTGCTTGATGGTGTCCAGCTCGTACGTGGAGGAGTCGCTGCGTTTGCGCGGAAGCTGCCTCTTCGGGTCGTCGGGCCCCGAGCTGCGAGGGATGTCGATGTTGCTGCGGCTGAGGTGACGGCTGCCTTCGAGGGTTGGCGAGGAAGGCGAAACGCTGTTGATGATGATGCCTGGAGAGAGAAGGTCCGTATCCTGGTGGGGGGGGGGGTGAAGAGAACGTTATGAAACCGAGCTGATCGTGACCCCCCCCCGTCACAGGCTGCAGATGTTACCTGTACGCTGATGGTGCTCCCACGTCTGCTGCTGTTTTGGCTTTCTGACACCGTCACAGAGCTGCTGCAGAGGGCATCGAACCCCAGGATGCCCCCGACACAGTCTCCAAGGACACACACCTGCACCAGAGCGAATAACACACACGTGAACACACACATGGTCCCACAACCAAAGCACGGACTATTAGGACCCGCTCTGACCTGGCCATTAAAGGACTCTCCTTCCAAAGACTTGATGAAGTCACTGTACACCTGATTGGCTCTTAAGATAACGGTCGCCACCGCGTCTTGGTACTGCGGTGCCGACGTGGCCAGGAGAGGCAGAGCGGCCAGCGGGATGTGGTCCTGGCTGCTGGACAGGCAGCTCTCGTCGTAGCTGTAAGGGCTTAGGCTGGATGGGGGGGACGGGGGGGGACGGGGGTTACCCGGGAGTATGCTGCAGGGGGTTCTCACAGGCCATCAGGCGGTAACAAGCGTTACTCACTTGGAGACGAGCGAGAAGGCATCCACGCACACAGCGGGACAGGGCACCATCCGGACGGCGATGCGGCCCAGCGCCGCGGGGTAATGGACCCGCATCACGGCTTCAAACACCCCGTTCAGCGTGTTCTCGTCCCCCTGTTTGCTGTTCTGCTCCCCTGCGGGACAGACAGCCGCTAGAGGTCAAAACGCCTCTGAGCCGCCGACCAAACGGCGCTCCGGTACCTGAACCGGTGTCCAGGATGTTCCCCCCGTGGAGGACCAGGACCAGGACGTGAATTTTGGACGGCTGTAGACACCGCTGAGACGAGCAGCCCTGTAGCCGGAGACGGAGAACGGGGGGCGCGGAGCGGCGATTAAAAACACGAGCTGAAGCGAGCAAAGCTGTGAAGAAGCAGACGCACCTCCATCTGCCGCTCCTCGTGACTCATCACAGCGTACTCGCCGCCCGCCTCCTGATACAACGTCTCTGCGTGAACAGAATGAGGCGGCCCGTTCATTCATGAACTGTCGGGGCGCTACCTGGTAGCGCTAACTGGGAGGCCTGCTCATGGAACATCGTCCTACCTTGCGCCTCGTCCACTTCTATCGTCTCTATCTTGTCCATCAGGTCGTTGGAGCTCCACTTGGTGATGTCCTTCACGAAAATCTCCTCGTTGTCAGAGAAGTCCTCTGTCAGGAGAACAGTCCGTGTGTCTACAGCCGTAAGAGAACCTTTGTGGGGGCGGCTTGAGTTTACCGTGAGCGTCGAAGAACTCGTCGTCCGTGCTGTCCTCGGAGTCTCGGGCGATGCTCTGCATCCTCCACTCTGAGATGCTCTGGTGAGACGGACTCCCTGCAAACGTGCGGAACTTAGCTGGTGTACCTCATGTCCACACCGGCGGGTCAAACACCGTGAACAGCCCCCTCACCTCCCCTCTTCGACGACCTGTTGGAGGAGCGGGACGACGTGGACCACTGCTTGGTCAGCTCCCTCCGGTTCTCCAGAGAATCTCCCAGTTTTCCTCCTTCGGCCTCTGTGGTCGATCCGGCGGGCTCGGATCCCGGTTCTTGATCCTGGCTGACCGAGGAGCCGTTGGTCTCAGTCCCACCTTCTTCATTCTGACTGTAGTGGCCCATCTTCTTGGCTAAAGCCAGCTGGGTCTCCA
Source organism: Lagocephalus sceleratus (assembly GCA_911728415.1). Lineage (NCBI taxonomy): Eukaryota > Metazoa > Chordata > Actinopteri > Tetraodontiformes > Tetraodontidae > Lagocephalus > Lagocephalus sceleratus. The sequence goes on from CAJVRN010000148.1 coordinate 4,375,332, forward strand.
GCTCCAGCTGCCGGATGTCCTCGATGGTCAGTCCATACCACTCATCCTGCCAGCACCACGCCTGCCTGTGGGCTCGGACCATGACCTTACGGAGGCCTAAGGGACACAAGTGAAGCTTGAGGACTGGAAAATTATGTTAATCCTCACAGATGCAAGGTAATATCTGACACACGTCTTCTTTCTCCCGTTCACCTACTTTTTGCGTGTTATTCTTGAGAGCTGCATAAATAATTTGTGTTGAAATGAGCAAAAAAAATGTCACCGGCTATAATAAACATAAAATTGGGCGGCAGGGGGCACTGTTCCATCGACTCCAACTAAATCTAATTGATTTATCACTGATTTAACAGGAGAAAAAAAACACTTAATGTTTCATAAATGTTGTCCATTGCAGGATTTTGTTCATTTTCATAGAATTTTCCACCTATTTCATAATTTTTTGGATTATTTTCACAATTTTTCATAGAAGATCGTTTTCCAAAATATACGTCATAAATTGTGTAGGACATCAAAACACATCTACATTTCTGCACACTGATTAGTAGTTTTGCTCATTCTAGGGTAAAATATCGAAATAAATATTGGTCGCCCTGAAAACTACCCACCTACGTCGTGGATGAACCTCTCGATCTTGGACTGCATGCCCCAGTATCTGAACTCCACCTTGCAGAGTTTGTAGGCACACATGACAGCAGCTTGAGCTGGATTCTGGTTGATCTCCTCGATCCAGTCGTCCGACAGCGGCCCCCGTCTGGTTTTGACCGACTGGTAGAGCTTGGGGTCTTCTTCCACCAGGTACTCGTGGGGGGGGATGTAATCCTTCACGATATCTATGGGATCTGTGACAGGAGGAGGTGAGTGTGGGTTCATTACACTGCACCGTGGGAGTACTGATCTGCAATCTTCAGATGAAGACGTTCCCTGAGAGCATGACAACACACTCACCCACAGTCCTCTGTCTCTTCTCAGCGGCCGACATGTTGAAGACGTCGCCCTGGTTCCCGGTGTCTGGTTTATAGTACGTCTCGATGTCGATGGAGAACTTCTCAACAAAGGGACAAGTGTACCTGAGAAACCATGGAAACCTGATTAATCACCAGATCAGCAGGTGTCTCTTAAAGGGATGGTCCACTCAGTTTTCCAGAGCGAAACAGCCATCGCTATGTTACGGCAGACACGTCTTCAGTCGTGATTGCTATCTCTCCCTCTGTGATTGTGGCTGCAGGCCAGGAGGACGCGGAGGACACAAACACAACCCTGGTGTAAATGACATCAGTCAGAGTTGGATCGTGATGCTCATGTTTATGGAAGCCAGGAGCAGGGAGGGGATCTGTTCTTGTTTAATTCATTTACCCCAGGTCGCCCGAGTGATTGAGCGAGCGAGCAACATTTAAATTTGACTGAAGATGGCAGCAATCACAGCAATTATATTACAATGGCTTCAGTTTTTCACTGAAAATGCAACAGCAAAATTGCAAATCATCCTTTTTTAAGGTGACCTGTCCATTTAAAACAGTCACATCCAGCACGGTAAAGAGTTCAGCCAACACCAGTTTCGAAATCAGCTGACATGACTAGCAAAAATAATTAAAATGACCTAAACACTTGATTCCATTTGACAGTTGAAGCTGAGGTGAAGCACAGAGAAAAGGGAAAAGAACTATGATCAAAAGTTAAATTGGAAAAAATGGCTTAATCGGCAATATCTTGTAAATTTATGACTCTGAAAGTCATAAAAATAAACATTAATGCAGTTTTATGACTGGTTCAGAATTCCTGTAACACCAGTAAATGTTTTAACATAAAAACACGTCCGCTGGTCTGTGAATTTATGGGCTCTCTCTTTTTAGGGGGTTCGTTCAGCGACCCGGCCTCACCGGGTGCGTGTGTAGGGGTAGGCGTTCCAGGACTCCTCCTCCACTCGGAGGGCTGCTTGGGGCAGGATGGAGCAGAACCAGGACGGGATGTGTTTGCCGATGTGGTAGACCTTGTGCGTGTACTGGCCCGAGCCCCCGGGCCCGTCCTCGTAAGGCTTGTTCTCCAGGATCTCCACCCCGCTGCCCTCGCCGCAGCTCTCCTCTCGGCTCTTTTTCTGCGGGACAGCAGGGCCACAGTGTGAGACTCGCCCTCGACCCCTGGTGGCGGGCTCCGAAATGTTAGGCAACCAACCGCGAAAAACGGTTAAAAGCAGAACCTCCTCCTTGCCCTCCTTAAAACATAAAGTTAATTAGCTACAAAGAGCTTGTATAGCTTTCACTGGTGAGTTTAGGTGAGGTGGACTTTTAAAGCTCTTTAAAGACAGATTAGGGGATGCAGAACAGGCGCTCTGCGCTTGTCAGCATCCCATTTTGCTTAATGAAAGGAAACAGATGGTTCGGCTACACAGACGAGGTCAGAACACACTCCTCTCAACACGACGCACTCCCCCTGCGCGTAACCAACCAAACCCTTCCAGATCCTGTCAAAGATCCAGCCGTCCCACTTCAGGCCAGACTCATTTAGATTCTGAGGTGCATAGAATATACCGCACGTGCACGCCGCGTCACGTGACCAACCTGTAGCCGTCTCATTCTGGACCGTGATTGAAGGGCGGCGTTATTGCTCCCATAGTAACGGGCTGTGGGTCAAAGAGAAGCGCGGCGTGAATGCAAATGACGGCGATCATTATTAACGGCGAGAGTGGGGTGTCCGGGGTCGAGAATGAGAGCGCGGATTGAGCACGGAGCTCCCCCTCCTCGAGACTTCGGGGGAGGCGGTATCAGTAATGAAGGTCAGGAGAGGCAAACAGCTGGAAAATTGCTGTAATCTGGCAGGTAATGTAATTTAGGTGAGGAGCTGAGGGCCTTAAATTAGCCTCCTTGTGTCCGCAGCAGAAGATCTGTCCTCACGAAAGACGTCCTCGAGCTTCGTGTCGCAACTGGACAGAATTTCCTCAGACAAGGTGGATGTGGGGGGGGGTGGTGGGGGGGCGTACAGCGTGACAACCTCAAGCCAAAGTGCCAAGAGCTGGATGTTCTCTCCCGCTTTGGGCCGACAGACGAAGGCAGCGGCGGCATCAGCCGAGGACGCCGACTGATGACCCCAAACTGTCCATCACACTTGGCGGGGCCGTTTATCTCGCCCGGTGGAGGAGGGACAGGGACCGGACAACCGGCAACGTCCTGTAATAAAGGGACGAGCGCTTGTAGCGCCGCCTGGACAGACGCTCTGGACCCCGTCTGGTGAATTCTAATGGGTCTGGCTCTGCTGAGGGTCTCGTTTCTGCAGCCTGAATTATTGATGTGACACGGCCTGGTTAGCGTGAAGCCGGGGTGCATCGCTCCCCTCCCCGGGCCTCGCTCTGCTCCGGCTGCGGCGGGCCCTCGTGCATCAAGTCTAATCGTGCAACACTCGGAGGTTCGGGGCTCCGCCTCCGGTCGGCCCGCCGTTCCTCGCATTCTGGATTTCAGCTCGGAACTGGCGGCCGCGAGCGCTCGTGCATCAACCTGTCAGGTCATTTATTAACTTTCCTTCCAAAACACACACACACACACATGCGCGCGCGCACACACACACACGCAGGTTTACAGATGAATGATGATGCACGAGGTTCTTCGTCTCGCTGTGCTCTCAGCCCTCCTCCCCTGTGCGCATGATAAATATAACTGTATCCTGTATTTAGAGCCAGACATAATGTCGTCGTGGTAACGCTGACTGCACCATCATTTCTGCCCCCCCCGATCTCCATTATCACAAACAAATGATGACAGCCTCCGCCACGCTGGAGCTGTCGTCACCGGTTACCGTGGCAACCGGGGCTCAGTTGTGACGCTGAGCAGGAGGAGGGGTCCAGAGTGTGTGTATGTGTGTGTGTGTGTGTGATCTTTACAGTTTCAGACACTGTCTTTGAGCCACTGCGTTTAAAAAATGTATTAAAAATTATTATTGATTATTTTGCAGTTGCTGAGTGATTCTGTAAGAATGCTTCATGATAAATCAAGCTTGTCTTGTCTTTTTTAAGAATCTCATGTCTCGAGATTTTCATGGATGTAATTTGTTCTTAACGCGTTCAATGTAATTTCAAATCCGTCCTGTGTGTTAATCGTCAGCTCTTCGTCACTCCAGGTCTGGGGCGTCTGAGCTTCAGGATGATTCCTCTTTGGAAACCACTGCACCGATTCCCACAAGGATCGAGGCAGCTCGGGAGGACGAGGTTCTCCGTTCTCCCGGCTACGCACTGTATTCATGAGCACATGAATCACATGCACGTCCAAACAAGAGGCTGCTGTCATAACACAAGTAAGAATCTGTGTTTAGATTGGATTTCCTGCTATGCTGACTTTTGCTGCGTTACCCGTGTGTGTGTGTGTGTGTGTGTGTGTGTGTGTGTGTGTGTGTGTTCAAGCACATCTGCAGACTCCTACCACGGACACTGCAGCACGGAATGTGACCAAAAAAAAAAAACTACATTTAATATTTAACCAGTTTTATATTGAGTGCCTATTAATAAGCAATTAAAGATCCTGGAAATCAATCTGTAGCATTTCAAAATTAGCATCACATGACTGAATATTTAATATCATTTGATTATAATTCAAAAACAACTCAATATGGACCTTTTTTTGGTCAGAAATCTAAATAAAAAATGAACATTTTACTCAGAGGGAGAGTTTTCTTTTCCTGTGTATGTATTAAATGATATTAAACAGAATATAATCCACGGGCATATGGAGCACCATCTGGTCAGCAGGGCTACACCAGCCCTCGTGATCTCTGAGCACACTCCCCGGTGGTCTCCTTCACCACCGTGACTCGGGCCCCTGACCTCCACCCACTACACGTGTTACCCGCCGCTGCCCCGCTTTCCCAGCGCCCTCGTACGTGAGTGAGAAGGGTTTTTGCGCGCGATTGTGCTGTCTGAAAAAGCGAACCTTACCTGGATCATGTAGAGCTGAGCGATGCGATACTCCTCCACGCTCATGGGCATGGGGATGCGATACTCCTTTATCAGCATGGTTGTTTTTGAATTGGGCCGACCCCGCGTGTGTCCACAGAGGAAGGTCTGTAAGAGGCTCGCTCGACTGGCTTCGCTACCCGAAGAGCATACTCAGGCAGGCAGGATGGGAGTCATTGTCGTCCTTCCCTGAGTGAGGACAAACCAGAGTGGAATTTAGCTTCCTGTGTTACTTACAGAGCAGGAGGAGTTAACATGTTTGTGGGAGGATTACCCGCCGTACACAAGACAACACATCCCTCCCACAGATCTATTACAAGGTAATCCACTGACCTACCAGCATCCCAGAAATCCCCCAGCAACCTAAATCCCAACTCTGTCTACAGACCAAAGATTCGGCCAAGTAGCGGTCAGCGTAACCGCTAAATCCCACAGAGCCTTCGTGTCACACAGTATTCTGAAGCTCCTGCATACATCAAGTTAAGGCTGACTCCCCGCAGAGTCCACATCCCTTCAGTTGACATCAACGCCCTTCTGTGCAAACAGTGGTATGATATTTCCTTGTGATATCTTCACTCACACCCCAGGAGTCACATGACAAAGGCTACTTAATCTCAGACAGATTACAGTGGCTGTTACACTGGTTTTTCTGAAACAACTCGATTACCTACTGCAATAATGTTGGTTTAGTGTAAAATATCTTTCTTGTGTATATACCGAACAAAGTTCAATGATATGGGTATAGGGTATAGGGTGTCATCATTATCAATTCAATTTGTCTTAATCAAGATTGTCTCTTGGGTTTCCAAGGTGCCGACTCACAGGGCACTCCTTTTTAACAGGAAGAAACCTTGAGCAGGACCAGGCTCATAGGGGGACCCTTCTGCTGATGGAATCCATCATACATGCAAATGCATTCATTATAAAGAGAAGCACTCTGCTTTGAGCATTTAACTCATATATTACATAATTGCAGTACAACCAAGTGCAGGTGTTATCCACGGTGAGTCCAAATAAATATATATTCCTGTAATATCAGCAGCTACAGGTGCTTCACCAAAGTGTAACGCTGAAAACCAAGCAGCGCTTCCCTCCTGTGAAAACCCAGTCCTTGACCAGCAGAAGAGCTGCTATTTATAGCTCCAAAGTAATCCCCATGAAGAAAAATGTGAGACAGACACAGATGAGGAGTGACACACTGACAGACAGACGGACAGACAGACAGGCCAGACGAGCGATGCGTGAAAATCGAGCCTTTCGTCTGCGGTGCAAGCTGTGAGTCACCACATTAGCGACCTTTACAGAATAAATACACACACCCCAAAGAAGCTAAATGATGATTCATCCAAGAAGAATGTTAGCAGAGCTGATCAAATGATGAAACAACCCGAAATATGGAGTAAATGTAAATGAAGGAGCTCTTTATCTTCTGATGAGCGTTGGTGTATTTCCGCAATACCTCATGTGCAGCTGCAACATCAGACTCAATTTGCTTTCCTCCAGGCCATGCAGAGGCCAAGCCCACTGAAATATTACTGTCCAACAAGCTGGCAAGCAACCTCACGCTGTACTTCAGCGATATTACAGTACACGTAGAGTAACAGGAAGCTCTACATCGCTGCGCAATAAAGTGCTTTTTGTCTCAACATGTTGATTTATCCCTCCAGTAAAATGACTTCATCCTCTCTAATTGCTTTAAACTCCAGCCAAACAAAGTTCTCTGTGTTCAGTTGGCAAAGTCGCACCTTAAATGGCAGCTTTAGCCACGAAAGAAGCATCAATAAGTTGGTTTATCTCAAACACCAGGGGCCACAGACACTGCTAAGCGGCTCAAAGTGCTACAATGGTGCCAAATAATTCCCACAATGTTTGTTGTAAACAGCCTTCAGACATCCGGGTGATACAAATTACAAAATCTTCCTGGTGCGTTCATGGGTGCGTGGTTAGAAAGAACAGAAAGGAGAAGAGGAAGCAGAAAGGACAGAAGCCCAGGGGAAAACTGAAGCGACGACATCTTCAAGTATAACTGAAACTGGATTACCAGTCCAGAATATCATCCCAGTTGGACCTCATGAAAGACCCTAGAATGGACAGCGAGGGTCATGTGACGGCAGGTCTACGGTTAAAATGCACCAAATCCGCAGAAAGCAGCCCTGATCCATCACAGGCAGCTACGCCCATGTTCCAGAGGGATGGACGGCAGCAGAGCAGACCACGAAAAGGCTCCATCCACTATTTCACACAAAACAGCAGCAGAAGGATCGATTTGAAGACTCCTCCACAACCAACACTGCTGAAAAAACTTAAAATATGTGGCGTGGTAAAAGAAAAAAAAAAAAACTCCTCCAGGTGAGTTCAATGCAATCCTGACAGGCTTTTTCTCTGTTTTCTGAGCTCGCCGGTAACCTTCACATGATGTGGACACAGAAATTCAAAGAGAAATGAGAGCGCATAAATACAAGTACAATTTACGCACTAATGGAGGGAAAATAATCCTCCCTCACGCATAAAAAAAAACCAAAGAAAAACCCGTGGACAGCATGGAAAAACAGCATCGCCCACATTATACACATCCTCAGACTGAAGACGAATGAATACCTGGCAAATTCTGTATTAAAATAACAACTATATTACTGTCAGCAGAAACGATGACCTGCAGATTATCCCTTAAATCCAAGTCCTGTCTGTGCATTAGTCATATTTAAACATGAGGTGGCCGCTCTTAAATCCCTTCTGATGTGCAGATGGAATCCATAACCGGCGATTTATGGTGACCACAAGGCAAACGCTTAGGATATGTATATTTATGAGCCGCACGCGTCCGTCTCACTGATTTGATAAATCGGGGAGCCAGCGCATCACATCCCAGCGCACTGCACTGGGATGCTTCAGATTTCCCGGAGGTGAGAGGAGCCACAGGAGCCGCGCAGGCGTTTGCAGGACGCGGCGCGGCTCTGTCACCCACGGGGCTGGAGGAGCCGGACCCCCCGAGGATGCAGCACGGCGCCTCTCCGCACAAGACGATGCTGTCAGCAGGATGAAGTGACGCAAGACGTGGATTTAAAAAAGAAAAAAAAGCCTGGAGCCTAATCAGATTTGGGAGCCGAGCGTTACCTCAGTGCTGATTCTCGCAGCGTGTTCCTATCAGCGAACGTGCAGCACATCACAAACGCCCCGGCGTCACCCTTCGACATGTGTCGCACGCCAACCGTGGAGCGCTCCGGGAACCGTCTCGGCCGAGAGCCACCTGCGGGTCCTGACCCCCCCCCACCCCTCCCTGCGCCCTTGCGTGTTTACACAACGGTGGGGCCGAGGCCGATGGTCTGCGAGGAGCCGCGGCGGGCGAGCGGGAGCGGACGCGTTGCTGGCGGCGGGAGGCGCCTCACCACAGCCGCTCCGCTGAGCGCAGCCTCGGGGTTGCAGATCCTGGTCCTGGACTCAGCAGCAGTGGCCCTGCCGCCCCTCCGCCCCATCCCTGCACTCTCCTCTGCCGGTCCTCACCAGCGTGTCCCACCCTCCCCCCCGTCTCCCCCTCTCCCTCTCCCTCTCTCTCTCTCTCTCTCTCTCTCTCTCCCCCCCAAACTGGGCAGAAGTCTGGGTTTTAAAAATCCTCACTGTGAAATGAGAGCAGGTATCGATTCTCTCTCCACCTCTTCCTTCCCTTGTTGCTCCATCTACCTCTCTTCTGCGCTGCCTTTCCCCTCCACCTCCTCGAGACTGAGGAAGCTCTGTTACCATGGCGATGCATGAGGCTGAGCCCTGGTTGGCGGGGATTGTTGTGATGCAGCAAGTTGGTGGTGCAGCCCACTGGACTGATTGCTTCTTCTCTCAACATCAACCTTTTTCACCGAGACTTGTGCACTTGTTAAATGTGGAACGAACTGATCTTCACACAGTTGTTCAGCAACCTGTGTTCAAAAACCACGTTTAAATGACATCAGATGGGGCGGTTACAGACAAGGGCGGCGGTTTCGTTTAAATGTTGCTTTGCAAGAAACTTTACCAAGCTGATCTGGATTTGATCTAATGTCAAACACACCGACACACTGGGACTCACGGGGCTGCACGTTCAGATTAAAATGCATCACCGAGCGCAGCCGCTCGGCGGTGACGTGCGGGGAAACAAACTGCACAGATCATGTGCATGAATCACTTCTATCTTTGCTCCCAGAGGCAGATCACCTGTTCACTTTATTATTCATCTATTTGCACGGTTGTCGTGACCGTCCTGCCTTCCTGTTGTGTGTTTGTCTTGCTCGCGCCGCCCGCAGAATTTGAATGAGGCAGCCGGGCGGGTGTGAATGCAGGATTCCTCTTTTGACCAGTAAATCAGCGCTCCGGTGTGGCTCAAACGCAGTTAATCCCAGACCCTGGCTATGACGTCGCTCTGAGGCCACCTCACCGGCTTCCGTGGAAACGGCGGCTGTGTTTCCACACCGGGAAAACTTACTTACAACTGGCTCCTTGGAGCAGGTAACGCTGCATTTCCAGGGTTTTACACAGCTCCTGTTGAGTCCGGCCCAGCAGGCCAACTCTCCATCGGTGCCTCACAAAGGCTGACAGATGGTGTAAGTTGGTAGGCAGTCGTGCACAGATTTAATTGGCTGTACAGCTGAAGTGTCGGTTCAAGAAGGTGGAGCCAACGAGGCACAGTGGTATACGCCGCCAGCAGATACCGTCTATATGGAGGGATCATAGGTTGCTGCATTAAAGGAAAAAAGCAATTTCCTGGATTATGTTCTGCTAATATTTGTCTGAAATCCTCATTATTAACGATCGCGTGTCAAAGCTGAGCAACAGACAGAGCTCTGGCCGATCAGAACCTACGGCTACACCCGCGAGGAGAAGAACAAACGTGCTCCACAAAATGTCAGATGACTCCTTAGAGAACTCTGGAATGGAGATGAGCAACTAAAGGGCCATTCGGGGGGTTTCTATAAAGCAAGATGTGCAACTCCGGAACACCGACCTGATGCTTTTGTCAGGAGACGTTGTGTGACAGAGAGGGCAGACAGCGAGTGAAGACAGCAGAGCAGCGATGAACTGCACGTCTCGGGTGTCCACATGCTCTAAACGACTCTTTAATTACATCCACACAACACTGCTCAGGGGGGGGCGGAGGGTTAATAACACCCCGCCCCTGCCTTCATCTGTGCATGCTCTTCTTAAACAGAGAGTTTTGGGGGTGAACCCCCCCCCAATAGGTGTTCTGCAGGGTTCATGAGCGGGACCCTTTTATCTGAGCAGGCAGGGATGTGTGGCCTCGCAAGGAGACGACTTGTTGACAGGTACCACCCCCCCCACACACACACACACGCTCATGCAGTTTATCTGAGTATCAGCAGAGACACAGACGGGCATCTGTCTCTCCTGCAGCTGTTAATTTGCGACCCTGTCAGCAGCATCTCTCCTCACCAGACACTCAGGACTGCAGGTGACCAGCGCTGCTGCGATGTGGCTGCTGGAGCACCGCGCTGCTGCAGCAGAGGACCATGCAGCACGAATTTAACTGAATTCTGAGCTGGCGCTGAGAAAAAAAAAATACAACCCCAGGTTGCCTATTGTTCTTCCGCTCTTCTGGGCAGTTTAATATAATTTATCTTTGCTGACTTAGCGAGAGGGTGAAGTTTCTCCTCATCTATCATGAACATTTAAATTAAAACCAAACGAATACCTTCTGGCTGTCAGCCTCACTGAGATCATTTTTTATTTGACAGAGTTTATCTCTTATTAGCGGTGCTTTAATATAACTGATTGTGCCTCTGAAGGGGGTCATAAATTTAAAATCTTTGAAGATTTATGATGTAATTTTCTCAAAACCCTTCAGATTTCTGGAGTGGTTCATCAACTCGGCTCAGACCGGATGATGTGATAACCTGATGTAAAACTTTATTTTTCTAACTCAATCGCGCAGGAGAATTTTTATCAGCCGACAGCAACGTTTTTGAAAACGTTCTGATCTCAACCTGGATTATCGCTCTAATGACGTCAGCGTGGATCGCGTGCTAATCTCGCAACACAGTGGACTGAATTTTCACGCTTTAAATATGCTTTACTGATGAAGGAGGCTGAGAGAGCCTGGAGGAACCGTCATGACGCGCTGCCACTGACCTGCAGTCCATCCCCGCAGATGCTCCCACCCGTCATTCCTGTGAATGAGAAACAGATGAGACTCAATAGAAAATCCCATTATGGGTTCTTTTTTCTGAATGAGAGGTACATGGACACACACTCCTGAGAGTGAAGAGGCGGGGCAAAAGTCATTTCCACTCTGTTTCCATCCACTGTGAGAGGGGGGAGAAAAAAAAGAAAAAAGAAAAAAAAAACGCTCCCAGGACAGTCGGAAAGGAGCTCGGAACGACGGCTCATTCAAGAATATCACTGCCTGGAATGAAAGAAACGCCCAGGCAGTGTTGTCTGATCGCACATCAGGATATTCACAGAGGCATGGGCAGCTAATGAGAGGGAATTCGGGGCTGGCGTGATGGCCCGGTGATGAGAGAGGGAGGGCTATTTTTAGCTCAGGATGATGGTGATGGGGGTTGGGGCAGGGATGTTGCATGGGGGCTTATTGTTGTTGCGTTGTTCTTCGAACTGCTCCGGGAGGGAACAACCTGATGTTTTCACACCACATCTGCTGACAATTCTGCAAGAATCTTTATATCACTGCTGCGCTTGTTGGGTGGAGGAGTAAAAATATCAGATATTGTATGAACTGAAGCAGAATACAAGAAAAAAATCGCACTCATAGTCTGAATGTGTTATTATTGCACAAAAGTGACACTAAAGTTTCTTTTACTGTTCAGGGCCATCTTCCCTGTTCACGAGAAAGAAAGGCAGCATCTGTAGCAGGAGCATAGAGGGAATTAAGTGACACTTGTTAGATGGAGATGCAGAGGGAACACTCCTGAAGATGTTCCCCGGCCAATCACATCACCGTCTGGCCCAGCTCCAGCGCCGCTGCGGTTGGCGGTCGAGCTCGCTTGCAGGAGCCAGGGCGGTCTCGGAGCTCAATCAGTGACCACAGATTCGTCTCAACGTAACTGCCTCTTAATGCCTGACGGTAAACAACTTCAGCGACGCGCTAAATGAATTCCGCAGTCCTCAAAAACCTGCAGGCCTGCGTCCCCCAACGCAGACACGACAGCTATTGGCTGAGGAAGCCGTAGATGTCATGGGTGGACAGTTGACATGCATTAACGGGCTGCGGCCTCCTGAATGCTCCATTCCACGTAAACACCTCCTCGCAGTCGCTGCACCTACGCTTTGAGGACGCAGGCGCGCGGCTGACTTTTAACTAAGAGTGACGCCGTAAGTATCAGGTAAGCAGGCGTCCGCCCACCTGAATATGTGCGCGTCTGAATATTCGATGAGAACACGACGCCTGGCTGCACCTGCACAAAGAGCCGGCCGGTGCTCATTAGAGTAAGTGCTCAGAGCAAGCCTGCCACACTGGCCCGACACGCCGAGCCCACACGCTCAACCTGGGTCTCACATGACCCACCCCCCCCATCCCTGGCCCCCTCCAGCCAGGGACGTCATCGAGGCGCGGATCTAAAATTAAAGCATTCTTGAGAGGCCACCATGTGACCCCCCCCCCTTACACACACACCCACACACACAAACACACACACACACACAGACAATATGAGTCTATATATACAGCCCCTCCTGTTTGCGTTGATGTGCACTTTCACTAAAAATACCACAGCCAAGCTGGAGTTTACAGAGTCTGAAAAGAAGGAGGACAAATGAGATCCTTAGACTTTCATTAAGGAAACGCAGTAAACTTGCAGTGAAACGTAGGTGCCAGGTGTAGATTTAGTTTTCAGTGTCACGTGGCTTGTTGAAACGAGTCAAAGTTCAGATCATCTGCATCATGAGCAGGCTCGACTTTCCATCTGAAAACCCAGATCTTTCTTTTTTTTTTTTGCGCTGATGACATTGGTGTCTTTGTTTACCTCACACCACTGGTCTTCATCTCACACGTCTCCATATGAGAAACAGAACATGTGAACGCCCGGGGCGGGGGCTCAGACTGCCAGCTTTTTGGTCTATTTGCGGCGCAGCGTTCCTCGCCGTCAGGGGGGGTGGGTGGGCGGCGGCAGACGGACTCGAGAGGAGAAAAGTGCCGTTCATTCACGTGCAGCCTCCTACGGCACGGCCCTGGCTGCGAAGCCGTGATCGGTGGGCTGGAATCCCTCTATTTACGCTGCTAAAAATAGATTCCACACACTGCGATGACGCGGCTGCTCGTGACAAGACCCGCCCACCACCCCCTCCCAGTCACGTCATTATTGGTATGCAACCCGGAGCCCAGCCGCCTGCCAACGCCGCTCGAATCCCCTCTGACGTTTCTTTTGGAGAAACGGGGTAAAAGGGAGTGGGGGGCTGTCACGTTCACGTGAAGGGGGGCTGGGGAGAACACAAGAGGGATGCATGGATGGATGTACAAGATGGAGAGTGGTGGTGGTGGTGGTGGGGGGGGTTGAGGGAGGAGGCCAGTGAAAAGCAGCTCCTGAAGGAGGGGGTGGCAATCAATATCATGAGTCATTCTTTCTGTGGTGGTCACTTCCTAACAGCATTCATTAAAGCAAACCTAATCATTTGGGCCCCATAATCAGATCCTGTGCAGCTCCATCTTCCTCCATTCCCACCACACTCTTTCAAATCATGCACTAAGATGGGAGGAAACAACACCGGTGCATTAGGAGAAGACAGCGATGGCTGTGCCGATAGCCAGGCTAAGGGAGGTGAAATGTCGGCGGTCCCCTGGCAAACATTTGGAAATTCAGCACACTTGGGGTTGAGCAACGGACGGCAAATACAGATAACAAACCTGAGAGTGGAAGAAAGAAACGTGGGGCGCGGTGCATGCTTACGCCATGCAAACCTGACTTCATTTGCACCTGCCGTCAATGCAACCTGACAGCAACAGTTCACATCATGAACAACAACCTTTTATATATTTTATCCATACTTTAGCACTGGATTTAGCAAAGGTTTTCTATCAAATAATAGCACAATAAAATCACTAATTAGTATCTTTTTGTTTAACTTCTGCACCAGTAAACAGGTATTAAGTAATAAAATGTACAGAATTTTGATTTGTTGCTCTGTGCGGGATAGAGCCAAAGCTCTGTGCTGGCGAGAGAGGCGATAAATTCCTCCCAGGTTTTTAATGCCCTTCCTAGAAAGTTTCAGCTCAAGCGGAGTATCCGTCTGAATACGTTAAAGGCTGGGTGGGGATTACATGTGCTCGAGCAGCGCTTTGGTGTTTTCACCTTCGCTGTCTAAGAATAGCTCCAGCTCGCTGTGGCTTCACTCAGCAGCCTTTCTACAAGGACGGCGTTCCTCTGGCAGCAACATATTTACATTTGAACCTCTGGTCAGGGGGAAAAGGCTGTGACGTGTGTATTTGCCTTTAATGTTTGGTTTAACGGGCTGGAAATTAAATATTAATGCGAAGAATGATCGGAAAATTCATTCTCCTGTAGATTGTTCCTGCCCCCCCCCTCTCTCTTTCTCTGTGCATAGCCGTCACACAGCTAAATCAATCCCACCTTTTCCCTTCTCCATCCCTCCAATTAATTCTTCTCGTTCTCTGCCTGTCACCAACTTTTGTCCACTTCACTGGCCATCCCAGCCCCGCTGCTGTTCTACCAGCAAACCTTGCACATGTTTCTTGCCCTTGAGTCCACCCTGCAATGCTGTAACTGTCCAAAAATACACCATCAACCCCCCCCCACCCACAGCATGTATTATATATATAGTCAAGGGAGTGACATCATGAGGAGCACCCATCGTAGATCTGGAGACCTCAAGTTTGGCAGAACCTCTCAAGTGATCCAATTGCATCACAGTACGCTCACATGAATTCATTTCTCATTTCTCATGAAACTGCTGCTGGCTCCTGGGTTTAAAAGGTTTCCATACTTTGCAGAGCAGCAACGATCAATTAGGGACATCACCAATTTAAGGTGGAAAATACGTTTTTCGAAGCTGCTTATTTAACCTGGTTGGAATACGTTACGCTGGCTCACACATGTACCTAGAAAATGGCATGACCAGGACGGGGGTTAATGTATCTCTTTGAGGTCAACGCTGACTTTAGATGAGATTATGCTCTAGTAATCTGATTACAGTTCGGGTTATATTGTGTAAATGCAGCATCCAGCTCTCTGGGCCATTTTGTGTGCACCGATGGAAACCTGATGGTGGAGGCTGACTCCCCCCCAAAAAAATAGATGGGGGCAAAAGCCAGAAATTCACCAACAGGTCGGTGCAGCCGTGCACATTCAATCACTGCCATTTTCAGGAGGTGCACGCTGGAAGTCGCAGTGCATTGTGGGTGTCCGATGTCACAATAACAGGCTGTTGATCACCTGAGGGAGAGCAACGATGACAGAGGCCAAAACCACCGCAGCTCCGGCACATGCAGCTTTAAATCACACAGGGCGAGATGAAACACGACATTTTAGAGCACCGGTGGTGTAAAGGAAGGGTGGGGCGGCGGGGGTTGTCGGCTCACCAGCAGGAAGAGGGACTCACCTGCTCCTCTGTTTATCTGCAGTCCTGTTTGTTCGGAGAGCCTGAACGCAGCATCGCAGCTCCGATTCCTCCGCAGCGGCGGCGCTCGACTCGCAGACGCGGCGCCCCGGTTCTGTGTGTCTCTGCCTCACCGCTGCTGCCCCATCATCCCAGACACACGGGTGTCCTGCCCGGTCCTCCGGCCGGTGTGTTGCCGGTGTCCGATGGTGGATTCAGGTTACATCATGAAGACAGGACCGCTGTCCGGGCGACCAAAGGAGGGCAAACTACGCCCCCACTCGGCCCCCACGAGTACTGCAGCCCGCTGATGGATACCAACGCACTGCACAGCACTACATCTTCTGCAAATATAGGCGATAAACATTAAATATATTGAATACTTTTTGGAAATAAGGAGGCAAAACGCATCTGTTTTATCTAAAGATCTATTTTGATATTGGTAAAACATTTATTCAAATAAAGAACCACTTGTGCTTATTAAATAAAACTTCATTTATTGTGCAATGGCAACATTTATAGTTCCAGTGAGGTTCAGGTAGGAAAAACATGGCAAAATAAGCAGTGCAAGAAATTCAATGATGAAGCATAGCAAAAATAAACAATGAATGTGTTTTACTGAAAAGCTGTGCTTATTTGGTTTTACTACAACTTCTAATCTGAATGGTTGGAGCACATTTGGGATGTACAGAGGCAGGAAAATTGGAAAGTAAACAATAAAAAGTAGTTGTAGTCAAGTAAACAAATATTTCTTTCAAGTTTGATGATTTGGTCCAAACTCAATAAAAACAATAACCCAGAATACATGTAAAACGCACCAAAAGTTCAACCTTGTGAGCAACAACACGAAATAAATACATTGAAATCATGTAAAAACGAAACGACTCATGAGCAAATATGGCCGTAATATTTGTGTCTGAAATTGTCTAGACTGAGCAGCCGTGACCATTTACACCACAAATATCCTTGATTTAAAAATCCACCCCTGAACGTGGCAAGTAGAACACTTTTATCATTCTTGTGACTATAAAAGTAAATTAATGTACAAATCTGTGTATTAGTAAAAAATATAGTCTACAAATCGTAGTATCTTTCAGACATATAAAAATATCCCAGAGTAAAACGTATAAAAAGATGTGGCGGAGATGTATGAGTTTATGGCACAGAGAGACAATCAGTGCAGAGTATAAAACCAAAAAACAGACTTTGCTATATATTGGAGGAGGAGCGGAGGACATGGAACCTCTTCAGAGTCATTCTGATGGAGCCCAGTTCACGGTTCACTCTCTCCAGACGATTCTCTAAGGCCGCCTGAAGAGGGAAAGAGGGGTGGGGTTAACTACCGGCCCTACTGCAGCGTGTGCGTGGTGTAGACATTTCTGATATAGAAGACCGTCTCACCTCATCAAACCTGGTCTGTAGACTCATTTTACCACCTCCTCTGGGCAGCTGGCTCAGAGCAGCCTCAATCTGTACGGCATACAAATGCGCACATGAATCAATAACGTTAAAATAAACAGCCCACGATCCTCCGTCGTTAAATCTGTCGACATCAGGCTCCGTTAGAAATGGCTGTATGCCATGTTGATTACAGCTGTGATGTGCGATGCGGTTTGATGAGCGGGTGGGTCACACTGAACGCTCCTCACCTGCATTTTCTCCTGCGTGAGCTCGTCTAACAGTCTCTCTGCCTCAGTCAGCGAGTGCAGCCTGTCCTGCAGGGGCACGGGTGAGCCCCTCGCCTCAGAACCGGGGCAGGACCCCTGCTCCTCCCAGCCCTGCTGGGAGTTTCCCTCTGGTAGCTTCACAGAGGGCTGCGGCTGCTGGACTACTAAGATAAAATGTTTAAAAAATATACATTAAACAGCACAGGAACTGTACCTCGTCAACAACTCAAAGCTTTTACCGTCTTCTCTCTCAGCTGACGTAAACTGGAGTCTCTTCCTGGGGCTGCTGCTGTGGAAGGAATGCCGTCTCTGTTGTTCATCCATTCTGTTGGCACAATTACAGTTTGTTTAGATAGAAAAAAAGAACATTTAGAGCTAAACTGGGCCTCTGTCTGGATCTCTCCGGCACACGTGTTCCTCACCCTTTGAGTAGGTATTCCTCTCTTGGCATCATGCACCCGAACACGGTGGAGAAGTTCTCGGTCGGGCAGCGTTTGGGGCTGGACTTGGCAGACTGAGGCATGAGCAGAGTTTCCCTTTTGGCTGGATAGAGCAAAATGGTATACGGTTAATTACAGTTATTTACAGCAGGGTATTCATATGTCAGGAAGGTTACTACACCTGGTCGGACCTGCATTTTAAAACTTAATATTTACAAAGCAAATGATGCTTAATTTAACTCATCTATTAAACCATGAAATGCAACAATTTCACTATACTGCTGTTATTTCTCTCCCCAACTCAGTTAAATGAGCTGAACACATGCATATTGTTCCTGTTACACACTGTCACTGCACAGCAGGAGCATGTTTGCATTACACACTTGTCGTCTTGGGAGGACACCTACTGGGTGTAGCTGGAGGCCCGTTCCGATGTGCTGGAGGCAGCGAGGACGATCGGTGGCTCTCTGGAGACAAACTCCTCTGAGCTCTGAGCCGAGCTGTTTCTGCTCCACCTGGACCCCTCGCTCCGCTTCTTTCTGCTCGGGCTTCTCCTGGCTTGACTGCCTCCCTGTCTGTCTGTTGGAGCTCGAGTCGTTCCTGCATGGCCTCTTTGTGCCTGCGCTCCACAAAGCCCATCATGGTCCTCTGACTACTGCCCCCTGTGGGAAGAAATCAAACGAATCGATGAAGTTCCACTCAAATAAACAGAAATGACTATCTTGTGCGCGTTCACCAAAAACAGCATTGTTGGATTACAGTCATGGCAGTGATGTGTGAATGTCAGGCCTCAGAGCTTTTTCTTACAGGGGGCTCGGCTCTCTGTTGCTTTAGCCTCCTCCAGCTCAATCAGAGCCCTCATCATGGGTGTCAGCGTGCAGCCCGTCTCTCTGCGCTGGCTCTGTTCCTGGTGTCTGGGCTGAGCCATACTGTGTTCACCCTCTGGACTGCTACAGAATTTTTGAGAAGTCATCTTAAATCTACAGCGAAAACTATCGATGATTAACAAAGTAGTAACAAATGATGATATACCTCCAGTGACAACTGACTGGAGAGGTATCTGTAGAGCATCCCACTCCTGGTTGGTTTTGGTGAAAACTCAACTGATTTGTTTGAAGAAAATGAGACTTTCTGCCGCCGTTGTGCTGCTCAGCTGGAGGTGACTTCCTGCTGGTAATGTCTGGTTCTGCCTTAGCTTTAGTGGGGAATGGCAGGACATCGGGATGGTGGAAAAGGCTGTGGGTACATTACACAAAATAATCATCAATTTACCATCAAAGTTTTAAAGAGAAACTTTTCAACGAAATGACCCGTTTAATCTCAGATAAACTGAAAATTCCAAATATTTTGATTTACCAACGGTCCCTAGACAGACTTTACCACATTATAAGTACCATCAACGCTCACCCAGCTCCAGAAGGCCGTGTGTTGCTGTGGGAACTAAAACGTGCTCTGGCCTGGTTCTCATGTTCCAGCTGCTTCACTTGAGACTCCAGTTTAAAGACGAGTCTGAGGAGACAAACAGGCATATTTACACTACGACAATTACAAGTAGCATTCTGTTTTTTTAAATCGAAATTTAATGTAGTCCATGGGGGAAGTACCGTATTTTCACGACCATAGGGCGCACCGTGTTATAGGGCGCAGCTTCAGTTACGGGTGTCTTTTTGGTATTTAACACATACAAAAGGCGCACCAGGTTATAGGGCGCGGGCACGGTAAAACATACCAGTAAAACATCTGTGCGGGCTCGGGACTCGGAACATATCAGTGCAACCCAGACATTGTGAAAATTATAAACAGCCAAAAGCATGTTTCACTTTACTGGTCTAGTCCTGGTTCAGACCTGGTTTAGTCCTGGTTTAGACCTGATTTAGTCCTGGTTCAGAGCGCACGTGCACTTCCTCATTGCGTGCACTGACGGCTAGTGCTCTTCTAATGCGCCGTCCGCACGTTTACGCCACGCCCCTTGCCGTTCTCGCCACGCCCCTTGTCTTCTACTACGTTCACGTCTCACAACAACACAATAGGCGCACCGCACCATAGGGCGCGGCGTACATTTTGGAGAAAATTTAAGACTTTTAGGTGCGCCTTATGGTCATGAAAATACGGTATCTGTTATCTTGCAAATGGAATTATGTAATTAAGCTTCCATCACTGGGTTTTACCTCTTCAGCTCTGATATCTGGTCATTGGCATCAAACAGCTTGTTCTCCGTTGACACCAAATTGCTCTGCAAACAAAATGTTGAAACCTGAATGAGGCTTAGTGGTTGGAACATGTCATTACAGTGATCATCACATAATAAAACAAACTCTCTCACTAATATAATAAGTGTCAAGAGATACTTTACCTTTAATTCTTCATGTTCTCTCCTCAGAGATTCATATTCTCCCAGCAGCTGTAGACACAAGACAGCAGAGACGTTCGTTGTTCCCACTGTTGTAAATACCTTTGATACCTTTTCCTATGTGTTCTCCTTTGGTATACATGTGACATAGTTGAATATTACATTATTCTCTGCTTATAAAGTGAAATGTTTGATAATCAATATGGATGAGAGATAATATGTTTCCCAAATACATTTAGAGTCAGTGCAGCGCGTTTGTAGGTTACTAATCATGACTTACATCTTGCAGCATCTTGTACTCCCTCTCCCTCTTGGCGTCCTTCTCGTCCCCCTCCCTGCGGGTCTTTTGCACCGACTCCTCCAGCTGTCGTACGTGACTCTTTAATCGCGCCACAATGGAATCCTTCTCTTTTTCAGAGCGCTTGCTTTCATCCAGTCTCTGCTGTAAGGACTTCACGGCAGCACCGGCGACTGCATAACGCTCTGGCCATTCAGCCTAAAGATGCAAAGATAAAAACCAATGAATAGAAAACCTAAAAATGATATAACTCAGTACATTTTTATGATTAGTGGCAAAGTTACCAATTTCTTCTCCAAAGAGCTATTTGTTGCCTCTAGTTCCTGAACACGTTTGGTGGCCTCAGACAAAGCCTTCTCCAAGTGCTTGCATCTGCAATAGAAAAACAAGCTCACAATTGTGCAGGGAAAAAACACAGAAATAACACAGATATGAAAAAAAACACACCTCTTTGTGAGGGTCTGGTTGGCTTCTACTACATCTCGAGGCAGATCTCCGAGGTTCAGTTTGTCTTGCAGGAGTTGAATCTCAGATTCATAATATGCTTTCAGATCAGCCACGTGTCGAGCATGCTTCTCTCTTAGCTTCTGCCTAATTCTGAGAAAAAGAAACACTGTGTATGAACTGGAACTACATGAATATAAAGAAATGTGTCTATCAATGTTCTGCAACACGGTTAGGAGGTAACGCTGCCATGAACACTCAAACATGCAGCGTTTATGCCGGATTAGCTGGATAGGCTTGATTTACCAGATTTGTGGCTTTAAAATAAACAGATCCCCACAAACCACACCTATTACGCAGTTAAAAACAGGTATAAAATATGCAGTTTGAGCATAGGTAAGTGTAATAATTGAGGCCTTATTTACCCATTTTATAGCGTTTGCTCATCCTAATAAAGGTTTAGGTTATGTCACCCTTTAGATGATTTTTAACAAACCCCTATTCTAAAGAGTTTGAAACATCATGTGATAGTGACCATTCTACTAAGAACAAAGAGTCGTACTCACAGAGAAAGGACAACAGGGTCTTCGAGTGATGAAGTCTTTTCCATTTGGGGGTTGGCTGTAGACCCCTGAGTGGCAGCAGAGCCTGCACAAGGGATCGCGGTGCTGGTGTGTGTGTTGCTGCCCTCTTCCTCACTTGCCAAAGGGGCGCTCACTCTGTATTGCTGGCTGGGTGTGTGGGAGCATGGCTGGGCCTTGTTATGAAATCCCCATGTGCTTTGTGCCTTAGAAGACGAAGGCCTCGCAGCTGAGATGCTGGAGGTGTCAGAGATACCGTCGGTATCTCCAGGATTAGGACTGCACTCCACCATGCTGTCTGGGCTCACAGGAGTGTGCACTCTGGGGCAGAGGTGGAAGGACGGGCTGCTGAAATGAGAGGGGGAGGTGAAGCCAGAGGTGCGCTCGGACTGCCGCTGGTTACCTGACGGATCCAAGGTCAGCATCTGAGGTGCAAAGAAGGACGTGATGTGTCAGAGGCTTACCAAAAGGCTTAATATAATTACAGATGAGTCATGTGACCAACCTGAGGGGACACGCTAGCTGTAGCAAAACCTTCACATTCTGAACGCTTCGAGCCTGTTCTTTGCTTGTTGTGATAGATTTCTTTAAGAGACAGCCGCGGCTCCTGGGTCAGACTCTATGAAAGATAAAGTTGACTAATGAGGGGAAGTAACGACAACTGAGTATCCCAAAACTCTGAAATAAATCAAGGCACTTTTTCAGGCTGCAGTACGTGTTTCAGGACATTAGCTGCTTGTGATCATTTCAGCAACTGAACCCTCAAGCACAACACATTATCAGTACTCACAAGATTCATAGATGCCTCTTGCAGAAGGAGATAAGCGCCGCTATCAAAGCTGTCTGGAAGCGGGTGATACAGTTCATTCTCATTCATATGCCAATAAGTCAGACCTGACATGGAGGGAATTAGAGGAATCTTTTATTACCTGAATCTACCCAAGTATATAAATCATTTACAGGCTTTTCATAGGTTTATTTAATGAAGGTGTGTAGGATTCAGCCATTATGCTGCTTTAATTTTCCTGTCCTGTGATTGCTTTGGTGAGTGCAGCTGTTACCTGATGTCTGAGAGATTACACTGTCGCTCCTAATCAAGGGAAAAGAGCTGAATGCTGGGCCAGCCAGTTGCTCCTGAGATCAGAACAGAGAGCGGATTTGCCTCAGAAGAGGGACAGTAATACACACACAACACACTCCAAATGCAGGGAAAGGAAAATATTTTTCTTTGTTCCGGCCAAATGTGTCATAAATGAAGAATGACTAGGAATCGTACCTGTTCCTGGGAGTCCGGAAGCTGCGGGAGGTTTTGTTTGTGAGATTCTCCAAGGCTACATGGTTGCTCCTTGTACTCAGAGTTTTGTGTTGAAGGTTGTGCCACCTTGCTCTTCTCCACCCTGAGTTTCTGCCTCTGGGCCCAGGAGGTCAAAGGTTGGTTGATGCTGTAAGGAGAAAAGCCATGGTAAGAAGAGCTTTTGCAAACTGTGATTGGAACAATTTTTTTCATGGTTTCCATAAATTACAGACACTCACCCAGAGGTTCCGTGCTGGTATTCTAATGGGTTTGGTTCCTCCACTCTGACAGTTTTCTCATTGGAACAATACTGACGGTTTCCTTCCACAGTTGTCTCTCTGTTCTGCTGCACATCACAGGGCCATTTTTGCTTCTCTCTCCCTTGATCAGCACCCTCATCTTCTCTGGGAGATGCAGCAACATCCACACTAATTTCTTTAGCAAACAGAGTCCCATACCCACTGCTGAGCCCTGTGGTTGCCTGCTCCTCCATCTGGTTGACAAGCTCTGATCCCTGGAGTGATAGAGCATGGGAACTGAAGACTGCATGGGCAGGGGCGGCCATGTCATTTTCACTAGCAATATTTGTGAGGCCTGGGCTGTCCCTGGGGAAGAGCGGCGAAATACAGTCCTTCCTGCTTGTAGAGTTTTTGATCACCAGGTTTGGAGAGAACTCTGTGGTTGACTGGTTGCTGGCTTGGCGATTCTGCAGCTGAACCATGGCTTTAATTTCATCCTGTATCAGCTGCAAAAGCACAATGTGGTTAAAAATAACGCTTTCACAATCAGCACGTTGAATGAAACGACATAGTTAATGGATGCTTACCTGTATTTGACACTGATACTGCTCTTGTTGAGCAAGTATCTGATCTTGATATTGCTTCTCCACCAGCCGAAAGAGGTGCAACCAACGGCCCTGTGTCGCAAAGTGAAGCAAATACTTTAGCTGCCATTTAACATCAAAGCCACAGCCTGATATTAACCTGCAGGTCATCTGATAAGCTGCTTCTGAGCACAAATTCAATTATTCATTAATTTAGAGTTTTGATTAAATGTTTAAGCCATCTTCTATGCAGACGGATGAGTCTGCTCCCCTCTTTGAGATCATTACGAAAGCAATTAAAATGTAATTTAACAATCACAAGTGTGAAGAAAAATTTAGTCTTACACAATTATTTGAAAAGTTGAATGATTTGATTCACGTCGACCCTCATTTAACATAATTTACATCACATTTGCCGATTTTGCAGCATCATTTAAGTTCTGTGTATGTTGCCGAGTGTGTGTGTGAACGTGTGTCTGAGACGTCTCTCGCTGCGCGTGACAGCGGAGAGACACCTGTCAAAAAGGAAGTGACAGCTCAAACCTGAGGCTGCCAGCTGACAAAAACAACACGCAAAGCCACCCCTCGCAGCAGTTAACCGCAGCCTCGCCTCCAATGTCATCAGTGTCAATTGCTCTCTTGCTGGGATGTTCTATATTAACATTTCCCTTTTTAGTGCTTCTCACCTGGCAATCCTTCCAGATCTCGGGGTCTGTCTCTCCGCTGCTCTGGATCTCCTGCACTAAAGCCCTCAGGGTCTCCAGGGAGCTTGGGTTGATGAATGGGAGCCTCTTGTCTTGTACAAATCCTTCATCTGTACTCAGACACAGACTCCTGCGGCCATACACAGAAGGGAATAACAATGTGATCTATGGACTTTTAAATATGTAAAAGTTCATCTCGACTTTATATCATAATATGAATGGACTAATTGTCCAAAAATACCCCTTCTGCTTGATGTACCTGATGTTTTTGCATGCTGGTATGATGTCCACAGCCCTGCTCTCCACAGTGCCCCCTGTTGTTTGGGAGGTCGTGTGTCTCTCCTCTGACACGACCAACCCGGAGGCTGATGTGGCCTCAGAGGACAGCAGGGAGGTCTCACTCTCCTTACCCCCATCCCCATCAGGACTGGCGTGACAGTGGCTCAAAGCCCCCAAGCTGGACACATCCTCAGATATACTGTCATCTGTGGACATGTTTAAGAGCCCGTGCAGAGGGGTTCACGTAGACCACTAGAAACCAGAGAAGGGGGACACAAAGGCAGTCAGCGATGCGAAAACCCTGTTAACAAGAGCGGTTTTGCCAGCACGTGGTGTTTGGTAGGTGAAAAGTTGAACCTGTCGGCTTAGAATCCCTGAAGAATCAGGAGAATTAACACGAGCAGACATCTCTCACTGCCATTAAAAACTAAACCAGATCAATCAAAAATGGCACACACATTTGCATCCCTTTCTAAGTGAGGTCCGGTCCTGGGGGGTGGGGGGGAACTTGTCTAGCCTGTGTTTGACAGGACAACACACACACACACACACACACACACACACACACATATAAACACTTCACAACGCAGCCCAAATCCTCCCACCGAAGCCGCGGAGCGTCGGGACGCCCCACAGGAGCCCCGTCTTTAAAGCCCCCCCGTCAAGTCGGGGGCACAACTCGGCTCAGCCGTCGAGCTAACGATAGCCGCGACTAGCACCGCGACCGGACCCGCGGGCTCGCGCGCTCCGGCGGTTATTACGTCGTTACGAGCGGGAGCCCGGGCGGCGGGGGGGGCTGAGGGGGGGGCTGAGGGGGGGTGCGGGTACAGGACACCCGGAGGCCGCGGGGGGGGGGCCCTACCTGTTAGCCCGCGTCGTGGTTTCACCCATATTTGTGCGTTAGCTGGCTGGCTGCTGGTCGGCTGCGGCACTGCGGTGATCCCCCGGCCGCCGCTTCTCGGCGGGGCCGCGTCGCCATTGGTCAGGCGGGGCCGAAGACGCCGCGCGGTGATTGGCTGGAGCCTCCGTCCCGCCACCTGATTGGTCGGCCCGGGGGCGAAGGCGCACAAACGTCCATGCGAACGAAAGGAGGAAAACATCACTTCAGATGAACCAAAGTGGGCTTTTTGTCCACCAGAAGGTGGATTTACGGGCTCATAGAAGCTGTCCGAGGAGGCACTTGATCACACAGTGACAACTGTATTGAAAATACAATTTATTACATTGAGTAATAAATACATACAAAGATGCAAGTAACAGCATTTTCTTCTTTTTTCTTTTTTTTTTAATAACAAAACCAATGTTAACACGTGAACAAATGCATATGGCACGCTGCCGCCCCTCGCACCCCCACTCACGATTCACAATTGTCTGAAAAACAGACCAAACGGTCAAAATCTACCTACCCTTGTACCAGCCATGCACTGTCTAGAATTAACCCGTGGGTCCTTTCGCATGCATAAATCAACAATTTAAATATGAAAGCAAAATTAGGATCCCAAAAGTGGGGAATAAAAACATACAGTTTCTTTCAATTGAATTCCAATAACCCACACAATACTCATTTGACTCTCCAGAGCCATGAATTACTGTATTTTTTCTCTCTCCAGGAGCTTACTTTTCCTTTTTTTTTTTTTTTTTTTTTTTTAGTTTTACTTCCTCTTCTCAGAGGAATTGCCATGCAAGTTATTATTATTTGTTTGAGACACGCTGTTAGTTGTTCTTGTAGCCAGGACCGTCTGCATCTGCAGCTAGGACCTCGCGTTTCTCTCCGTCTCGGCCAAGCACTCGCGCACCAGCCCCCTGGCGTGGATTATTCCTTAGAAGAAAGGAAAGTTTAGACCGGCAGAGTTTGAGCGTCTTTACCCGGAAGTGTTGAAGGCTTTACCTCTTTTGAGTCTCTCCATCGCACTCTTGCTTCCAGCATATGTGGGCCTGATCTCCTTCCCAATCTCTTCAATGATGGCCAGCAGTTCTGCATATTTGTTCTGAGGCACTTGGCTGCCAGAGGAGCCCTGCGGTGCCAGAACAACACCAGCCCGGCTTCAGTGATACATCTGTGCTAACCTTAATCTACCTTTGAGGGACGCTTAACCTGAAAAAGTCCAAAATGTCAAGAGTGGAACCACGTTTACCTGCGAAAAGCCCAGAGACGGGGGGCCATAGTCGCTCAGAAGGGGCCGGTAGGACTGCAGTGTGGCCAGGTTAGCAGCGGAGGCCGAGTGGAGGTTTCCAACTGTATAAAAGAAAAACACGCAAGACGATCACTCGCAATCTGTCATAATTACCGATGACGAACCCAGACGAAACCAAAAGAACTTCCAGCAACCCTCGTTAATATCCATGAGATTTTCACTTGACTTGAAAATGGTCGAGTTGTTTTAGGGAGGTCATTTGGGTGAGGGTCACGTAACATTAAAATCCCAACATACATCATGGTGTAATGATTTCCAGTGACCCTTTTAAATGAGAACAAAAGTACGAAGAGACACTTAAAATTTGTAGTACAAAGAAATTAAGTAAATCGTGGACATGAAACTTGATTTTTTTTTCCAGAAAGGGTCAAAAAGTTACATTGAATAAATTAATTTATAAAAGTTTAGAGTTTTTAAGGTTAAGTCTTGCTCTTGTGAAAGATGCCAAACGTGTAGATATTCTGACACTTCAGTCCTTCTGCAGCTGAAACGAGAACGCTCCTTTTTTCACTTCTTCTTCTTCTTCTTTCGGCGTTTCCCTTCAGGGGTCGCCAGAGCGAATCAGTTGCCTCCATCTGACCCCATCTTCTGCATCCTCCCCTCCCAGAATCACCACGACCACCCCCCCCACCCCCCCCACCGCACCAACGAACCTCCTTCTTTGGTCTTCCCTGGAGGCCTGGCGGTTCCAAAACCGGGCGCCCCCCTCCCAACCCATCCACCCTCTCTCCTCCGGATCCCCACCTCAGCCTGACCTTTCTCCCTGACCCCCCCCCAAACAAAACGCATTTAATCTTATATGGATATTTCTGAAGCCTACATGGGGAGAAGGGGGGGTGGTGAAGCTCCAGAGAAGGTGGGGGGGGCGGCTGAGCGTGCAGGAGGCTGCAGTGGCGGCCCCCCGCCGCCAGGTGTCCTCGAAGAGGCCGAAAACGGCGGCAGGCAGATCAATCAGCCGCTCCGACCGAGGAGCATCATGGAGGAAACGGAACCAGGCTGCCTCCACAACACGCCGCCGACGCGGCTCTGTCACCGCCGAACGGCACCCGTCCCGCGGGACCGGGACCCCCGAGCGACGGACGGCCGCGCTAAGGGGAGCCCCCGCTACCCGAAGCTCGCCCCGGCCGCGGTTCTCCGGCGGCAGGCGGCGCGGATGGCGCTCTTTTACATTAGTAATAATGGCGGATATGAATTAGCCTAGCTCCCACGATCTGACCCTATATATATAACTGGACAAAAACTACAGACACGGTCTTTCTCCAGGTATTCTCCGAGACCCCGAATTTAACACTCGATTTAACGGACCGATACTTTGATTCTGCCCGGTTTTTTCTCCTTACCCTGGTTCCCAGAAGTTCCCGGAATGAGCTGATGGACATTGGGTTTATAAGACATTCCCAAAGACATTGTAAATTAAAGAAATAAAAATGACCCGAAATTCAGTGAAGCGTCTGTCTCTCACTTTTTGTTTACAACAGCGGCACCGGCAAATATGGCCGTCACTTTATATTGACACCCACCGAGCTTTCTAACGCGGCTACATATTCATCAGGAATTATCTTCTAAAACTGTTTATGCGCCATTTGCGCGGAATCTCCCCGCGGTTTCACGCACACTTGACACAATTACTTAGCGTCGGCCGGGAGCGCGGCTCCGAGGGGAGACAGAAACGCACTTTTAAGACACTTTAAGGAAGAGGGGGGGGAGGAAAAAAAAAAAGTATGAGCTTTTTTTTTTTTTTTTTTTTAAATGCCACTCTTGTGCCATCCCGTTCCAAAGCGTCCTGAGGAAGGTTAAGGTTTATTTATTTATTTTTTAAAAAAAAAAAAAAGAAAAGGAAAAAAAAAAAACCCCGTGAGAGCCAACTTGGAGGGTTTTTGAGATGAAAGTTTAAAAGGGAGTTAATGGGTCAGAAACGTGTTTTTAAGGTCGGGGGAAGGAGCGGACTTTTCAGGGAGGCAGCAAAAGCGGGCGGGTTACCTGTCTTTGTCCGGGGGGGGCGCGTCCATTCCGCCATACATATAACAGAAGCCGACGGTCCGGAGCAGGACCCGGGGCCCCGGGGGGCCCACCCATAGGTGACCGGCTGGAGGGGTTTAAACGTTATTTTCAGATTTTAACTACTTTGAACGAATGGTGGAATAAAGTTCAATCAACCGAAAAAGGTTTAAAATTTTTCCAACTTTATTTTTTTTTTCACGTTTTTCTGGAGTTCAAAAGGTGGATTTCGTCCATTTTCTTATTGTATTTTAGGTCAATTACATGTTATTGTCAAAGTAACGTGGGGGAAAAATGTTGCACATAGTAAAAACTGGGTCTGAATTTGCTGTAAAACCTTAAAAAAAAACGTTTACATTTTTTTTAACGTTTGGACTGCATTAATACACAAGTTGTACTGTTGTGAAAAAATTAAATCGTGGAATTTAATGTGCGGGGTTCATTTAAGGTTTCAGCTTATCACTTTTATTAAGTCAAAGCATTTAATTTGAAGCCATGAGGTGCAGTGTGCACCAAAAATAAAATTAAAAAACCTGCAATTTCTGTTAAGATTACATACAATTAAATTAAAACTGGGGTGTTTTGGGTTTTAATCAATGAGCCCTGAATTTCCATTTAAAACCAAAATAAAATGAAGTTTTGAAAGGTCTGAAGTAGATCTATACCAAGCTTTATTGAGCATTGCACTCATACATGTATAGAGGTCATACTGAATATTTGTACAACTGTCAGTAGTGCAACCCGTGCAACAACGAAAGGGGGGGGAAAGTCTTTCAAGTGTTTTTCCTTTGGAGGAACAGAACGTCTGCGACATCAACGCTGTTCAGAAACATCCACCAACTCTGCAGCTTTTTGTTCAGAATATCAAAGACAAAATGAAAAAAACGTGGTTGGTTTCTGTGACATTTGGACATTCAAGTTTAAAGATGCAACTTCCAATAAGAGCGCAGTTCTTTTAGTGCTTTTAAGTGTACGAGATGCAACGTGGCATGATACAAAGAATTTCTATTACGCTTGTATTCAAATGCACTGATCAAGAGCAGAACGCACATTTAAATTCCATGAACCAATCCACAGGTTTAAGGTGTGTACTGTGACAGAAAGATTGTTTCGTGCTATGAGGACGGCTCCCGTTTCTGCTCTTCGGTCTGTCCCTGCTGGTGCACGTCCCCTGAAGAGCCACACCACCGCACAGGAGCAACAACCCACCGGATTTTTTAGACGGGCTGGAATCACGCTACCGCGTTACACCCCAGTTAAAGAGGGAGCATTTGAGTCACGATCATGCTTCTCAGACGGCAGAAGTCTGAATATTTCTCAGTTTTTCCTAAAGAGGATCTTTGTATGAGGTCATCCCCTGAGCAGAAAAGTGGTAGTTTCTGACTGACATGCATTTGCCATTTCTCAGAAGAAGTCGCAGCAGACAGCAGTGTACTGAAGAGGTGAGACAAAGACCAAAGCAGGTTTTCACCTGGAACTAAAGGATGGGCACAGTAGAGAATTCAGTTTTGTAAAAACCCAACTCAAAACACACCGATTACGCAAAAACGGGTTGAAATGAAGCATCTCGCAGTTTCGATATTTCCAGGAAATCTTCAAACAGATGTAAAAGGCACATTGACAAACTCCTGGCTGTTTGAGGAAATTTTTAAGTTTGGCTTTAAGTGTAAAAACAGGGTTGGAGCATAATCCCACCCTTCTGTTCTCCATTTCATCTAAATTAAAAGTAAAAAAAAACTGAGTTTCAGTTGAAGATACCTGATGTGTCCAAATCTGTCTCTTGCACTAAAGGTGCTGCGGGAAGGACACACAGGGACATGACTGTTAAGAAAGACCAGAAAAAATAAAGAAGTAATTTGTGACTAGTCCAATGTGAAGAACCCGCCTGACAAAAAGAAGAAACAAATGAAAAAGTAAATCAGACTGAACAGGAACTGAGACCATATTAATAAAGCCAGATTGTGAAGAGAATTTGGGCTTTTGAACACAGACAATAACTTTAGAGAATTCAGAACAGTAGCACAAACCTCTTCATATCTTTTACTGAACAACTTGCAAACAAATTTTTTCTCTATTAGTGCTGCAGCATCAACTACAAATGGATCTGTTTTTGTCTTATATTAGCATCAGATTGTAGCTCAGCAGTACATGTAATTTATGAACTTTCAAACACAGTGGTCTTTGTCTCATCCACCTTTTGTTGGAACCAAGTCTTTGTTTCATTACATAAAATAGAGAGAACAACAGCCACAGTCCCAAGTTCCTTCTCGGGTTCATCTCGAGGAATATATCACAAATCTTTTCACTCTGAATGTCAGAGGACAATACATCACCCATCAAAGCTGTCTAGGTGAAAGCAAAAACTCGAGATTTAAAAATAAAAAGCAGACCCTGAAAAGTTTTTGCTGTACAGCCACTGCTTCTCGATCTGAGGTCGTCACAGCTTGGTGTTGCACTTCTGACCCCTTAGAGACGCTGTAGGGTGTGTGGGGGTGCAGAACAAGGGGCATTGGTCCTGAAGACTGCAGTGCAGGTGTGAGGGACTGGGAAGCAGATCCCTTCAGACTGACGAGGTGGTGGAGGTGGAATGGGCTCCGGTGAGCAGCTATAGGCTGGGCGCATGACTGAGGCTCTGAGGGTGGAGCTGCAGCCGTTTCTGCTGCTCCTGCACAGCCAGCTGCTGGCACTGGTCCGACGTGGAGAGCTTGTTGATTAACGCAGACACACAGTTTGCTGGAATGATCAGTCCTGTGTACGGAAGAAAAAAAGGTTGATATTTATATCCAGGAAAAAAACAAGCTAGAGCACACCCCCAAAGCAGAATGTCACTCTTTGACTTTCCCCAAAGGGGTTTTAAACTTGCCAACTATTCTCTGTCCGTCTTCTGTTCGGAGCCGGACAATCTGCACTTTGACGTTGGTTCCACTGATTGGCGTGAGCACCAGCTCCACCTCATTCCACACGCTGAGCACAGAGCCACAGAGAACATAGTACGTCCTACACCGGAGCCCCACTTCACACTGCAGGCCCACTGACGCTTTCTTACAGTTCCCCCGCCTGGAAACAGAACACAAAAGTAAAGCGATTTTAATTACAACAAATATTCTCAGACTTTGCAATTCCATCCTGACTCGTGTAATTTAATGCAAGTAGACACACATTGTAGACAACAATAACATTAGAAAGAAAAATTAAAAAAAAATGATGATAAGAGACCTAAAAGACCACATACCAATATGCATGAGAACAGATTTGTGCTGATGATTTGTACTGGTCTGTCCAGTGCTGCTTGGCATCTTCTGACAGGACCTACCAGCAGAAAATGAGTAAAGAACATAAACCAGACTGTACTTTCCACAACATTTGTATGGATACCTTTGTTTATTCACCTTTTTAAACCTTTTCTTGATGTCTGCGTATGTCTCCAGTTTGACCTGCCTGCCGGTGTTGGGCCTGTAAACCAGGAAAAGCCTCTTCTTGGTATTCACCTCTTTGACCAGTATGGCTGTTTTCTTATTGTTCCGCATCTGAAAAAAAATGCAAATTTCTACTTATGCCACAAAATTTATTCTGAAATGCATCTGTTTCCTACCCCTCAACACAGGAACTGCATGCATTTCTGATCCTGTTACCATTTAAATTCAGACTTGAGCTTCTTCTGCATACCTGAACATAGAAGCCATCATCTGGACCATTTTGATCTGCCCAAACGTGTGTTGCCTCCTCCCAGGACATTCCTCTCTCTACGCTCACCTATTAAAAAAAAAAAGAAGAATTTAATGTTGCATTAACCGTAATATCTAAACAAAATAAATATGATTCTCATCAACATACAGTGTGGAGCTCCACATGTCCAGATGTGGTGTAGCCTGGTGTCAGGAATTTCCTGCAGTCCATCTTTTTCACCTTCTCATCCCCAGAGCCCAAATCTACAACGGGGAGACAGTCATTAACATCAAATGTTGTGATTCACCATTAACGCTAAAAAGAAAAAAACATTACCAAGAATGCCCATATCGTATCTGCCGTTCCTCTTGGCTTCTTGAACGACTGCTGCGAGCGTGTCAGAAAAATACTGGAACAAAGCGTTCTGCTGATGGACTGCCATGCCCAAAATACGATTCAGGAACTTGCCGATGTTGTTGTAGTCTGCAGCCATGTGTGTTTAGAGAGTACAGTTTATATGTAACTGCATGTATATTAAGCAACAATCAATCTTAAGCATTAAAAATATACCTTTGTCAAGTGTTAATATGCCAGACATGTCCTCCACATTTATGAGGCCCACACCTATTAAACCATTCTGAATTTCTGCAGCAGAAAAACACCATCATTACTCACAACCACAGTCTGGAAACACTGATTAACAATAAATTATTCAATACAATAAAAGCCGCACCTTTGAAAAAATCTCCTTTGAATTCCGAGGGTGGAGAAACTAATGGAGAATCTAATTTTACAATGGATTTCATCACAATTTCCAAAGCATTTCTGCCGTACTGCAACCAAGACAGATACGAGTCAGTCACTGGCAAACCAAGCAAACACGACAAAGTTTTCATTTATTTACTCACCTTGTTGTCAAAGTTAAACCGGCTGAGATCTCGGGTTTCTGTTGCTCGTCTGTCTCCGTGGGTGAGAGCACCCTGTCACAAAAATGTACACGCTTCATATTCAATCTTCCTTTAAACAGTTCAGAAATAAATATAGTTTTGAGTCATCGTTACCAGGCTTTCTAATCTTTTGGCAACAATGGAAGCAAATCTCTGCTCTCCTGCAAGCTCTGATATCAAGAAGACATATTCTGGTGCTGTGACTTGGTTTGACCTGTGAGTTCTCCCTGTGAATAAACAACAGGTTAGAAATATTTCATCAGCCACCAGACTCAAACTGGCTACAACGGTACAAGAGGAATCCTGTTGACGGATCATTTTGGTGTAACTATCAACTGACCAAACTGCTGTATGGCTCTGTCAGCACTCCACGGAAGCTCGAGTGTCATGTGGACTCTTCTTCTCTGGTTCTTTACTCGACGGTCAGCTTGCAAGGAAATACCCGAGCTGGCGGCTTCTGAGATGATGGCAATGTTCTGTTGGAGAGTCAAATATTTGTTGAAGATACACCGAAAGATTATTGGTTAAATAAATTACTTCCTGAATAACTTTCCATTTACCTTCTCTCCATCCATGAACCTCTGCTTCTCTGTTAAATTGAGGATTTCCACTGGGACGTCGAGTTCTGAGCGGGATTCATAGGTGATGCTTCCATCGTCATTACTCACCACGCGACCTTTACGACCAGTCATCTGCAATCGATTGCAAAACATTCCACTCACTAAGGATACTACTTAGGTTCTAAAACAAAAAATTCAAGCACAAATTAGACAAGTAAGGACACGCACTACAAAATGCATATCACTGATACCTCAGCTACATTTTCAGGGCCACCCAGTTCATCTATCAGCTCATCGAGAGTGTTGGGAGGAAGATCTTCAGACAATTTCTCCAGCTGTTCCAGTAGGTCTTTCTTCATGAGCTGGGCATTCTCCACTGCATCCTGACTTGTCACAGAGTTATCCTGACTCTCCTCTTTAACTTGACAGAAGAAGACAACAATATCAACTCCACTTCTGAGTATCCATTTTGCATCCTTGTGTGGCGTGCTTACCTGGGGCAGCTGTGCTGGGGGGATTAACAGGAGCGGTAAAAGAGGGTCTGGTAGAGCCCAGACCAGAAGCTAACAAGGCACTATGAATAGAGTCTGGATCAATACTCTTCCGTCTCTTTTTCTTCTTTTCTTTTCCTTTCTTTGGTTCCTTTCTAATGAGCCATGGATCTATCAGAGAACACGAGAAGCTCCGTTATAGGAACACTGGGACATTAAATACTTTAAGGTAAAATAATTGAAAATCTTACCGTCTTCTTCATCATCATCAGACTCATCTCTGAATGGATTGAAATCATCATCCTCATCAGCAGAGCTGACAGATTTGAAGCTGTCATCACTGTCTTTATCAGACTCTTTGTCCGAGTCCTCTGACAGGCTCTCGTCTGAGCTGGTACCCGACAGGCCGCCGTGCTTGCGGGGTTTCTTCTTCTGCTGCTTCTTAACATCAGGACCTGGTGGTGTCAGATATATATATATATATAGAACAAAGGGTCACTTTAAGGCATTACATCCATTAGGCACCAACATCAAGGATCTCTTACCTTTCCGTTTCTTGCCCTTCTGTTCTGTTTTTGCTGCAGTGTCATCACTGGGAGAGGGGGTCTTCTTTGCTGACAGGTCAATACCCAGCAGGCTATAAAGCTTCTGCCTGTCAGGAGCTGGAAAATGCTTCTCAACCAGGGCCTGTAGCACACCCCCTACAATAAAAAAAAACATGTCGGATACATGTTGGCATTTTTCTGTGGCGGAAAAGGGAAATTATTTATTGTTATCCATACTTTGCAGTTGACACAAAATCATTGAGTTCTCCTCCTCCTTCCTCCAAGGCCTCAAGTGTTCTTGCTTCACCAGTGGACTGGAGACCAATCACCACACACTGCACAGAAAATGTTTAGCAAAAGACCTTCAATCATTAATGTGGAGAACAGCAATACAAACACTTTATACCCTCTGTGCCTTCTGTATTAAACGCTGCTAAAAGTGCTGGGGTAACCTTTAAATTGAAATTAATATTGTTAAATTTGGCAAACGAACACATTTTTTGCCACACCTTTCCATTCTGGACCTCCTCTCTGGCCAGTTGGACCACTCTGCGGACTTTGGAGGCAATACAGAGGTATTTGAAGAATCTCTGATGAGCAGACCAGAACTGGCCCCACATGGACTTCTTCATGCGTTGCTCTGCATCAATCAGGTGTGCGGCCTGCTGAAACTTCTCACGTGCGCGCACCCACTGAAGGGGGCAAAAGAGGATACGGACAGTGAAAGTTAACACCGATGGCATTACTGATTAATTCCTCCAATTGATCGTGCTTACCAGTCTCACTGATTTGTTGTACATGCCGACATATTTCTGACTTAGAGGAACCTCTTCAATCTTAAAAGTGACACCTGTGAAGCTCAGCTGCCTTGCAATGTACATTCCCCTCAGTTTCATGTCCATAGCAACTATTTCCATAGCACCGACGCCTCTAATATTAAAAATTAAGGCAAAATTAGAAGTTGCATTGCTCAATCCTCTGAATGTTTAGTTCTGGGTCACCTGACATACCTGCGCTCAACGGCTTGGATGAAGTTACTAAATTCTTTGAAGGGTGTTTTGGGCCCCCAGATGCCAAGTCGATTCATATAGGCCATGTTTCGTGGTTCAGAGGCACCTACAAAGACAAGCTCAGTTTCATCTGTCAACCACACAAAATCTATTTACCTGACATAATAGCTACTGACCTGTTGCACTTGCATAAACAACCCGAGCCTTTGGGAGTTTGTTCTGTAGTTCCAAAACTGCCAAGCCAGTTTTTGTGGGCTTGGATGATCCAACCGGACACACATTTTTAGCTTTATGACACTCATCATAGACAATCTTAAGATCTCTGGTTAAAGAAATTCTCCAATGGTTGCTGTATTGTTTAAATAGTAATTCAGGTAGAGAGAGATTATAATTGACATGAAAAGTTATTTCTGGATAACTGACCTATTGATTGTGTTTAGAAGGATACGACTCCATCAAAGTCCTCCCCACACCAGTGGAGAAGCTGCTGGAATCTGGTCTTGTACTTTCCACCTGACTGGCTCTCTCCTATCAAGGAAGAGTAGGTGGCAAATATCACACCTTTCTTTACACTTCCGTTTTGTTTAGATGAGATTTTTCCATATTTGAACTGGGGGGGAAAAAGAAGCGTCGTTATGTCAATTGTTTTGTCAGCAAACAGCCATCTTTCTTCCTTCATTACTGGTTGATCTTACTTTGTTTAAAGAGTGAACCTGGATGTTTTTGGCCCCAATATCCCGTAAATCCCTTTCAGCATCATACTTCAAGTCGTTTGAAACACTAAACCTAAAAAGGTACAAGTTTGAAAAGTTAATAAGGTCAAGGCAAAGGAAAGCAAGGAAATAATGTGTCTCTCCAGAGTAGACAGTGTATTTACCAAAGTGATCTCTTCCTGCCCAAAAGATAATTCTCATAAATGATCCCTGCAATAGTCCGGCCTTTCCCCACACCAGCTCCGTCACCAATCAAATATCCAGCTCGTTCACCTCCAGGCAGGAACGTCTCATGTTGCTATGGTACAAAATCATTGGGACCATTACATTCTACCCCTATACTCAAAAATGTATTCTATCCAGTCGTTTTTTTTGCTTTTACAGTTTTACTAATCTACTCTATTATTTATCCATGCATGCGATGTTACCTGAGCTGCATATGTGATTGCTTCCAGCTGCAGAGCAGACAGACAGCCACGATCAATGACTTCTTCTGGGATGGACACTCTGTACCAGACATCAGGAGGATTGACGCTGGACAGAGAGCTGGTCTCCACCACGGGATCAGGATGCCGGAGGCCAATCCTCACTGCACGGACAAAGTGACTGGTCAGTGGTCAGATTTCATTGCATTTAAGTTTAATAAAAAAAATTAAAAAAACAGAATGCAAAGAAAACGACAGAGCCTGTTTAAGGTGACTTCATAAAGAAAGGGTAACAAATTAACCTTTCACTCTGAATCATGCATGCTGAACGTAGAGAACACACTTACACTTCATTGGCATGTACTCTGCATACGTTTCGGCATGTCCCAATTCCTCCTCTTCCTCCTCCTCAGGTTCATCTTCCTCCTTCAACCCAGGAGGTTTCTGTAGATGCAGTACATGCACATAATGAAATATGATCTGCAGAATATGTTTTTACCGTTATGTCGACAACATATTTACCAATGAATGTGAGAAAGGTTGCATTTTAATCCCATCATTAATCCAGATCCTCGTAGCATCTTTAACCAGTGTCTCCTTCTTAATTCCATTGTTGATTTCACCTGAAACACCAGGAATAGAACGAAGCATTACACAACCTGGTAATTTCTTGTGTCAGCAAATTATCATCAGAGCGAAATCACACTCTTTTCATTGAACAGATTTTGTTGCATTTTTGCAGTGTGGCCTCTTAAACGAATAAAATAATGGCAGTTTATCATCAGGATTGCAGAGGAAATGTTGGAAATATCTGGGTGCTGATGCAAAAGGAAGAAACCTGAGTGAAAAGCAACGCAGATTTTGATGCAATAGTTTGGCACCAATGTCAATTAAACCTTAACGGTACTCCTCTCTAGTCAGGGTATGATTTTATATATTTGCAGGGATGACATAAAAATAAAATGCTTAAATTAAAATATAAAACACTTTTCTGACAAATTATGTACAAAATGACCTATTTACACAGTTAACCAGACTTAACCATTTTCCTTGTACTTGACCTGAAGGCTCAACTCGATCCATTTAAAATAGAAATTGCATGTGTCATGAAGTTAATGGCCTATAAATATATTATAGATATATCAATGTTGTAATTTTTATACCACTTGTCATGAAGCAAAAATAGAAGAAGGTACAAAACATATACATTAAAAAAAAACAAAACCTTTCTTCCCCTTTCCAACATTATATTTTGGTATTGAAACATAAAAATAAATGACCTGTTCCAGTTGCTGTTGCTACTGGTGTAGTGATGTTAGGTGGAGGTTTTAGCTTCATGAGCTCCATCAGGCTACCGCCCTTCAGATCAGCGCTCTTCGCATTGCTGGTCCGAAGGAGGTCTTTCAACTGAGTCTGCTTGAAGAAGAAAAAAAACAAAAACACAGAACAAACATGTGTCAACACTTTTTTGCATAGGATGAAATAAAATTAAAAAAAAGTTGTCTTTGTTCCTCTTTGTCGTCTCTCATTTAGATTTCATTTATTCGAGAAAACAAGGTTTACCACAAGAAGTACCTGGTCTGATCTGGTAGAAGGCACGACTGTGGAAGCTGAAGAAGCAATACTTGTGGAAGATGTTGAAGAACTTCGCAAAGCTGAATTGGCAACATGGACCACCTTAGTGACAGGACTATTTTTGATGTTGTTTGTGGCTGTGTGTTTTGTCACAACAGCCCCGAGTGATGGCAAATGATTCAGCTGATTTATGACAAATGTGGTGGTCGATGGCTGAGGTTTATTCTGTTGAGTAAACAGAGAGAGGGAGAGAGCGATTAGACTGAAATGCAAATAACACAGCACTAACAGCAAAATCTATTCCCATTTTCAAAAATAATAATCAATCAAAATTAAAGCATATGAACTTCACCCTGATACTATGACTGACTATAGTAGCAGAGGCTGTAGGTTCATTTCGGACAACATCTGCAGACTCTGTCCCAACACCAACCCCCAGGGCACTGATAGAGATCGACTGTAGAGAAGCACAAATCAGAACATTCATAAATTAATTACAGAAAAAAAGGTGTTCCATAACGTTCAGCGAGTTGCTACCATCTTACCTGCTGTGCTGTGGAAGGCTGCGCAACATCCTGAGCATCAACATCAAATTGGCCAATATCGGTTGGACAAATGCCACTTTCGCTTAGGGCAGCGAGAAGTAAATCTTGTCCAGGATCCATCTGCAACACATATTTTGCATATTTCACCACTGACCTGACACAAAAATGATATCATCATTGTTGGAGGACATGCCTCAATGAAGGATTGCTGATGGAGGAGGCAGATTCTGGACGACGATTCCTTATTTAAGGCAAACCTAACATTTAGCGACAATCGCTAAACGACAACCGCCCACATCCACATCCCTTATCTTAAAACGGCGAGCGAGACCAGGAAAACATCATCTAAAAACCTCAAACGAACCAGCAAAACCAGAGCAGGTTTAACTGCGGCACTAAAACGGGATGTTTGTGATGTTTCGGTTTCACATATGGTGTTTTACTGAGGCGTCAGTGAACCGTTTCAAGCGTCCACACCCGTTTCTTTCAGCTGCTCGGGGCAATTAAACCGAACACAAGGACACCGAGTCACACGCGTTTGACCCCCCCCGATCTAAAGTAACGGCGAGAGACTCTCACACGCCCCTTCCAGACACTAAGGTCGACGTGCTAAATGTCCGACGCTGCCTTCGAAACGACCCAAAACAACACGTGGTCGCCCCCCCCCTTCGCCCCCCCCCCCGGGCTCCGTTAAACTTCCTGCTCCCGACCGGCTCAGCCTCCTGCGGCCCCTTTGGAGTTTGACCCCCCCGGTGGGGGAACCGAGGGACCCGTCACCTGTGGGCTCGCGGAGCCCCCAGGTGACCCGGGGAGGTGGAGGAGGAGGAGGGGGGGGCTCACGCGCCGGCTCACCAGGCCCCGACTCACCAGGGTGACACAGCTCGGTAGCAGCGATGCTAACGCTCCAAACACAAACACACGGCCGCGCTGCCCCCCCCCATAATCTGCCTCGTCTGACGCTCGGGCGCGTGAAACAAATAAAAACAAAAACAAACAAACCAACAAACCCACCGCGCCCGGATTATTCCCGCGAGCGGCTCAACCCGCGGCTGATCCTCGTGAGACGGATGCGACAAATGTTAGCGGCGGTCACGAAGACGTGGGGCTCAACCCACGACCCTGCCTGACTTACTTGACATAAAATAACTTAAAATAACACAACCGTGCTTCAGATGCGACACAGAGACACGGGGGGGGGGGGTTAATGATGAGGTTATTACTGTTGTTGTTTCAGGGTCCCCGTCGGGAGAGGCTAGCGGGCTAGCTCCGCCGATGGAAGCGAGCGCGTCCAAAACCCCTCCGATCTTCCCCGGGGCGTCCTTAAAGACCCTCTGGGAGCCAGGGACCCCCCCCTCAGACGGCCGAGGGAGCCCCAGGGGAGCCTCACTCGCCTCGGTAGCCACCATTACCCCCCTCCCCCCCCGTGCGCGTCTCTTCCACTTCCACCTCCTCAATACGCCTCGAATCTGACAACCGAACGCTTCCGCCGGCCCCGGGTCGGTGCTGGGGGCCCCCCGCGCGGGCCCCCCGCCCCCCGCTGCGGCCCCTACCGGTGTGGTCGAGCCGCCGCTCCGCTCCGTGGTCGCAGGGTTTGTTGTCGCCGCCGCTCCGCTCACGCCATCTTTTTATCAGACGCTCCGGCCGCGCGCCGGTCACGTGACCGCGGCGGCGGGGCCGGGGCCCCGGCCGCGGGCCCCCGCGTCGGGCCCCGGCCCCCCACCCACTCGCCCCGGCCCGGCCCGGCGGCGTGGAGAGGGGGGGGTGTGTGTGTGGGTGGAGGTGGGGGCGCCACGGGTGGAATTTCGGCGTTTCTGAAAACGTTGGCGCGTGCGAGAAACATAGCAGAAGCAGCGAGCTAACAGCGGAGTCACGTGACCGGGCGAGCCTGGACGGGAAGTGACGCAGGGGGGGAGGTCTTCTTCGTTGGTGAGCGCACCCACCCCTCCCAAACCCCAACCGTGTTTCTTCTTCTGCGCCCGTTTTTGTTTTGGTCTGTCACGAGTGTGAGATAATCTGATGGATTACGTTTAATATGGTTTAATGTGGGGTTATGGCCACTCCGTTAATCTATTACACTGGCACTGCGTTGCCACGCACGTTTGCTCCCTCCAAATCCACGTTAAATTGCAAAATAAATGTCTAAAAAGTGCCAAAAATGTACTTTTCTTCAAAATAAATGCACAACGAAGATGCCTTTTAGAGTGAAAACAGTTTTGTTTGAGTCAATTAACCATTTTTTTACAGCATGTATGCAAACAGATTTTCATATTAACGGAATAAGAATTTAAAGTCATACAGTAAACACAACTAGTGGAATATATGAATAAAGTTACGCAATTGTGGATTGAATAGCTAT
Organism: Lagocephalus sceleratus; assembly: GCA_911728415.1. Lineage (NCBI taxonomy): Eukaryota > Metazoa > Chordata > Actinopteri > Tetraodontiformes > Tetraodontidae > Lagocephalus > Lagocephalus sceleratus. Next base: position 4,416,719 of record CAJVRN010000148.1, read on the forward strand.
AAAAATATTTCATGAATTAATGAGACATATATGATAATATATCATTTCAGTTCTTGTTTTAAAACATAAAGTAACAAAGTGAAAATAATTTATGTAAGGAAAAATAGTAATATGATATTTATATATGTATTAATAGTTATGAGAGTGTCGGTCTTTAATATAACTATCACAATCACTAGTTATTATAGTCAGTACTAGTGACAGGGGTAGTGATAGCAGTAAACAGGAAAACAGTCCGTTCATAACACTGAGATAGAATCCCTTTAAAGGCCACTGACATGTCCTATTTTTTCATTATTTTAAAATGTCACGTATTTTAGTCATTTGCTTATTTTTGGATTTCCCAAGGGTTTGGGAGGAGAGCTTTTGTAAACGACAGTGCAGCATTATTTATATATTTCCTTCAGACAGTCGAACAATGAAAAGTGACAAAATCACGCCCCTCTTTTGTCTCTTTTTTTTCTCTTCTACGCTTCTACGTCGCCAATTAATCACATTTTCTCTCGGTCCTTTCATATTCATTCACCCCCATTCTATGATAATAATAATGATCACCCATCATCACTCTCTGATCAGCCCATCAATCAATCAATCAATGGGGGGGCTTTTTCCTGCCCGGCCTTTAAAATCCCTCCGGGGGAGGTGGAGTGAGTTAGTTTGGAGCTGTTTTCGGAGCTGTCTGGAGCTGTCTTGGGAGCGGACCGGAGCCCCTCCTCGACCCCGGGGCTGGTAGGCGCCTGCCCGCAGACAGAGGGCGACCTCGCCGCGTCTCCGCTCCGCCGGCTGGCAGGAAGATGGCGTCCGGGAGCTGCGGAGCCTCCCTCTGCTGAGCTTGCGGGGCTTTAAAACCAGCAGAGGAGGCGAGGGGGGGAAAAGAGAGAGGACAAGAGGGGCCGCGGATTCACCGCGGAGAGGAGCGGCGTGCGCGGAGAGACGCCGCCGTCCGCGCCGGGGCGGCGGAGCTCGACCTCGGACCGGCTGGAAACTTCGCCTCGGTGTCCGCCGGAGCGGAGCCGCGTCCCCCCGACACCAGCCCCCGACGCCAGCCGGGCATGAGCGGCGTGAGTTCCCCCACACGGGCGAGGCGGACCCGCACCCACGCACCCGGGGGGGTTTGCGGGGTTCGTGCGGGGGCTCGTTGCATAGTTACGGCCGGGCTGCCTTTTTGTTTGGGAGCTAACGGGCTAATCCCATGTGTCGGCTAAACCGCGTTAAAGCTTCCGAACGGGGGTGGAGGGGTTTGGGGAAGGCTCGGGAGCGAGTTTTTAAAAACAATGTTCGTGATAATGGCGGTGGCGGTGGGGCGTGTGAGGAGCCGCGGGCGCCTTGGTGCCCTGGGAGTGTGTTTAAAGGGACTGGTGGGTGTGTGTGGAGCGGCCGGGGGCCCCACCCACACCGCGACACCTCCCGGTGGGGGGGCTTGGGGGGGGCACCAGGGCTGATCCAGCCCGGTTTGACTCTCGATTCCGATTCGGACGCGTCAGAAATGAAACTTTGACGCGTCTAGAATCGACTGTGTTGTTCAAAATGTGTGTTTTAAGAGAAAACCAACTTCTACATTTTCGTGATCCTCCTCCTCCAAAAACATGTTTGTAACGATGAAAAAGGCCATGATTCACATTGAAAATGTAAAATTGTATGTTTTGCTTTTTGAAGCACCCTGGTCCCATTTCAAAACAGGAAAAAACCCACTTTAACGTGTGATTGGATTTTGTATTTTGTTTTTAAGCATTTACTTGTGTTTGGTGTTTTATTTTTTGTTTTAGAAAATTCAAGTATGACGTATCGATCATAGTTGTGTCATAAATGTCTTGGTTTTTTTTACTCTTCTTTTACAGGAGACACTGTTCAATAGTCCTGTCGTCACTGCCTTTAACTGCACCAATTCAGTATCGCCCATTCGTGATGAGAAGATGATCAAGGTACAAGAGGGGAGGCGTTCTTCATTGTGCTGCCAGCAGAATGGTGCTCAGAGGCAGGCAGACGGTAACTACCTGCTCACCGGGGCATTGGATGAAAAGGGACATAAGGATAGATGTTCACCTTCTTGTATTATTCTTCTTCCGACCCTCTCAGACAGGATAACGAGCACCATCAGCACCACGCCAAATGACTCAAAGACTGATTTCCCCGAAATGGAGAGCAGCCACAGCCAGCGTTCACTCTGCTGGTCAGATGGACAGCTGTCGCCTCCTCAGGTCTCGCACACGCAGACCTGCTTCGGCTCTCCCAGCGACCTCTCCCCGCCCTTCAGCAACAACGTGACCTCCATCCCCCTCCACAACAACAACAACAGCAGCAGCAGCAAAAATGGCCGGGCTCTCCACGGTCTGCAGAGGAGAGTGCACTTCAAGGTCAAAGGAAAGAAATCTGCGAAAAGAGCGTAAGTAACAAAGGTAACGTATGACCTCGTCGCGCCGGCGTTCAACGGTTAAATCTGCGTTCTTGTGTTTTCCTTCGTGCTGCAGAGCTGGAGGGGAAAACTGTCAGAACAGAAAAGTGACGGATTACTATCCAATAAGACGAAGCTCAAGAAAGAGCAACACGGAGCTCAAGGTGAGGTGAAAGCGGCTTGTCTGAAGATTGGGTGTCCTCGTCTTTCTGTGGCATGAGTCAGATCACAGAGGCTTTAAAATAATAATGACCTCCCAGCTGCGTAGCCACAGTGTGTTGGAGGGAAGGTTTGATGCTGTTGAGATGGATGAAAGGCGAGGAGGGCCCCTAACGTCTAATGTTTCGCATTCCTTCTCGTCGCCAGTGTGAAGAAAAGAAGCAGATAGATGACCTCATCACAAATGGAATAGAGGAAGGAATGGAGGTACAGCCACCTATTTGGGCTTTTCTTTCATCGCAACGGCTTTTTGTCAAACATTCTGCTCTCAAACGAGCTTAAAAGGTCGTACAGGGGTTAAAGTTGCAATCATTCCCTGAGCACCTTGACTCCAGCCTTGTTTTTCGTGCGTAGGTACAGCATGTGGAAGGAAAGGGAAGAGCAGTATTTGCCACTCGGTGTTTCCAGAAAGGCGAATACGTGGTGGAGTACCACGGCGACCTGCTGCAGTTCACCGATGCCAAAAAGAGGGAGGCGGAATATGCTCAGAACCCTGCCACCGGCTGCTACATGTACTACTTCCAGTACCTCTGCAAGAAATACTGGTGCGGCCTAAACGTTGCCCTTTTCCCAGCACCTCCTCCGACCTGCCGTGGTTTTAAATCCCCGTTTTGTTCTGTGTGCAGCGTGGACGCCACCAAAGAGAGCGGCCGGATGGGCAGGTTGATAAACCACAGCAAGAACGGAAACTGCCAGACCAAACTCCACGACATCAACGGCGTCCCCCACCTCATCCTCGTCGCCTCTCGGGACATCGACGAGGGCGAGGAGCTGCTGTACGACTACGGCGACCGCAGTAAAGCCTCCATTGCGGCCCACCCGTGGCTCAAATACTGATGGAGGAAACCCCCCAAAGCCCCCCCTGCCCCCACCCCCCAGCCCACACCTCTTATTAGCTACTGTACAGAATGCCTTAGAGCCAGAAGGCGCCCCCTCCTGTTGGAGGGAGGGGGTGACAGGATCAGTAGAGACCCATCTGCCTCGCCAGATGACATCTGTACCTTTTTATTTATGTGAATACGGAACGTTGTGGTTGTTTTGCAGGACGTTTATTTTGTACGTTTTGTATTTCCTATAGGCGGATTCTCCTCCAGCATGCAGGTGTTCTTTAATGCTCTGCATTTTTATAATGCTTTTTCTTAATTAGCAGTTTTCAGTAGTTCTATTTATGACCCCGGGGCCCCTGTGGACCACCCAAAACTACCAGATGCAAACTGAAAACCTTTAAAAGAGAACCGCGCGAGCTATCCGTTAGAGAGTGGGATTTCAGTTCACGTGCGAGTTATACTTTGTGTTTCGAACCTGCGCTGGTTTACTCGCCAACAGGTCAGTTTTGGAGGCCGGTTACACAAAATGCGACAGCGGATCAAAGAATTCCTCGCTTTCCAGTGGACGTTAATGTGCAGGATTGGCGCAGAAAACATTGAGCTCCTCCTGTCTTTTTTATACATTTTAGCTGAGATATTTTTTTAAATGTTCCTCCGCAGCACATGAATTAACGGCGTCCAAATAAAATAATATACTAAAGAAAGCAGATGTCTTTGCTAGTTAGTCAGTGTCGACGCGTAGAGACGTTTGAACAGGCCCATTAAATTCGCTGCACTTTGTAAATATATTTATTGGCTTCCTGTTGCAGTTTCATGTTTTCATGTCCCCCCGCCACCCATCTGAAATCTACAAGTCATAGTATTCTGTCTCTGTCGCTGGTCTGAGTCCTGTTGTAGCTGTAGGACGCGAATGCAGCCAGCAAACGTTGAATTCATCCTTTTCAGCCTGTATTCGATGTGTTCTGGGTTTCCAGTATTTCACTCTTACCCGATATATATTTCACATGAATTTGATCTTAATTTGGTAATAACCCAATAGATTCTTCATGCTTTAATCACGAGAAGGAAGGGTTCATCGAGCGGGGGGTTGGATGGGTGAACCACGATTGGTGCTGCAGTGAGGATGTGTGTTGTCGGTGTGAACAACTGAACACACATCTATGTAACCACATCGGACATTACCGTTGCCAGGTCTCACCGCTGCTGAAATCTCGGCGTCATCACTTTAACAGCGTTATCAAAGTTAAATTTCAGTGACTCAGGACAATAATTCAGTTCCAAACGTTCCAGTGTGACGTCACTAATGTAGCAGCGCAACACATTTCCAGTGATTTTTGCTCTTTGCATTTATTTTCCTGTACCTCTTCTTACAGCTGCTGTTTGGAATTTTGCTTGTATTTTCCAATTGTAGTCGTTTCTTTTAAATGGTAAATTTGATTTGAGTGTTAATTAGAAGAAAGCAAATGTGCCCATTCTCCTCTACATTATTTTTTTTTACTCTTGCTTTCAGACTGTTCAGTGTTCTACGTCAGGAAACAACAAATCCAGTCCTGAAATATTCCAAATAATCCAGTCTGTGATTGAAAGTAGCATTTCCTCACATCAACCTTGTCAGACGTGTTTTCCGCACAGAACAAATGCAATAATGTCTCACTGACCTGTTCTGTTCTAGGATGATAGATCTTTGCTGTTGTAGCTCTGAATGAACTGTAATTCTGGGGAATAAAAAAAATATGCAAGTGAACACAACACCGTGTGGTCCTGACATGTTTTCAAGGCTCCAAAAACGCAACAGTCAAACACAACTTTTAAAAACATTCAGTTTAATGGAGGCCTCAGCGTCTGTTTGAAGCATGAAAACACACTGCAAGATATTCCACAGTTTTATTGAACAGATGCTTTCTTTCAATGAACACACACGGGGAATGGATGTCCAGACTAACGGCATAAAACCCTTTTAGCCTGCTTCAGTTGTATTTATCCCTTCTCAGGGTCATTTAAATCCTTTTAAAAAAGTGTCATCATCACTTAAAACGCACCACAGCTGTAATACACCTTGTTTTCATTCACTTTTTTAAAAATCATTTTCATTCCGATTTTGTCAGTGATGCATCGTTAGCAACTTGACCTGGTAGCTATGGAAACATGTTTACTGTAAACAATGCATACGTGTACGAGGGTGTAAACACTGTCCTCGTCTAAACTGTAGATGTACTGGCAAATAAGAAATCTAAGGAATCCCTAATAATGTCCTGAAAGGGCGCTTTTCAGCTTCCATATTCCACATATTTAATAAATATAAGTTAAAAATGACCTGGGAACATTAGATTTTTGTTGCGTTTTCTTTAAATTAAATCACAGATACAGTCTGAGAATTCCAGCTGCATGCTTGGCACAACCCTTGTGTTATGCATAGTCTCATACTTTTACAACATGCTGGTGATTCTGTTGTGCACACGATTATGGAAATCCAGTTAAACTAGTGGGGCACAAAGGTTCTCTTGTGAGTAAATCTCTGCGGCAGAAGTATTAAATTGATTTAGCAGCTTAATTCTGTGAAGATCGGGACATGTTCCTCACTCACCTTTCTGCACCTCTCGTGACCTTTAACCTTTCCGTACTGTCAAAACCTCACACTTCCCATCCGTCGACTTGAGTTTTCCATCTTTACTCAGTCTGAGCCTGCCAAAACCTTCTCAGGCGTTGTGAAGAACTTCTTCAACGACATCCGTTCACTCCTCCTTTCCACCTTCCCGCCTCGAGCGCGTGACCTTTCAATAACTGTGTGAGCCGCTAATGATGGTTTGGGACACAACTGACTCAAGCTGGCCGAGTGAACGATATGGGAGCGTTAAAAACAGTTTTTGGTGTTCAAATTAACCTCAGCGGGTGTCCTCCGGTGGCTACAGGTGCTGCAAGGCCTCCTGGGCTTCCTCTGTGTACACGTTGTCTTTCCCCAGCCACGAGCTGCTGCCGCCGTGCTCGTCCCGCTGCAGGCCCCGCTGCTTATCACGTGAGAACAAACTAAACCTGGGAGAAGGTGGAGAGAAGACAGAGGACGTGTTCTCAACGACAGGGCTGCGCGGTTTACAATTAAAGGAGCGCAACTTGGACATTTTTATCAAGAATCTGTTATTCGTTTGTTACGAGACTGGCTGAATGTTAAATGTGTGAAACCGTGAGATGCAACATGTGCCGACATGGTTTTAGCTCAAATCTATTACACGTTTGACACTAAATGCTTCTCAACACAGCTTCATGTGAACCAGTCGAGTTAATGTTTCTTCTTTCTACTGATTCAGACAAAACTAAAGCAGTAAGTCAGGCAGAATAAAGCTAGGTTTCACTGTTAATGACGATCAGTCTAAAGCCAGTTTCGGGTTCGGAGGAGAGAGTCTTTAGGAGACGGTGTGAGAGACAGACAACATTCTCCACGTTCATATTCTGACTGGCTGATTTTCACAACCCGCACAAACATTCCAGCCACAATTCTAATAAAGCAGTCTCACAATCAGCCAATTAGAACACGAAAAACGGGGACAGAGGGGCAAACCGCAACCCCAGCGTGTGCAGGTCTGCGGGAGATCGTTAGCAGTGAGAAAGCGGGCAGATAAAGAGTCATACGAGAGAAACGAGACGTCTGATTGGCTGTAAAGTGGGGTCATCTGGGATCAAACCAGCCGCCACCATCGGCATAATTGCTGTGAAGATCCTGAAGAGGCACAGAACGCACAAACAGGAGGGGATACGACGGAGGGGGGAGGAGAGGGACCAACATCAACCTTTAGCCTCTGTTTGACCCACAGACTGTTTACAGTTCACATAAAACCAAAACACATCTACAGTCACACAGAAGGAAAGCACAGCATCATCCAGCATGCAGGTTATGTCTCCCAGAATGCATCACGAACAATCTGAGACCTCAGTCGCCTCGGGCTTTAACGTTAAAGGTATTTGCTACTTCTTGGAAAAGCTTGTGCGTTAGTGATTTTAAAAGTTAATTACACATAAAGCTGGAAACCAGATGCCAAAGGTAAGACGTTAATAACAAACGTGAAGCAGCAGAAAGAGGAGAAACACAGGCGAGGTTGGATAGCGCAGACGCAGCCTGCAGGGATGACTCACAGGCGTCTGATTCCGGACTCGGGCTGCGCCGAAGAACGGGAGCGGGTCCTCAGTTCTGGGGAGGGTGAAGGACTGGGGGTCACGACCTCAGTTTCTGTCTCTTCACTGCAAACACAAACGATCGGAATTGTCAGCATCAAACCACGGCGAGCGCGCCTCCCCGGATTAACGCGCAAGCACCTTTTGTAGTAAGCCAGCTCTTCCTGCAGCATGAAGACTTTGGCCTTGAGCTCGTTCCTTTCGTGGAGGACGTCCCTCAGCTCCTGCAGGGTGAAGCGCGGCCGGTTGGGGTCCTTCGGGTCCGGGCCGACCCCCGTCTCCTCGTCGCACAGGGCCTCCTACCGCAGAGAGGAGAGCGCGTGACGGGGGGGGGAGACAATAAAACTAGAGGAGAGGAGGAAGGGAGGGAAGAAGGGAGGCAGGGAGGAGGCGGGGATACCTTGGTAAAATATTGGAACACAGCAGGCATGTCTTCATCGCACATCGCCTCCTGGTGGTAAACGGTGAACTCTGACACATCAGGCCTTGTTCCAATAGTTCAGCCTTCCTCCCCCACTTTAGACTAACACACTCCGTTTCTTTAACCACACTCACACTTCAAAAACACAGCATGTTAGGCTGTCGCTCATGCGCTGGCTGCCCCGTCATTACCAGGTTATCAGTTCTCCTCATTTTCGGAGAAATCTTTGACAAGAGCAGATCCATGCTGCGTAATGGTAAGGCTGCTCACAATCCCAGTTCATATCACTAATCGCTTATTTTGAGTCTTTAGTTGGAACACAAATGTGGCATGAATGTAAATGGCCAAATCTGTAGATGCAGATCTGTTTTACTGCTGTTGGGCTTCAGCGTTTGTGTCAGGCTCTCAGGATTGTGGAGCTTTAAAGGTCAAAGTCAAGTGCTGTTAGAGGCTCTTTCTATATTTAGAAAGGTCACCCGTGCCGTCGCCCGCTCCAACGGTGCCACGGATCCTGTCGCCTCTCCGTTAGTCCATCAACACCCTGTCGCCGAGTCAGTCCAGCACCGATCGGGGGGGGGTCACACCAATGTTAGTCCACAACGTGCTTTACGGAGCTACAGCCACACCACTCTGCTTCACGTGCTCAGAGAGCCACATTACCCAAATCAACGCCGCCTCATCCTCGTCTTCCTCATTCACGTGTTTCTCTGGACTGAGGGAACAGGGCAGGGGTCGTGTGGCGGGGTCAAACCCGCCCAAGAGCGGCCCAGAGGGGTCAGCTCTGCCTGACCAGCCCTCTGCCCCCACCAGCATTCTTGAACTTTTACCACGCTGGTGGAGGAAAGCAATCCCGTTATGGTTCCCCCGCACATGTTGAGATCCTGATTAAGTTTGTAATGCATTGCGACGCTTCGCGCGTACGTATGAACATATTGTCACCCACAAAGTACGACAGGGAACCAGTAGAGATCAGCGCAGTGATTGGTAACTTCACATGGGAGCCCTACCTCTGCAGGTGAGGGGGGCTGAGCCGGAGCCTCCTCAGAGGGCGCATCTCCTTGAAGCCGTTCCCTCAGGCGCCCGACTTCCTGCCGAAGGGCGCCGACTTCCTGGTCGCGAGCCTGAGCGCTGGCCTCCAGTTCGACCTTCTGTTCGATCAGCGCTTTCCCTTGTGCCTCCACCACAGAAATTTTATGGCGCAGGTCATGGTTGATTTTCATCAGGCGGGACTGCTGCTGCTGGAGCTGCACATAAACACACAAATGTACAGAACTTTGCTCTAATCAGAGAGGCCGATGCAGATGTGAGTTTAAGCTTTTACACGGTTTTATTTGTAGAGTGTAATATCAATTCTACCATTAGGTGTCGCTCCACCAAAACTAATATGAGTGGCTGTGTTTGGCGTTTATACTTTTAATTAAGCAAATTTATTTAACAGCAAATCTACAACTTTTTTAGAAATATAAATGTAGGTTTAATCTTTCATTTTTGCCCATTTCTCATATTTCATGTGGTCCATAGCCATACATGTTTATAATATGGTGCAGCAATCATGTCTTTGCACACCTCATGGCTGAAATCAAATCATATTTGAATGAAAATGAAAATATTCACGTCTTGTTGATATTCAGCGTTGGGGCCTTACCGCCTCTATGTCCTCGTTTTTCAGCGTGAGCTCTCGATCCTTGGCCCGGATCTCATCTCTCTGCTTGTCCACCACTTCTTTTAGCCTCTTCATCACCTGCCTCTCCCTCTCTGTCATACCTGAGGATAAATGAGGGGGGGTAGAGGAGTGTGTGTGGGGGGGGGTTATAGTCTGCTGTTTGTGTGTGACAGGTGTGTTGTAACACTGAGGCTGGTTTGTCTACAGTGTCTCAGGGTGACTGTGGCCTCTGTGTGTGTAAACAAGACTGGCTCTCCGTCAGATACAGAAAGGATGTTCTTTGTGTGTGTGTGTGTGTGTGTGTGTGTGTGTGTGTGTGTGTGTGTGTGAGAGAGAGAGAGAGAGACAGAGACAGATGGAGAGAGAGAGAGCGCAAGGGAGAGCAACAGAGGAAAAAAGAGTGTATTTTGTGTAATCGTGTGTATTTCGCTGCTTGTTGTGTGTCTCCTGATTATGTTCTTGATAAATAATTTGTTTTATAAGCAGAAATTCTAGATATTGCCAAAAATCCAAGGTTCCTCTGGGATTCGTCAAACTGCAGGCTGAGAAAAAAATATGCAACTTTGCAGCCCAGTATTTCAGTGGTGCTGTTGCCGATTGGGCGGGTGTGTTTCAGCAGCATGCCTGCATGCTCACCCTCATGTCTCTGCAGGTCCTCCTCGTTCAGGGGGTCTTTGACTGACAGGTTGGTCAGGAGGCTCTTGTTCTCCTCCTGCAGCTGAGCGATCTGGCTGAGCAGATCCTGAGCCTCTCCCCTCCAGACGTCCTCCACCAGCTCCAGCTCCTGGACTCACACATCACTCTCCGTTAGTGACTGCTCACAGGGGCAGAAACACCAGGAACCCCTGAGAACGAAGCTCCCAGACAGGAAGTGAGTCATATGCATTCAGTCAAACGTCCTGTTTATTATGAAAACATCTGTTGCATTCCTCTATATTTTAGAGATTTTTAGAGATATTTTAGAAGATTTTTCTTCCGTGGTGTTGACGGAAAGAAGTTATAAACCAGGGTGAATTAAGATGCATTCTGCACATTATAAAAAGACAGAAACGCTGGTGCTATTCCTCCCTCATATATGTTCCTTTTTCCATCCCAGACCTCCGCGTAGGAGGCTTTATGCTGCTGTTGCTGCACAAAATCACTGAGTTACTCAGTGACCTGGTGACTGAGTCACAGTCACAAGAAACTTAACAGCTTGCCTATTTTTATTGCACAGAGCAGAGGGGACTCTGAGCGGTGACCCTTATTTATAATCGGAGCCATACGCAGAGCAGTAGCTTATAGAAGGACAAATCTGATCATAGACCAAATCAGGACCCAGATTCCTTCACTGATGGGTTACTATGGTTACACCTACTGTTTTCCCCTGAAATTACACCATTACTTTGAATCAAAAAAATGTATCCTAATAAAAGTTTTCTGTATAGAAAAGTTCTCCTTTAACTTTTGGGATTACGTGCAATCAAATAAGCTGCAGTAGAACCAAATGTTGACTTTTCGGTGCCTAAGTGGTGATGAGATGTGATTAACTCATGTTGGTGTGCTTGGACCTGTGCGGGTCCCCTGACCTTTTTGTGCTTCTTCTCTTTCTGCAGCCGGTCCAGCCTCTCCAGCCGCAGCTTGTCCAGCTCCAGCCGCAGCTCCTCGACCTCCGGGCTGATGCTGTTGCGGCTCACCATCACCTCCAGGATCTCCAGGACCCGCACCACTTTGGGCATCAGCCTGGACAGAGCCTCGCAGCCGTACTGGTCTATGATCCTCTCGAACTCCTGGCCCACCACCGCGGCGATGTCATAGACGTCCATCACGGTCAGGTCCGCCACATTCTTCTCCAGGGCCGACCCGGAGTCCTCCATGACGGCCGTCCTTCTGGCCCTCCCCGCTCTCCTATTATGTTTCCTCGGCTCCAGCAAACTTCCTTCCTCCGGGACAATTCTGGCGAGTTCGCTCACCCCCGAGGCTCCGCGTCTACACACGCCGGACGGGCGCACTTAAAACCCGCATGAAAAGCCGCAAATGCCTCCGACCCATCGCCGGCTGCAGATTCAGATTGGTTTGCTCGGAATAAATATCGGCTGTGACCGGAGACCCTCCGCGGCTGTGGCCCATCACTGTCCTGCGTATAACCCACCGTCGAGCACGACGGGCTCACAGCGAAGACATCCCGCTTGAGATTTCAAAATAAAACGCAGCGCCGCACAAGACCCGCGCTGGAACCGTCGCGCCTTTTATTCTGAAAGGATTGCGTTCGCGGTTTCAGATTTTTCCACGCTTAATGACTCCCGCTGCCTTGACGCAGCTCCTCTTTGGAGCGCACGGGAGTCGACAGAGGCAACTTCCATGGTGGTGAGACTGCAGTTTGTTTTGCGCATGACGGAAATTACAGACAGATGAGGTCGCTGTGAGGATATATGACAGCGGGATGAGGCGCTCACGTGGTGCAACTATTCAATCAATCTGTTAGCGGAAAATTCCGCGCTAATTTCGTCAATAAATTGTGCAGCATGCGCTGCTGACAGAAGATTAAAAAGGACGCATTGGGCGCAATATACGATGACGCAATGCGATTTTCTCTGAAATTGTTATTACATCTGCATTATTGTGTTCTATTTTACAGCTGCATGTGGTTGAGATCGCCTACCTACCCCTCACACCATGAAATAACAGTAAAAACATTTAACATGGAATAAAAGTGTTGGTGAGTTACCAGACATTTACGGTGTTTCTTTTTACGTATGTCTTTGAAACAGTAAAATTCCTAAACTTAGATTCTAAATTTAATTTCACGAGTTCGTGTTATTCATAAATTGTGTGGTATGCGATGCTATCTGTGCAGCCAAAGATAACCAGGACTTGTGGGCCGTTCTCACCACCCGTGACAAGTTTGCCTCCCAGAGTGTGCTGACCTCTGACCCCCATTCACCCCCTTCACTCATGCATCCCCATACAACTCAGAACTCACAGAAACAAGTCTGGAATTGTTCCATCACCATTTAATTAGCAAAATTATCAAAATACAATGATTTTTATGCATCACATGATGCTTTTAAGTACCTACAGCCATTTTAAAGAGATGAAACAATGACACGAATGCAACATGTTTGTATCATTCTTCTGATTTGAGACCTTCAGGACTCAGCCCCCGTTCCACTTTCACTTTTCTTGAACTGTGATAAAAAAAAGAGAAGAAGTATAAAGACACTGGATATTGACACCACCCACATAAACAAGGCATGACGAATAAATAAACAGAACCAGCACCGACCGCGTTCTTCAGCAAGTTCCCAGATTTGGTGAAGATGTTTGGCTTTTTTGAGGAACTTTTTCCACCCTCTGCGTTGTTCTGCGGGGGCTTCTTGGACAGAGACGGAGAATGGGCGCGGCTCGGTGTTTGTGATGGCGACAGCGAATTCGTGTGAGGGCTGAAGTAATTTTGGGTTGGGTGCAGCACGATAGGCTGGGCGGGGATGTAAGGACGGGAGGACGGGAAGGTCTGGGGAGGGTTGAAGGACTGGGGAGGGGTGTAGGTCTGAGCGGGAGGGGCGTAGATGTGGCTCTGCGAGTAGGTGTGCGTCGGCGGGTGAGTCTGAGGCATCAAGTAGGGCTGCGTGGGAGCTGGGGTGAAGGGATTGACGGGTGGGAGGCTCTGCGTGTTCAGATAAGGCTGGGCCTGCGAGAACGACTGAGGCTCCAGTGTGGAGTCGAGCAGCGTTGGAGGCGGCGGCGGAGGGAAGCTCTCGGCGTCATCCTCGCCGCCGTTGTCTCCGGGGCCACCGAGCACATAGTGCCTCTTCCTCAGCTCCCCCAGACGGACCCTCTCCTGCTCCAGCTGGGTCTCCAGCTGCAGCACTTTAACCTGCGGGGGGGGGCAGTCACACAAAATACACACAGGTAGGAAGATAAACTCTGCAGCCACCACTGTGGCAAAACTATCTGTAAATATGACAATCTATGCAGATCTTCCAACGCATTTGCCGACGTCATATGAAAGTTCACCTGTAATTCCACAACTCAGTGCAGACGAGAACAAAAAGAAACTAACCTGAGCCTCCATTTCCTCTTTTTTCAGTTTAATCAGGGACAGACCTGAGAAGTCCATCATGCCTGTGAACACATCAGAGCAGAAAACAGATTGAAGAAGACACGAGCGGACGTGCTGGAATGCTAATATCTCTAAGATGTCGCCCTGTAATGGTTACGGTCCCTCTAATCCCCATCACTGTGTGGGCTCGTCTCACCTTGGTCTGAGGCCTGCTGCTGGCCGTGCTTGGTGGAGGTGACGACCACGGCGGCCATGTCATTCACGTGACGCGAGGCCTGCTGAAGCGCGTTCAGCTTCTTGTTGCTGCGGTCGGCTTTCACCTGCAATTGGCGCAGTGGTGCAATTTAAACATCAGAGCAAATGTGACTGGATGGGCTTTAGAAGACAACTTTATTTTGCCCACCTTGGAGGCTGCAACCAGCTGTGCAGTGCTTGCAGCAATCTCGTGTGAGGAGGCGATCAGCTCCTCGTATTGACCGTTTTCACTGACGACCCGGTCGGCCGAGTCTCTAACAGCGAAGAGGGAACAGGAAGGTTTTTAGCCTCCGGTCTGAAAAGCGGAGACGACAAACGCACGCTTGCATCGACACATACAGCAGCTGAGTGGCGCCCCAGCCCACAGCTTTAGAGGCAGAGATGAGCCCTTCGCTCCAGCGAGAGTTCTTGGCGTAAAATTCAGTCACAGACGCCGCCCCCTGCAGGAAGGGCATATAAAAACAAACCCATGGCTGAGGCTTCTGCTCCCTCTTGAGCCAAGGTAATCAACAGCAATAATGAGTGATTAATGCTGCCCCAGTGGGTTCCCACTGACTCACCCTGCCTCCTTCAACGATGTCTTTCTGCAGGTCGGTAGCAGCTGTCACCAGCATGTGAACAGCCTGCAGAGGAGAGAACAGAGACCATGAAACACTGAGGGGAAAATGAAACGTTGCGTGCAGAGAGGTGTGTGATGTGGAGACGCTGACCTTCATTAAATCTGAGCAGGACCCCAGGATGCTGGAAAAACAGGAAATTGCACACATGAATCAAGTGAAAATCAGAAGATTGTGAATCCAGGAATATCAGAGGACGCGATGTAACCTCTGGTTGACCTCCAGATGGATGCCGCTGTTGTCTTTCTTGGCCTTTGTCATGATTTCCTGAAACACAAGGAGGAGGCAGTTAACACGAGCAGGAGATGAGCGTTCCATCTTTGACAGTGAGGGGCGTGTCCTCACATCCATCCGGAGCACGGCCTCTTCGATTGCGGTCGATGTCGCGATCATCTCTTTATCCACCACGGACCCAAGCTCCTCCAGTCGCACATCCTGCCCTTTTGGACGCAACTCCTAAGCAGATCAGAGATACAGAACGGAGTATTTTCAGTCTCCGCACACACCGTGTTTGAGCACTGGGTGGGTACTGGGCAGAGCAGGCCTCACCTCTCCCAGGGCGTGGATGCGCTGGACGGTGTAGCGTACTCCTGAGGTGTTTGCTCCAGGCAGACTGTTCTCAAACTTCAGGTCCTTCAGAAGCTGGAGCAGGCTGTTGGCGCAGTCGCGGCAGCTGTCTATCAAACCTGAGAGGGACACAAGGAAGCAGGAGGGAGCTTTAACCGGCTGCTCTGAGCCCCGTTTCATCCATCTGCCTGACAGGTGTGCGTCTCCTACGGTCGGCCTGGTCGGTGGGCGCCGAGTGCGACGTGGCCGCCGTGTTGACGAGCGTGTCAGCGGCGAGGTGGGAGAACTGCGTGACCGATCTCAGCAAACCGCTGGCGTCTAGAGTGAAATTGCGCCACAGGTGAGGAGAATTAGAAACCCCACCACGTTCGGAACCTGAAGTGGTCCTTCACCGTGTTTGTTTCCCAGGTACACCATGTGGCTCTGCTGCAGCTTGTCCAAGGACGCCAGCGTGACTTCAGCTCGGTTCACCAAATAATCTGAGACATTAAATCAAACAAATCTTTACCCTCCCCGACGCGAAATGGGGAAAGCATCGTTCTACGATCAGCGTTTTGGGGCGTTTACCAGGCGAGCTGATGCAGCACATGTGTACGGGGTCTTCCAGCTTGGCTGCAGCGTCCAGTATGATGCCCTCAGCCTCCACCACAGCACACTGCAGCAGCGAGAACTGCTCCTCCTGCAGCTTCTGCGCCAGCTCGCTCTCGCGGTATGCCTGGTTTGAGGCACAAAGACTCATTTTTGAAGTCGCCCCCTCCCCGGGAGCGCTTCGGCCGCTTTTCTCGTCTTGAACAGGGTACCTGCTGCTGCAGCTGGGCGTGCAGGCTCCCCAGCTCCATGCTGCTCCTCTGCCTCTCCTGCTCCGCCGAGCTGTGGTGGAGCTGCGCCTGCTGCCTCAGGGACCTCAGCTCGGCCTCCTGCTCCCTCGCTGAGCGCAGCAGCGCCTCCCTCTCCGCCTGCAGACCTGCCAGCGTGCTGCTCAGCTGGGTACCGCTCTGCGGAACAGTTAAACCACATAGCCGCACTTTTCTTTTCCCAGAGGACTTAGAAAGTAACACTCCTACCATTTCTCTGCTCTGAAGGGTGCTGTTTGCCCGAGTCAGGTCCACTCGAGCCATCTCCAGCTCTCGTTTCAGCCTGTCGATCTCCAGCTTCTGCTCTGCGTTAATGTTCAGCTGTGGAAAGGTGAAATGAAGCATCTTTCTAGCAGAACCAGTCCTCCTTTAGTGAAACACTGGAAAGGGGCTCTTGTGTGCGCTGAGAGCATTTACCTGCTGCTGC
The DNA here is from genome assembly GCA_911728415.1 of Lagocephalus sceleratus. Lineage (NCBI taxonomy): Eukaryota > Metazoa > Chordata > Actinopteri > Tetraodontiformes > Tetraodontidae > Lagocephalus > Lagocephalus sceleratus. The sequence goes on from CAJVRN010000148.1 coordinate 4,433,167, forward strand.
AGCTGAGCTCTCAGGGCCTCCAGCTCTCGGGTGAGCCGGTCTCTCTCCAAGTCCTGGTAGCCCTGCTGCTGTTGGGCCTGTTGCTTCAGGGAGGAAATCTCGGCATCTCTGTCTCGAGCAGAACCCAGCAGCACGTCCCGCTCTGCCTGCAGAGCTGCCAGGCTGCTGCTGACCTGAGATCCCTCCTGAGATACAGCAAATCAGGATTAAAAGAAAGATCTTCAACGATGTGCCAGTCTGAAGGGTGGCGTGGATTAGTCTTACTTGCTCTTTGTTTTCCAGGCTGCTGCGAAGCGCCGTCACCTCTGCCTTTTGCTGCAGGAGATCCTGATTCAACTGCTGAACTTGCTGCTGTTGCTGATTCACCTGATCGGGCGAGGAGGCGCACGGATCAACATTTAGCAACCTTCTGACCCTGAAGCTGCTTCCCCTTCCCGTCACTGTCTCACCAAATTCCGCTTCTCCTGCTGGAGATTTTCCAGCTGGTTTTCCAGCTGGTGTTTGGCTCTCAGCAAATCCTCCTGCTCCTGTTTGGTAGCTGACAGGAACTTCACCGTGTCTGCGTTCTGCAGAGACCCAAAGTCCACCATGAGAAATAGTTTAGCATTTTCATGTCACCCAAAGAGAGAAGGTCTTCACCTTCTTCATTAAGTCTGCGTGACTGGTGATCAGTTCTGCATGTCTCTCCTTCAGCTGAGAGAAGCGAAGCTCCGCCGCCTGAGCTCTGGCTGCCAACACAAACGACAGCATGAAGGCCGACTCAGACTCGTTTAATCCCTCGAGGCAGAAATCATTGTGCTCACTGTCTGCTTCTTTTAACCCGATCTGAGCCCCCACGCCGGCGATGGTGGCAGACCGCATGCCCTCCACCTCCATCCGCAGGTGCTCGTTTTCCACCATGGCAACCTGCTTGTGCGCGCGCTGCTCCTCCACCTCAGCCTCCAGACGGCTCACCTGAGCTTTCAGCTCCGTCACGCACCGCTGACTCTGAACAACACAAAAACGATGCTGCAGAGGCAAGGCGGACGACGGGAAATCAATGCTGCACAGGTTACCTCAGACTTGATGAGCTGGAGCTCTGGTTTGAGTGCTTCCAGCTCTCTCTTCAGGCCTTCGTTCTGTGTTTCCCGCTGCTCCGTGGAAGCATCCGGAGTTCCCGCCTGACTGAGCAAATAATACTGCCATGAAGAAGAGAAATGTTAGACTGGCTGCGGGAAATACAGGCAGAATAAATAATTTCCCTTTTTGCCTGTGCTGTAAACACACTTGTGTCATTTGTGGTGACTCTCTGTTTTCCCCTTGGAGCTCCGATTCTTCTTCCTCTTGCTCATCGCTCGGCATCACGGCCACAGGCCTTTTATACTCACCCAGGGCAGCAGCTCGGAGGAAGTTTGGAGGAGACTGAGGGGTCAAAACAGGTATACATTATGGGAAACACCCAAAGTCTTTGACTTATCGTTATTAAAAGATGTGGGAAAATGTATGGAATAGTCTAACTTACATCTGGCAGATCTGGAATCTGGATCATCCTCTTAAAGAACTCCATTTCTCTGGCTCTGTTGAAAAACTGTGAGAGGCTGCAGAAGGGGACAAGAGCTGAGGTGAATGATTAAACCCCCTAAAATGCACATCTTTGCAGGACAAGCCTCATGACCTACCTCATAAATAAGTCACGGAAGCGCTCTCGGTGTCCCAGAAGAACATCTGCTCCGATGCCTGCAAACCAGAGCAAGTGATGAAGAGGAGGTTTGAGCCAAGTGCCTCGCCTTGAGGTAAAAAAAACGCCTTTGTCCGACACTCACGGCTGTGAAGTTTAAACATCAACAGGACAGAGAAGTGGTAGAGAAAGGTGCAGTCCACGATGAGTGGGATGAGCGGAGTCAGCCGACAATGTCCCGCCGGAGTGGTAGACTTCACCCCGTTGGCGTCCATCTGACGCAGCACTTCAGACGGTCGTCAAATGAAAGGACAACATGAGGATCCTGTGTCTTTACAATGTGGCTATTTACGAAGGTGGCCCCGGCAGACGTACCCGTGTCAGACATTTTTAGCGCAGCATCAAGACAGTCCAGCAGTTCCTGCGTCATGTCCAGCCTGCGACACAAGAGACCCAGTTCAGCACACACACCTTAAACTGCACACATCATTTTTAAAACATTGTGAAAACAGCAAAAACTCACACTTTGGTCATGTCATTTCCTGCTTCTCTGTGCAGAGTCTCGTCAGTGATTTCCATACTACCAGGGATCAACTTGTGCTTTCAACAAATGGGTTTATTGAGGAATGAGTCAGCTGTTTTTCCACATATACAGCTAAAACAGCTTCTTGCAGTCTGACTTACCTTTGCATTAAATTCCATTTTGAGGCAGAGATATTTGGCATACAAGGCAACAATGTGGCCATATCGATCATGCATTTTCCCCTGAGAGGAAATAAAAAGTTCACAGCAGGAATTTTAATCAGATTGAGCAGATAACTTTTTCATTATTGTGCCATCGTGCTTTGATGCGTGCTCCTTCCATCACTGCTGCTCACCCAGAGGTTGCCCATGTCTTTGATAGTGTGACAGTGTCGGTAAGAATCTTGAACAACCTGCACATCAGACAGAGGGAGCTTAAACTCACACGTCAAACAGAAAATACACTTTTACAACAAAAAAACAGAGGCAATGTAGAGGTTCAGACGTGCATTTCTGTGTCCCTCGCGCAGCACTTTGTGCAGCATGTAGCAGAACTTCCAGCTGATCAGGGCGTTGCTGGACAGAGGCAGGTTCAGGGTGTAGGACCAGAAGCTGGTCGCGCCCCCCTCCTTATGGCTTCCCATGATGATAGCTTCACTGCTGTCAAGGACACTACACAACACTCTCCCACAAACTGACCTGTCCTGGCAGCATTTGGGACACAGGTTAAAGCAGACAGAAACTAATTCATGGTCCCCTGAAGAAGACTCTCGTATTTCTTATGTGGATGCTAAAGGGAGGATCCTCCTTCCCTGCTCAACTTTTTAGATAGTTGAGACAAACTTTTCTTGACAATTACACTTTTTCTTGAAAAATATAATCATGAACATATTGAAATATTGCATTAGGGCACAAATTGGCGTTTTTTTTCTCACAAACCATCTAAATCCAAAATACCAGTCAATATCACAAACACATCAAACTAACTGTATCACTTCACAGAAGGTCTGATTCTTAAAATACAAGAAAGGATACGTCGCACATATTTCTGTTTGGGGGGCACTTCAGCTGACGTGATCGTTTTACTGAGACTCTGAAGCTGCAAGAAATATGAAATACACACATTATTTAATGAGTTAATTAATTTACCAGCTTTGAGGATTCTAAATGGTCGTTGATAAAATGATCCATCAAAACACGTCAACGTCAAATGCTGTCATGTACTTGAGTCGGATTTATTATGTTTTATTGAAAAAAGACACTTACCTGCTGTTTATTGAATTGCTCTTTCTCCGCAGCTAGAGCCTTTTCCGTCTTATTTTCATTTTTGGTCTTTGATTTACTCATGTTGCTGCTTCACTCCGAACAAGGTTCGACTCTATGAACCCGACTTTCGGCTGCTCGTCGGCGTTTTAGCTGAATTTAAAAACAATAACTGGTACGTCTGATCATTTCAACAAAGAAATAATCTTTAAATTACCTTTTAAAAGGTCAACACTGCCGAGATTCCCTTTATAAGATCCCGACATAAAGCGTTTTGGTCGTGCGTAAACAGCGCTCCCAAATGCGTAAAAACGCGCAAAAGAAAATAAATCAGCGATGACTTAATTTTAACATCAGGCAAAAAAATATCAATAATACGGACTTAGTATTTCTTTTTTATTATTTGGTTTAAAACTACACAACAACCCAGTTAAAAAATAAAGTTAAGTATAATAACAAAAAAAAGAAAACCTATGAAGAGTTTCCTCCCAGTCACCAGGTGAATGTTCGGGTTAGGCAGTGAAACTGGAAAGACCATCAAAAGAGTCAGCACTCAACAGCCCTGTAGGACTGGTTTCACATCTCACCCACTTCACACAAGAAAGCCTTTTCAAAATCGTAGATAAGATTAAAAAAGAAACTACAACACACACAATACGTGCGGTTTAATGTCTGAGACAAACATAAGAAACCATACAGACCCAAGAGGCTCAAACATAATGAGCATATTCACTGATCCCTGACAGTTGTTTTTAAAGCATAATTCATTGTTTTCTTAATAAAACTGTGATTGTCTGATTGCGCACAAAGGTTCAATAACACTGATTGTATGATCTTTGGTGAATCCTCGAGGCTCGTCTGGATTTTTCGGGTTACGGTGACATCGTCCACGTGTCTGGCTGGCTTGCAGGGAGGGCTGTGGGTGTGTCTTCACTGCCCTGTTGAGAAATAACAGACAATAAAAACACATTACGTCTGAGCACGCCCAACCAAAGGGAGGAGCGGCTCAGCTGAATATCCAGCACCCCTGAACAGAAGTATCGGACGCTGGAATAGAAAACGACAACAGCAGAAGCGGAACGCTTTCCCAACCCTCGGTGGTGTTGTCGTTTGGCAGTGACGACATGTCTGTTGTTTCCGGGGGTGCAGGGGGTCGGTGGTTAAGTGGTCGCCGAGTAAAACCGCTGCTGAGCTGCTGTGCTCGGGGGTGGCCATGTCGACCTGTCTGGACTCCTCCACCAGCTGCTGCAGAGAACAGCTGGACGGAGGAACATCAGCCTGGCGGGAGAAAGGATGAAGCGTCGGGATTAGAATCAATGCTGCTGTCAAACTACACCGACAGTGTCTTACATCCATCAGGTGTGCGCTGTAGCCCCCCGGGTCTCCAATGACTGTGTTCTGCAGCCCTGGTTTCTTCACTCCGACCGATGGGCGTGAATGTTTGTCCACGCAGACGCAGCTCGTCTCACCCTGACTGAGACGTGAAAAGAAAAACAAAATCAGTTTACATCTTCGTGTGTCAAACCGCAGCCCCTCACTTGAGCCAGACACAGGAGAGCGGCACGTCTCAGCAGCGTGCGTGAAGGTCTGTCTATAACGGGGGTACATTAGGGAAACACAGGTAAAACTAAACCTTCTGACATGTCCATTCATGAGGAAAGAGAAGGAAATTTCACGTGACTAGGCCATCAGCTGACTCTCCAAAGAATTAGCTCATTATGAATTCACACCTCTGAGTGCGGCTAAACCACACCTCCAGGCTCCAGCTGTAATTATTCCTGCTCAGAGATGTGAAGAAGGAAACCTCTGCCGTTCCTTGTGGTTTTTCTCTGAAAATGATCACCTGCTGTTGAACTCCTGACCGGCCTTTTCTCTCGCGTTTTCATGGGCGCGCTCCAGGTTTACACGCAAACGCTGCAGATCATTCCGCTGATTCTCACACACCTGCGAAACACACACTGATGAGCCCTAACCAACATAAAATCCACTCTCAGTCAAACTCCCTTTAACTATTGATTTGTTTAAACATCAATCACAGACATGACAATGACCCAGAGGAAGAAAGACAACACTCAGGTATGCTGCCAAACCTGAACGCTGTCTGTGAGGTCACAAGCGGCGTGAGCGGGAGGAATGAGGAAACACACCGTCAGGTTCTAAATCTGTTCGTGCCTCCAATTAACGTGTTCATTTTCTTGCTGTGGTGCCTCCTACCTCAGCTCAGACACCGTACCTGTTGTAAGCAGCGCAGCTCTGACGTGGTGCGTTCCTGTTTGGAGCGCGCCAGTTCCAGCAGCTCGTCCTTCCAGTTGTCTCCCTCTCCTGGTGATAAAAATCCAAAGCTTGGTTGAAATTCAGCAGTCACGAAGCACTGGCGAGTCAATCACGGCTTTGCTGCGCTGCAGCTGTTGTACCGGACAAGAGCAGGTCTCTGTGAAGCAGCTCAAGCTCCTGTTTGAGTCGGATGATGTCCTCCCGCTGCGTGCTGCTCTGTGTTAGCTGCTGCTGCAGCTCCTCTGCATCAGCAACAGGGTAAAACAAATGCAGAAGGCAGGGTTGATGGGCTGACCAGTTCAATGTAATTAAACAGAGAGGGACATTGTTTGAAGCATCATGAGATGCCAAAGGTTTTTGTTAAGTGCCTTTTGGAGGTAAACTCATTTTGCATGCACCTTTAAGCTGCGAGATTCCCTGTTTTGCTTCTCTGTGTCGGCGTTTCATTTCCTCAAGGTCTTTCAGGAGCTTATTTTCCTTTGATCGGCTCTCCTTGAGCAGCGCCTCCAGCTCTCGCAGACGCACCGTCAGGTCGATTATGTGACCAGAAGCCTCGACCACATCTTTGTCCTGATGGAGAAAACGCAGTACATTTACGGACCAACAAAAAGAACCCTCATCCCTATATTTAATCCTGCATCAGATATTAGAGAAATAAAGTATACTGTTAAAGGGCACCTTGAGTTTGAGCAGGGAACTCAGCTCTTCCTCCCTGACCTGCAGCGAGCCAACTTTGTAGGAAAGAGTCATGACTGTGGAGTTGAGACTCTGGTTCTTCTCCTGAGAGACACCACGGTGACTTTGTGGCCTGTATTACTTTTTTAATCTATTTTTCTGTGTTATTTACTTTGTTGTTGAACACGTACCTCAAAGTCTTCACATTTTTGGCTGATAGACTGCTGCTTTTCTTGAAGCCCACTGAGCTGCTCTTGGGCTGAGCTGAGCTCCTTTTGGACTGCCTTCTCCCTGGATTCTACCACCCACATGCGTTTAGTCAGAACTTTGATCATCTCATTGCGTTTCTGGAGCTCCTCTGCACAGAAAGGAAGGTCTCTTTCATACAACATCATAAACATTTGTGGATCCTTATGGTTGGTGTCTATGTCCTTACCATCCAAATTTCTGCACCTCTGCTCCATAGTGAGAATCCTGCGCCGGTCTTGTTCCCAGGCTTGAATTTGCTTACGATGGGAGGCAGCCATGGCATTGAGCTCCTCTTCCCTGTCCTTAAGCTCAGCCATCAGCAGCTGGAGCTCTCTTCTCTGCCGCTGGATGGTCGAGCCACTCAGGTCCTTCACATTAAACTTTTGCATAGAAAGAGACACACACACACACGTCATGTATGCACATACACCCGAAACACGCTTCAATACACACAGAATTCGGAAAGAAAATGGTCAGCTGACCTCAGACTGCTGCATGCTGGAGACACCCAGGTTAACAGCTGGGGTGGGAGGTGAAGGCGTCCTCAGGCCTGTCAAGACCCAAGGTTTACCTCTGGATACACTGCCATTTTCCTTTAAACATGGTCAAATATATATACATCCATATAAATGCGTATAAATCCATAAAAATGCACTTTTTTCTGAGATTATTAATCAAATAGAAAGGTCACTAACTTTTTTGACTGGAGTACTATGCCAGACCCCAGCTGTCATATCTAAAACATTAAAAACATATTAGCTGGGAGAAATATACATATTTTACACACACACTCACACACACTGGGTCATTATAATCGCCTAAAACAAAGAGGATGTGACTTTTTACCATCTGACCAATAGAAGCAGGCTCTGTCCCCTTCGTCCATAGCATCCTAACAAGTCCCCTCACTACAAACTGATGCTCGAACACACATTTTTTCCGTGTTTTTCCTTCGCAGTCACCCACAGATCGATGCCCCCTTCTCTCTCTTTCTTGCAGCGGGTTTCGAGGGTGCATCTGCACTTTGTAGAAGTCAGCTAGCCAAGGCTAAAGTTCCATCTCTGAGTGAAAAAACGAAAAAAGGCGGCAACAATAAAGTCCGGCTTTTTCGCATGTCCGTATTGCACTTCGAAAGTAGCAAACACAGAAGGCAAAACACCTCACTCAAAAGTGACTTTCGTTCGCCCTCGTAGTGTTTTTATTCACTAGCCTGAGCGGGACCGGCGATGACGTCACACAGACCTGCAGTGTGCAGTTCGGTCCTCCGGCCGGCGGGGGGGGCGCTGCGGGAAGGGGGCGCTGCTGAGGCCGCTGGAGTGAAACTATCCCCCGAATAAGAAGCGTTGCGAGGCGTGCTCAGAGTGAACCAGCAACTGTGTCTCATTCAATAAGAATGATTTACTTACACTTTGACTAACGCTAGACATGCTGTTGGTTTCACGGAGCGGACATTAAGAGTTACTTTTGTGGGGTAGGTAACTTCGGCACGCGCGCCCCCGCGTCCTTTAACACAAAAGGTCTTATTCGCTGAACGTTGTCTGGGTTTTTAGCCGCTAAGCTACAACCCAGTGAAATGATGTGCTACCGCTGACAGCTGCGCGATTCAAAGTTATTCAGCGGAATTTAGGAATGGTTATCGCCAAAAGGCCGCGCGGAGAGAACGATCAGATTCAGCACCTGAGCTGTGGGGTAGAGTTACTGTGAGAGAAAGGTCCGGGATGGTGCACCTCATGTGTTGGGTTAGCCAGAGCTCGTTCTGGTACCGTGGATCAGGGACAGGGAGAACGACCTGCAGCCGTGCCTTAAAATGGCACCAGGGGAACAGACTGGGATGCCACTTCTGCCGTCACGATCTTTGTATTGATGTCGGCCGGATGACGCTGGTTGCAGCTGATATTCCCTCTGACTGCACAGATGTGCCATGTCCAGGCTCGGGGGATGTGCAGCAATTTTGGGAGGAGTCTTGTGTATTCATGCCCACATAAGATTCTAAAAATATCAGCTTGAGATGTTTTTAAGGCTCTGTAGAAGTCAGCTTCTTCTCTCCAAGGCGCCCTTCATTGCAGTAAAATGTCTGATGTCATCTTGATGTCGAGGCCCTCACCCCGACTTTAAGAGCATCATTTTCATCAATTTACACTTAATCCACATTGTGTACTATTTGTATCCATTTTTTCTTTGTAGATAATTTATGATGGCTACTACTGAGATGGACTGTTCTGAGAGCAAATCAGAGCATGGTTCCCTGGACCCTGATTCAAAGTACCCATTGAAAGTTCTTTACTGTGGAGGTACATGCATGAATTTGCTAAAATTCTTGTCAAATGTATTCAAGCACTTTTTTGAAAATGTAATAGAGATGTTGCTTTGTCTTTGCAGTGTGCTCTTTGCCTACAGAGGTAAGTTCAATTCCGTGACAAAGTGTGTGTTGTGATGCATTTAATGGGTGCTAAACTGGCCATTGAAGCCTGTTGAGGGCACGACTTACTCTTCATTATTGTTTGCAGTATTGTGAGTACATGCCTGAGCCAGCAAAATGTCGGCAGTGGCTTGAGAAAAACTTTCCTGATGTTTTTGCAAAGTTGACTGTAGGTGAGTGTCAGATTTGAGCAATTAATGTTTGTTAAATGTGTACAGATAGGAAGCAATGCTTAAGCGTTTTAGACAACAAAATTACAACATTAAAGTACAACAATTTGAATAACTCATAACAGACCAGAAATTACATAAATATGCAAAGTACTAAAGCTGAAACACTGAAATCAGGTAAATTTGGTTTGGAAAAAAATGGTTGGGACTCCATTTTAAAATTGTAATAAACAACATCTCCATTTAATAATCAGCATCGTCCAGTGTTGTAGAAATTTTCTATCAAATATGTTCAGAGAGTCAAACTCGAAATTACCACTGTGATTTTTTTTTTCAATCAAAATTGCATGCAAATTTTGTACAGTGTACATCATCACTGAGGAGGCAGTGCAACTTACTGACAGCCTCCAGGAGGGTTGTTTTAACCTGCTGGGAAACTTCAAGTCATCAAGCTTGCTACTAAAATGAAAACAGATCATAGAGTTTGCCAAGTTTGGCAAATGTTTTCCAAGTTGTTCACATTTGTCTGTGTTTTTGTCCCACTGGCCCTGCAGGAAATGCACCCAAACAGGAATCTGGGGCTGGAGATGCTCCCCCTGCAGGCGAGGATGAAGAGAAAAAGAAGCAGAAGAGAGGTACGGGAGTCAGATCTAAACGTCTATCTAAACATCTTAGAAATGGAAACATAGCAGCATTGAAGATCACTGTCTTTCATTGGTTTTTAATGAGCGGTCACACCCTCTCTGGGCATCTATAAACACAGGGAACAGATTGCGACGCTGGATACCAGTGCTACCAGTGAAACAAATTAATGCATCACTTTGATCATTTTAAAGTATCTCTATCCAATATGTTGCTTTGTTCTCTCCCTTTTTGAGTCGAGTGTCGATTCTAATAAATCTCTCTCACTATTATGCATATTTATTTATTATTTTTAGGTGGTAGAGGCCAGATTAAACAGAAAAAGAAGACGGTGCCCCAGAAAGTGACGATAGCAAAAATCCCAAGATCCAAGAAGAAATATGTCACACGGGTCTGTGGTCTGGCAACATTTGGTAACTAGTATTTCACTGTGCCTAAACCTCCCGTTCAGCACTTTCTTCTCGGTCTAAAGGGTGCTTCCTCTCTCGCAGACATTGACCTTAAAGAGGCTCAGCGTTTTTTTGCCCAGACATTCTCCTGCGGTGCCTCAGTCACAGCAGAGGATGAAATAATCATTCAGGGAGATTTTACAGACGATATCATTGACGTCATTCAAGAGAAGTGGGCTGAGGTGAGTTTATTCCTGCGCAGATGGCTATTTCTTTATTTTGTGGATTATAATTTACACGTTGCATAGCAGAGGTAGTCCTTTTTCATTTCCTGCTTGCTTCTTATTTGTACAAATTCGGTGCAAGCGTGGAGCTGGGGGCACAGACACGGAGCACATTGTTAGCTTTGGTTTTGCATCGAGCTTGTTTTGATAACGCCTTTTATAATATTGAAATATTGACCAAACCCAGTTTTGAAAGGGAATGTCTGTTTCTGTTCTAGGTGGACGATGACAGCATTGATGATTTGGGTGAAGTCAAGAAGTGAAGACCAAATATGCACTTTTTTTTTTCTCCTGAAATGGATGTGACCTGTAATGGCGACAACTTGGCCAAATGTACACATCGAGTCATTTTATAACTATTTTATTTACCGATAAGGAAAACTCTGGACTTGGCCACTCACTTGGAATATTTAGTTCGATAGCTGCTTTCTGTCTTTTGCCAAAGGTGTGGTGCAGTACGACATGAATCTCTCCCAAAATGTTCTTCACTCACACAATCTGTAGGCTAATAAATTTCAGTCTCCCCTTTTTGTTTTTCAGTTGTAATCTTTCAACACCATTAAAATCTTCTATATTTCAGGGTTGGAATTTGTTGTTTTGCCCTGTTTTGTGAGAGTTAAGTGGCTCCAGGTACTTGTTTTCGACTCAGTCCCCACGAGTGAACTAATTCCCCTGTATAATAGTATTTTAATGAGTGCACACACCGTAGGAAGATAACATTTAGTGGTTGTTTCTATGCTCCTCTGGGTCAATAGCACTTCCCCAAAGATAAGCCAAAGTGCACAGATGCTCGACATATGATTTAGTGTGTTTGTCCGGTGAAAAATTTGCATGTGCGCAAACGTTACCTTCTAAAGAAGCCATCTGGTACGGCCCACAGCATTTCTGTTGACATTAGCCCGTGGAAGACATGAATTTTTCTCCGCCAGTGGCTCAAATGAACGCATCGGCGTCGGAGTGCTGCGCCTTCGAGGCTCCCATCCTGGACCAGGTTCTGCCTCCGATACTGATTTTAGAGTTCATGTTCGGGTTGATGGGGAACTTTGTCGCCCTGTCGATGTTCATCTTCTACATGGACACGTGGAAGCCTAACTCTGTGTACCTCACCCACCTGGCTGTGGCCGACTCCATCGTGCTCTTTTGCCTGCCTTTCAGAGCAGATTATTACAGGCGTGGGAAAGACTGGCTCCACGGTGATGTCGCATGCCGCATCCTGCTCTTCCTGCTGGCAGCGAACCGCGCGGCGGGGATCTTCTTCCTGACGGCCGTGGCTGTCGACCGCTACTTGAAGATCGTTCACCCCAGGAACAAGATCAACCAGATGGGCCTGTGCTATGCCCTCTGCGTCTCCGTCGGCCTGTGGGGTTTGATTTGTCTCGCCACAGGTTATCTCCTGTTTGAGGAGCACTTCTTCATCAATGGCAACCGCACGCAGTGTGAGAGTTTCAACATCTGCATGGGCTTCAGCCCCCTCAGCACCTGGCACAATACTTTCTACATCGTCCAGTTCTTCCTTCCCACTGCGATCGTGGCTTTCTGCACATTCAGAATAACCTGGCAGCTGAAGGACAGAAACACGTCCATGGACAAAAGCGGAAAAATCAAGCGCGCTGTTCAGTTTGTCATGGCTGTGGCTTTAATTTTTATTACCTGCTTTTTTCCCAGCACCATTTCGCGCATTGCTGTATGGATCCTTAAAGTGTGGCACAATGAGTGTCACTATTTTAAAGAAGCCAACTTGGCTTTTTACACATCTGTGTGCTTCACCTACTTCAACAGTGTCCTCAACCCTCTTGTTTATTACTTCTCAAGCCCTGCTTTTAGTGGCACTTTCAAAAAGCTCCTGAACAAACTGCTGAGGAGGAAGGAGGAAGATTCAGAAACTTCTGGGAGCAACATTTCCACCGTTGATGGCAGGATTTAATCAAGTTTGGCTGTTTTCTCTAAAAATTGCGAACAATAAGGTTTAAAAGTTTGTAATCAAGGCTTTAAGTCTTGGGAATGAATAGTGCACTTCATACAATTATTCTGCAGTCTTTATTTGAATTGATCAAAAATATTAGTTCTGGTCTCTGCAGTTCCAGTCTCCATATTAATTTTAAACACGACATAAAAATGGCATTTCTTGGTTTATTCACCATCCAGCCATTGTTGATGTTGTTGCACTCTTATGTCATAGAACTCCTATGTGTTGTTCACTAATGAAGACCTTAAACGTCTGTCGAGATTTTATGCGTGTAACGCAAAGGTTTACGTTTTCAAACGCATCCAGTTTGCACATTATAACGAATGAGTTGCTGAATTCATCTTTATTGTAAATATTGTACCGGTGAATGTGAAGTTTGTGTCACAGAGCAGGGCTGTCTGGAAACAGACAATACAGGAGACGGTGGTAGGTTGATGTATTTAGGGATTTTATACACTCTGTAATAACAATGCACTTTACCCTGCCTTCCTGTTTGCTCTACATATTCTAACTGTAAAATTTCGATCGCATCAAATAAATGTAAGCATCGACTAGTCGTGACGTGCGCGTTTTTCTTATTTTTTTGGTCACTTTTGCCGCATTGAACCCCGTTTCTCCAATTTGGTCGTCGGGTGTACGAGCTTATGTTTGGACATGTGAAGGAGGCATTGTTACCGAGTGTGACGTCATCCCGGGAGGCTGGGGCTGGGCTGGAAAAACATGTAACGGCGTAAGGTAACGCTACACCTACTCACGGCATCCTCTCACCGACAGCCAGTCCGACCCAGAGACACCGTAAGCCTCCACAGAAACACTTTTCACACCTGTCAGCGTCTCTTTCGCGACTTTAGTGCCATCCCGGCGGGGTTCGTTGTCTTCGGTGGAGCGGACTTTGCGCTCCGTTGCTAGCGCGGGGCTAGCTAGCTGTGGCATTCCAGGAGCGAGCCAGAATAATTAAATAATAATAAAAAAAACATTCAGAGCCCGAATCTCCCTAAGAAAGGTGCATTCAAGCGCTGCTGTCCAATAAGAACCAGGCGGTGGTGGGGTATCGAAGGGGTGCGGGGTGAGGCAGAAGTCGTGATTGATTGGACCCAAGTTGGGATGCAGCAAGTCCCGGGAGCCCAGATGTCAACATCTGCGCCTGGTCCAGACCCGAGAGACGAGGTCTGCCTGACGGTCATGACGGTCAGGCTGGGCCGGACTGTAGGGCTTAAAGCCGAGCCGGGTTAGGGTGAGGCAGGCGGTGGCTGGGTGAGGGTTGACAGCCCCGCCTGGGCGTGTGGAGGGGCTGGTGGTGTGATGTGGTGGTCGTGTGTTGTTGTGGGTATGTGGTGGTCGTGTGTGTGTGTTGTGGTGCTGGTGTGATGTTGGGGTGTGTTGGTGTGTTGTTGTGGTGCTGGTGTGTTGTTGTGGTGGTGTGTTGTAGTGGGTACGTGGGGGTGGTGGTGGTGGTGGTGTGTTGATGCGGTGTCGTGTGTTGTGGTGGTGTTGTGTCTGGTCCAGCCCGGTCCTGCAATAAAAAAGTCTCCCAGTCTAAGTTAAGGTTCAATCGGAAGATAAAGATAATTTCATTGCATCCATCTATTTTGATCTGTCAAATTATTTCAGGTTATATCAGTGTATTATTTTTACAGTTATTAATACAGTATTCAGTACAATAAAAGATTAACATTGTTGGTGTATGCGTTTAAAGAACAATGAAAAGAACATTTAAATTGTTGTTAGGAATGGAAAAACACATCAAAACGCACAACTAAAAGAATCAATTAGTGACTTGTGCTTTCGTTGTGCAGTAATGCTATTGAATGCGGTAGTGACAACCCCCCCACGGTACAGTACATGTAAACATGAAAAAATGCATCATTTGAATTTTATTCAAAGCGTGAATTCTCTGCCATAAAAATAATTTGCTTTAAGGGCATGAAGCTGTACCATGGTGACAGAGCTGCAGGGAAAACAGCCAAACATCCAGACAAATAAATGTTTGCTGAGGAAGACTTTAAGCATTGCTTTGATTGTAGAAAAGAGTTGATTTAAGTCAAGAATTACTTAACATTTGTCATTTCAGTACCAAAGTGAAAAGGTGACTGTAATGCTTTGTATTACAGTTATTATATGATAATAAATATCCAAGTATCCTAGTGATGAGATATATAGATAGATATGATGTTAATGTACAGTTGTAACACTGATTCAGGGAGTATGTTTTCATTCCCCCCCAAATGTCCTTAGAGTGGTGCTTTGTGGGGTAAAGGGGAAGGCCTCGTCCCCCTACTTCCATCAGGCCTGCCCCCTCACTGAGTCATGGAAAAACCAGGAGCCACGAGTGTGCCAGGGAAGGTCAGCGGCCTCAAACCTCCCAGTAAAATAGCCCGTCCAGCAGGGGCTCCACCAAAAACATCTCCATCTTCAGGTACAGAATTATTCAGAAATAGAGTTCTAGGTTCATGATGTGTGGCTGAGGGGTAATGATCTGCTGTCATGATGCAATAAGACAATAAGGAAATGTGTTATAAGGTTTGTTAGGCCTGAGAAATGACTCTGATTTGCTGCTGCAGGGTGACAGTAAGGCCCCTGCTGAAGTGAATTCCAGTCACTATGTATGTAGATTTTCTAAGAAGTTCCACTTGAGGCTGAGATCATTTTGCTTGCAGGCGCTCCAAAGCCGGTTCCTCCTGATAAGCCCCCTGACGGCGTGACCTCTCCAACCCAGGAGGGGAGCGTGGAATTTCAAATTGGAGACAAGGTCTGGGTCAATGGCAACAAGCCTGGGTACGTGCAGTTCATCGGCGGCACACAGTTTGCTCCTGGCCAGTGGGCCGGGATTGTCCTCGATGAGCCCATAGGGAAGAACGACGGCTCTGTGGCGGGGGTGCGGTACTTTCAGTGCGAGGATGGGAGGGGGATTTTCACACGGCCTTCAAAGCTGTCCAAGACTGCGCTGCCAGAGAAGGACATGAATGGAACACAGGCCAGCCCACCACCAGCTGCTGGTACAACAAGTGAACCTGCGCCCAGTGGGACTACCTCAACTGGTACTGGACCACTGAGCATCGAGACATTAAGCGTAGAGAAGGCATTTATTGTGATATAAAACAGCTGTATTTTATTTATTCAGTTCAGGTGAGCGGCATAAAAACGATTGCTACACTCAACCAAATGTCCACCGAGTCAGCGTCAAACCTCTCAGACCCTGAATCACAGAAAAAGACAAAGAGGGAGCTGAGGCTGGGAGACCGTGTGCTGGTAAGAGGCTCGCTCTTTGCCCTTCACAAAACAGGAAAAGCATCACTTAATGCACAGTTCTGTGGTGGAACTTGTTGGAACTGAATCAATAACATGCATCTTTGTAGGTTGGTGGAACAAAGGCTGGAGTGGTTCGGTTTCTGGGAGAGACGGACTTTGCCAAAGGAGAGTGGTGTGGAGTGGAACTGGATGAACCACTGGGCAAGAACGATGGTGCCGTCGCGGGGACCAGGTAAAGGGGGTGGGACCAAAATGTAGTGGCTCTGTCTCTAAGTGTGTTTGGGTTTGACTCTGCCTCCATGCTCCTCTCAGATACTTCCAGTGCATGCCCAGGTATGGCCTATTCGCTCCGGTCCACAAGGTGACGCGCATTGGTTTCCCCTGCACCACCCCCACCAAGACCAAGAGTTCACAGAGGAGGTCTCTCCTCAAGAGGAGCCCGAGTGCATCCTCCATGAGCTCGCTCAGCTCTGCCAACTCCTCATTCAGTGGCAAACCGAGCCGAGCTGGACTGGTGAGTCCCATCCTGGTCCCCATCCGCCCACGTGCAGATCATTTGTTATGGACATTTCTATCTTTCGACAGCTGGCAGAGACATCGGCGCGCTATGCTCGTAAGATCTCTGGCACCACAGCGCTGCAGGAGGCCCTGAAGGAGAAGCAGCAACACATCGAGCAGCTGCTGGCAGAGAGGGACCTGGAGAGATGCGAGGTGGCGAAGGCAACGAGCCACGCAGGAGCGGTGCAGCAGGAGCTGGTTCTGCTGAGGAAGGGTCGAGATCAGGTCAGACGCTGGCTGCAGTATGAGAAGGAAAAACATTAAGCGTGCTCCGTGACTATAAATATATATATAATAAAGCTTTATCCTCACCTATGTTGATCAAAGCAAAAGGGGAGTAGTTGATCCTTATCTCTGATTCTCTGTCTGTCCCAGTATGCGATAGAGATGGAGGCCAAGTTAGACCAGTTGCGCTCTCTGGTAGAGGCTGCAGATCGGGACAAAGTGGAGCTGCTCAACCAGCTGGAGGAGGAGAAGAGGTGGATGATCAGACATTTCCTGCAGCACTAATAATGGGGGCAGAGATTTGGATGTCTGGGAACTCCTTTGGAGAACCGAGGCAGGAGGGGGAACCTGATGATTGTCTCTGTTTGACAGAAAAGTAGAAGATCTGCAATTCCGTGTGGAAGAGGCGTGCATCACCAGAGGAGACCTGGAGGTAACCCCTGGTTACATAAGCTGGTGCTCAATTAAACATCTTTTAAGCAATAATTTTCACCACTTCTCAGACTCATGACTTCCTGATGAAACTGAGGTGTGAATTATTCACAAAATATCTTTTATTAACTTAGCAAACGAAGAAAACTGATAAAAGAAATCTCAATATTTCTCCTTTTTCCAAAAGTGTCTTTTGTAAACTTAGGGCACGGTTGGGAATCGCTTATATATTAGATATAATTTGGTCCAGCCAAATTATATCTAATATCATATTATATCAGCCTTCACTGTTCAGAGGTCCACGTAACCATCACGAGAATCAATTAATATGGGCCTCCAAAAATTACATTTTTTAGATGTTGAGAATTTACTTTAAACTCAAATAGCAAAAATAGTGAGAATAAATATATGCAGATGAGGCCTTTGCACGTGTCACAACAAAACACTCCTCTTAAAGCTTTTCTTTGCTTATTTTTTATCATTTTTGCATCATTCATTTGCTCTCTTGTTCAGAGCTCTCCGTCTGCTGGCTCATGTTTAATTCACTCACAAACCTGGGATTTCACCACAGATCTGCAACACTTTGAATTATCTTCCCCTCAGAATCTTTTCATCCCAG
Source organism: Lagocephalus sceleratus (assembly GCA_911728415.1). Taxonomy (NCBI): domain Eukaryota; kingdom Metazoa; phylum Chordata; class Actinopteri; order Tetraodontiformes; family Tetraodontidae; genus Lagocephalus; species Lagocephalus sceleratus. Next base: position 4,450,760 of record CAJVRN010000148.1, read on the forward strand.
CGTCTGTTCTCAGAAGCTGCTTTTGTCTGGGCTTGCTTTGACTCTCCTTGAACCCGCTTTTCTATTCCTCTCCCTCTTCTCCATCTCCTTACAGACTCTCTTAGTCTCTGTCATCTTATATTATAAAAGCAAATATGAAAATAGAAGACATAGATACATGCTGTGATTGTATTTAATTTATAACCCAGGATTACAAATTGAAATTCTCTGGAATAATGAACTCGGATCAGTGAGTGATTAACAGATCTTTCCTTTCTTTATAACCAGCTGACCTGTTGTAAGAAAACTTGAGTGCTTTCTTACACACTGACCTTATCTTGTTTGCGTTTGTGGCACTGAGCTGGCATGTGAGTGTTTGTTTTTCCTTCTCTTCCTGCTCTCTCTTACTAACAGACGCAGACCAGACTGGAGCATGCCCACATAAAGGAGCTCGAGCAGAGCCTGCTCTTTGAAAAGACCAAAGCTGAAAAACTCCAGAGGGATTTAGAGGACACTAGGGTAATACTGCCACTCCCGGTCCCACAGCAGGACCGAGCGATCTGCTCCTCCAGCTACTTTAATGATGACAAATAGAATATAGTGACCCTGCGTAAAGATTATATGAATATCACCTCATGGCTTTGTTTAGGAGGGGGTATTAACAGCTTGTTGGCTTTGAGCTGCTCTTCTAACCCAAATCTGCATTTGTGCATGTGAGCTTTTGAATGCTGGATTACAGTTGACACTTAGCTTTTGATTTTTATTTTATTATTAGCATTTTCGCTTTCAGGTTTTCAGGTGCCAGAACACATCAACGTATCAAATGAAAAAAAGAGCAAAGAGAATATGGAGAAATGAATTCTGCATTCCTCACACAATAAAAACTGACTATGAATTATGATAAATTTAAATTTACAATACATAATATGAATATGTTATTCAAGTGACAAATTAGAATGGACAATATTGAATATAATATTAATGTAACTCAGTAATAAAACACACGGTGCCATACAACGGACAATATTCAAGTGGTCTGTAGCCAGTGGACTGCACTTAATACTCTCATTCATAAATAAATAAACATATAAATATATAATTATGAGTTCCATTTCCAAATCATCCTCCACTTCAGTGATTTATTTGAGTACCTGTTAACAAAGGAATGGATTCACGTCTGGGGCAAGTTGTTCTAAGAACAAGCCATGTTGAAAATATGAGTAACAGGTAAACATTTTACTCTAATATCAAAATAAAGTTTAAATTAAATGTTTGCTGTATGTAGTAGACACCGAATTAAAGCCAAGAAGTCCTGTAAAACTGCAGATATAATCTGTATTATATTACACACATGTGTAATGTGTGATATATTTTTTTTCTTATATGACCAAAAAGGAGAGATCTGTTCTGTCATGCTTCTCTTTGTCTTCACGTTTCCCTTTCTGTCTGTTGTGTTGTAGGTAGCCACGGTGTCGGAGCGCTCCAGGATCATGGAGCTGGAGCGGGAGGTGGCCGACCTGCAGCTCAGGCTGCGAGCGTCCCAGCAGAAGGAGGACGCTGCGTCTCTGTCCCAGCAACAGATCAGCAGCCTCAAGGCCCAGGCCCAGTCCCAGGAGAAGAAGGTTGGTCAAAGTATCGCACCTCATGTTTTGTTCAGCCACTGGCTACAATATATGACAAATAATCTGCTTGTTAAATACACATTACTCATTATGAACATCACGTTCAGTTGTTTTACTTTAAAAAAAAGAAAAGCAAAACCGGTGTGTACATTGTCCATTTACAATCCTCTTAATGCAAACATACACCGTGATGCTTCCTTATGTATGTTTGTTCAAGCCGCCATGATCATACATAATATATGACTCTGCTCAGATGTACAGGTGCAAAAGTCTGTTCTGCCCTGTGTGTCTTACAGATCAGTGAGCTGAGCGTGGATGTGGAGAGCAAACAGAAAGAACTCCGGTCCTTGCAGCAGGATAAGGGCTGCATGGAAGAGCAGCTAATTAAGCTGGTAAGAGCTGGTCAGAGCCACGTGATCAACAGCGACCTTACCATCAATGTCAGCATCATTTCTGATTAGTTTGATCAGCTGTGGTCGATTAACTGTTAAAGATGCATTAAAACATTCATGATTTCTGAAATTAAACACGGGGGGCAGGTGTGTGTCCGTGTGTATGCGTGCGTGTCTAACTGGCCTCATTAAGAGGAGCATTTTATCCCCAAATGTTTCTCTGCTCTCTGGGCCCAGTTATTATTCCCCGCTTAGCTCAGGGGACAAGAATGTCCCTGCATACGTCATTAGCTCAGTCAAGCTGATGCTTCTGCATTTCAGAGACAAAAGCTGGAAAATGCTGAGGAGGAGAGCAGGAGGATGGCGAAGACCACGCATGGTAAAGATCCCAGCACAACCCTGTTTCACTTTTACCTGCGTCAACCTGGTACCTTACGTCCGATTGCGTGTTTCCTGTCAGAGCTGGAGCAGAGTGTCGAGGCGTCCAAGAAAGACTGTCAGCTCCTGAAGGAGGAGAATCTGTGCAGACAGAAGGAGCTGGAGCAGGTACACACCTGGAACCAGGGCTCAAATTCCCACTGCAAGTGCATCTGTCATGGTTGTCTTAAATATTTGACATCACTTCACTTAAGCGTTCATGCCTGAATAATAATATGAAATCGATGGAGAACTCTATCACACATAATCTGCTCGAATAGAATGCAGCCTTTGCTGCAAGTGTGATTAGTGTTGTTGTTTGTGTATGAATCAGCATCTTTCTTGCTCAGCCTTTGTGGACCTCTCGAGCCAAAATGCCCAAGCAAGTAGCTTTTGGAACTCATGAATAATCCATCCGTTCCTTCCCAGCAGGCTTCTCCCCTAATGCTAACGCTAGCCTCCAGCTAAGTTTTCGCTGCATTACAAATGCCTCACACCCACATGCTCATGTTACTCTCATTACATTTCAGTTTTGATAAGTTCACGCACATGTTCTCTTCTTACTTAGCCAGTTGTGCTCACTTTGCGCAGTTTTATTTGCGTGATAAAACTTGTTTCTGCCCATCTTAGCAGATGCATGAGGCAGCGGCTGAGAATAGTTAGTGGAACTACAGTTTGCTGTTTTAAGAGAGCATTTTGTTGTTTTTCCCTGAGGTCAGAGCTTTCATCTTCCTGTTTTTGCTTCATGGAGCTTGTTACAAACAACCCTCAGGCCCACTGTAATAACTGTGTTTCCTATTTTAGCCGTGGCTGTAAATGACCTCTGATTATTCCAGTGTATTAGAGGAATGCTGTTTTTGTGTGCCATCGTTGGCTTTTTTTAACTTTTCTCCCACCTTGAAAGTCATTTTGATGTCGGGCTCAGTCGCCTCCAACATTTCAGCATCTCTCAGCTGTGTGTTTACTTTCTTATCACTCACCGTAAACCAGCTGCTGGGAATCAAAGTCAGTGCCTGCTTGGTAAAGATAATGAGCCTTCAGCAGCAGCACAGATGACGGCAGGAGCAAGAATTTACATTCTAGTATTTGTAATTCTTGCAATCATGCATTGCAGGTAACCGAGAAGTCTGAGAAGATGGCACTGTCGGTGGAACAGCTGACCAGTGACAGGAAGATGCTGGAAACACAGGTCAGCAGGCATGGACCGAGATCTGTGTCAGACCTGGCGGATCAATCGTTCATGATGCTTTTCCTGTAATAATGGGGCTGACACACCTTCTCAGAATGGATGTAGTCACACGTTTTAGGATGATATGAGTCATGGTAGCTTTTAGCATTAATGTCATTCATATTTGATCTTAGCCAGCGAGGTGGATAATGAATTAATTATGGGGTAATATGGAGTCTTTACACATTGAAACAGTCTTTTACACTGTCAGCATCTGTGTCACAGCAGCAAAATATATGAAACCACAGGGAGAACAGGAGTTTAGTCTCAGTGGACACAAACAGGCACAAACCAGAGTCTTTATTTAATATTTATATATTACATCTGCTTCTCTGCTCAGCCACGGGCCGCTGCGAGTTATGATGTAATACAGCACGTCATTTTGTGTGTGTGTGTGTGTTATGTGCTTGGCTGGACAGAACATTTGACATGATATTCTCTTGTAAGTCATCTGTTGGCTATAAGCTGAATATAGTGCTGTATCTGTCACTTTCACCTGTAACTATCATAGAATTTTAATTTCATCGTTTTTCCTCATGTGATTTTTTTTTTTTCATAAACTTAGATGTGTATGCTGTCAAACAGAGTCATACAATACAGATGGCCTGGACTGGTTTTCATCTTAAGAGATAATGATCGTAAATGAGGCTGAGCATTGGAAGGAAGATGGGAAGAAACTGTGTTGACCTTTTCAGGACTCGTTTACAGTTTTTCATTTTTGATGAATTACTCGAATTTTTCAGCATTCACTCTCATTATTTCTGAATTTTGTATCATTTTATTGTCAGGAAGACTCTAAATATGCTGCATATGTTGTCAGATAGCAGAAAGGAAGTGTGAGGGCATGTGTGTGTGCATGTGTGTGTGTTTGGGGGGGTGGGAGGAGCTTATTCATGCTTACATAATGGTAGTGCTGAGGGAGAGCGGGACGCTGCTCAGACGACACTCTCTTCATCTCCCGCTCACAGCCGCACACGGCTTGGGGGATGAGATCTGCTGGTTTATTGATGCCCAGCTTGTTCTTGTCTGCGCACGTTGCTGTCTGTAGATAGGAGGCGAGTGTTGGCATAGCAACATCACTGTTTAGCAAGTGAGCGCGGAGTGAAATCCAGCACTGCTGAGCAGCGCAGGCATGGATGTAGCTGCTCTGCGTCAGGGTTACTCCGCTAACATCTACTCATCTCACTATCAGGTGGGGAATGTGCTTTTTTGGGAACAGGCAGGGAACAGTGAGCCATCATCTGTAACTGTAGTCAAGTGCTAGTTTCAGTTCCTTACTCTTGGTGTTTTGGATGCATGTGATGCTTTTATGTCTGTGAGCTGCTTGTTAACCTTTCGATTAGATACGCTCTGTGTCTGTGGTGTTATATGTGCATGCACGTCAGGGCATCTTTAAGTGAGGGTAGAGACATCGATGCTGTGAGAGTGGCAGCAGCCCAAACAGAAATTCAACTCCTCTACAGAAGCAGACTGTCGGACAGCTTCTTTTTTGGAGACCATGACAGAACCATTGATTTGAAAGTCATTGTTTTTAATTAATTATTGATTTGTGCCAATTTAAATGCTGCACGTGTCTAAACCGATTTATAACAAGTGAGATGTTTGATATTTGACACGTTATCAGAATTAATCTTTATTTAAATCGGACATATGAAATTATTATAATTATTCACGCATTAGTCTGTTATGTAAAGAATTTAGTGGCCTCAATTTCTACTCTATTCCTCATAACAGTTACATTTTGATAATTATGATAAACATGCCTCACCACTAATCAAGTGAATTAAATCTTTCCACACTCGCACTTTTAATCTGACGCTGTCTTTACATTTTAAATGGCCGTTCTTCCTGCTGCCTGGCCCCGCTCAGCTGGAGACGCTGAAAGAGCAGAACTCCAAATACCAGGAAGAGCTCAGCCTGTCGAAGGAGCGCAGCAGCTCAGAAAACCAGCGTATCGGGGTCCTCTGCAAGGAAATGTGAGTACCGCTGATGACTAATGTGTTTTTTCCTGGCATCGGTCCCCTCTGAAGGTGTCCCAAATCATGCAGCTCATTTGACTGCTGCCCCTGAGGCCCATGCAGATGATTAAAAATACACCCCTCGTATTTCTCTTTTTTATGCTGCTCTTAAACATTACAAACACGTAAAAACAGTCTGCATCGTTCTCACTCTGAAATGACGAATTGAAGTGGTTCCATCTGTAACCCTCCAGATTCTGCTGCTTGTAAATAGCCTATAAATTGCATAAATTGCACATGATTAGCCTGCGGCAGCTATTATTTGATTGTGGGCATGGTGCTGGAGTGTAACACCATACAAACAGCTCCATAATTACAGTAAAATCAAAACTCTCCTGGGGTTTTGGCTCCTCATAATCACAGCTCCTCAATAGTTTCTCAGAATGTCATAAATAATTTTGCAGAAATATATTAAATCCATGGCATAGTTGCAGGTGTGCTTGTTTCATCTTGGTGGTACGAAATGCTGTCCTGCAGACTCCCAGCAGTGATATAAACACGCTCTGCACGCTCAGGGAGATCATCACTAATCATGTAATGCACCCTCATTAAGACAAGCAAGCTTTCAGAGTCTAAGATGACAGGTTAAAATAGAAGAAGACGGGTCATGGTGAGGAACATTTACTCATTTTGCACTCTTTACCTGCCGTCATATGATGATTTTCTGTGATAAAAGGTGGCATAGATAATGAGCGGCACGAAGTCGAGGTCTATTTATAGACCGTGTGTGTGTGTCTGTGTGTGTTTGGGATGTGTTGGCACACGTGCAGTGTTTGAGTCTTCACGTCATCCCTGTGCTCCTCCCCTGAATCATCGCTGCTCTCGGCTGTGATGTCAGAGCTCCAGATGGATCTGACTGGTTGGATTATAGTCATCGATGTATTGAACACAGAATGAGGGGGTGCAGACGGACAGATGTGCAGAACAGTCAGAGGAGCGCAGTTGAAGGCTTTGTTGCAGTACAACAATATGCTCCTCGGTCCTTCTGGGCCACATCCTTCCTCCCTCTGCTGCCGTTATGTAATTGCTTCATTTCTCCACCCAGGACTGCCTGGCTCCAACATGGCCACCACTGTCCTTGTGACATCTGTGTGTGTGTGTGTGTGTGTGTGTGATCAATGGAGCTTTTGTCGCGAACAGAACAGCTGTAAGGGCCATCGCTCAGGCTATGTTTCCTCCATTATGCTGGTCTTCTGCTTGTATTCTGCGCTGCCTTGATGCCATGAAAAGCTTTATGTTGATCACAGTGGGGTTCCTCGTCTGTATCTCGTATGTGTGGAGATATTAAAGCTGCTAAATCCTTTAAGATGTTAAAATCAGGGTGCTTAATTCAGGCTAATAACACAATGACAATACGGTGCATATTTAGTCTGAATAAATCTGAGACACAATGCTGATGAGTTTTTAAGTAAGGGAGGTGAAACGACACGTGGCAGATGTCACAGATCTTATTCCTGAGCAGTGTCACCTCCTCTTCTCTCTCCTTCCAGTGAGGAGCTGAAGCTGGCCTCCCACAAGTCTCAGGTAACTCTCATCTTGTGTATCTCTTCCCTCTCGTTACAGATCAGAAAGCTTGATTTGATTTGATGAATGGGCTTTGGCACGGCTAGGATTTACTTCCTGCTGCGAAGCCTTAAAGCTCAGACAGCTTTAGCTCCTATTTAAATGTCTCTATATTTGTGTGTTTGCCATTCAGCGCAGCAAAGACCTCCAGCATCCAGACATGAAAACCAGGTAAGAACCTACAAAATTCACAATATCAGGATAATACCTTTCTGCATGTTTCCATTATGAGGACATTCTCTTTACTGGCGACCAGTCCAGTTTCTCTATGGCTACTCTTCTACCCATGATATTGATATTTATTTTATGTTCACTGTATTTACAATCTTCCAAAATAATGCAGACCTATACCAGAGATGCTCTGTATGCTATTGCATGCTAAAACTGATGTCCCCAGTAGGGGGTAAAATTGATGAGAATCTGCCTGTATGTTTCCTTTAAACGCAGATTTTATTTGCTCTCTGTACCTTTTAAGCCTTTGTGTCTGCAGAAGCATATTTTTCTACTTTTAAACGCACTATTTCAGTCATGTTTCTATTGTTTGGTCTTATTTTAGAGCCTCTCTGAACAAAAACAGAACTCAGGTGTCATCTCTCAAATTTGGTTTTGGTAATCAGAGGATTAAAACACTCTGGCAGAGCAGCAGCGTAGGATGAGAGTGAAAGTTTAATGAAGCGGTAATGAAGGATCTGAGTTAAACTTGGCAGAAAAGGGAGGGAAGATGATCTAACAGAGATGTTCAGTAGGAGGAGAAAGAAATGTTTTGGAGAGAATTACCAGGTGAACATGATTCTTCTCATGGAAAATCAGGAATTAGAGGGAGAAAACCACCATGCAAGTTTGTTTACTGGTTTAGTTTCCTGATTAATTTGTGTGTGCTGATGAATTACCTCTGTTTTTCAGAGACGCCGTCTCTAATCAGGAAATGGAGAGCCAAACTGATTACCAGAAGTCCACTGGAGCTTTAATCTCTGATAAAGACCGAGAACTGGAGACTCTGAGGAATGAGGTGCACCATCGTTAATGTCATTCCAGCCCAATGAGAATTATAATAAGTGTGAAGGACTTAATTTTTTTTCGGCTGTAGATCGAGGTTCTACGAGGAGAGAACGCCGTGGCGAAGACTCTGCAGTCGGCGGTGGAGACCCTGGAGAGGGACAAGGCTCAGCTGCAGGGCCGCGTCCACAGTTTGGAGCAGAGGCTCGTGGGAACTCAGGCCTCAGAGGACGACGCTGAAGCCCCGCCCTCAGGTCAGGAGGCCGCCAGCCCGGAAAATCATGCAGTTTTCAACGAGAATCGCCATTGACCTTGTTTGCCATGTCCGCCTGCAGGGGGCGCCGTCCTGGAGCAGCTGAGGGAAGAGAAGGAGTTCGCTGAGGGACAAGTAAGGGCAAGAACAATCACTCATCAACCCCCTTCAGGTGGGGGGGGGGGTGACGATTCTCACCTGTGTCCTCCTTGTCTTCACCAGATCAACTTCCTGAACAGTGTCATTGTGGACCTGCAGAGGAAAAACGAGGAGCTGAAGATCAAACTGAAGAAGCTCGCTCTGGCCGAGTTCAACGGCAACGAAGAGACCGACGGGTGAGAACCGAACGTCCTTTGTTAAACCTCGAAGCCCCTGTAACACAAACCCGTGTTTCCAGGTTTGTCGGCGTCTCAAAGCAGGAGAAGAAGGCGACGCCGCGTCTGTTCTGCGACATCTGCGACTGCTTTGACCTCCACGACACCGAGGACTGCCCAACTCAGGCCCAGAGCCCCGACTCTGTACCCCACACCACGTACCACGGCAACCCGGCAGACGAGAGGCCCTACTGTGACATCTGCGAGGCTTTCGGCCACGCCACCGAGTCCTGCAACGATGATCAGACTTTCTAGAGGCTCGTTCCCACGTTCCCCCTCTTTCCCCCACAGTTTATTCCTTGCCCAGGCCTGACACATTCCCTCCAGATTTGTCCATATTGTATTTTTATATTATATTTATGCATATCTCACTAACCCCGTCCCTCGGAGATGTCATGCAGACCGCTCGTCCAAATATGCAGCTTTTGTGCAATATCTGTCTCTAGAAAAGAGGAATCTGTCTGCTGCACTTCTAGTTTTACACCTTTTGCATTTACGTTCGTGTTTTTAAATTTCTCTATTTGTTGCTTAGCCAGGAAAAATATGCAAACGCAACTCCAAATGAAGGGAAGAAGCACCTGGGAGACCCTCAGTCTTTCTCCTGTAGCACACTTTCCAGGCCCTGTTTCCAGTCTGTGGCGTTTCCAGTAATTGTTGTGATATCAAAGGATTTAAAGATTGACGATATGAGCATTAATTCAAAATCACAAAAGCATTTCAGATACTTCAGTGTCTACAACGCCCCTGAATGATCAAAAAAAGCATGAATTTTGATTAAAAATGCCCTTAGTTTCATCTTTTAAGCACAAAATTCTTAAAATATCCAAGCCTCTTCACTCAGTATTAACATTAGTTTTACCGCTAGTGAAAATAACAGATTTACGTTATTCTCAGAATGCTACACCTCTTAATCTTTAAAAGTTTTCTGGAAGTTGCCAGGTCGTTTTTTCAAATATTAGTTGATTTTGATTCGTTGATACTTTTTACAGTAGCTGTAATACTCTAATCCTCGGATTGAACTGGTAATCGGTAGAAAGTAGTCTGTAACTGATTCCTGTACCTTTGACATTGGTGTTAGATTATCACCGTTTTGTAATTTATTCTCGGCATTTTCACAGGTTCATGGACTATTTTCCATTTCGTTAAATGGATTATTAACATGCAGCGGTGGTGTTAGGGCATTCACCATAGACTTTATAAATGAAGGTCAGTTCAGTTTCTTTTTTTTCTTTGGCTCTGCCACGTTTCCGTTTGTAACTCAAGGTTGCATGAGGTTGTCGTAGAACAGCTACCGATTTGATCTTGTGCAGATTGTAGTCTACCAGCTCCAGTCTCAAGCATTTGTGCGCAGCTCGTCTTCTTGAAGCAGCATTAATTCCACTGAGTATTTGTAGTCGTATTTTGTTATTTATTGTCTGGTCCTTCACTAAGCATTGGTGTTGAGCGGAGGGGTTAGACAGCACGGGGGGCAGGTACACGCTCTGTACCGGGACTCACCCAGGTGAAGTTTTGCACTGTCCCACTTTAAAGATCCTGTAGAACGAAACCCAGCGCTCAACCTTTAGAAGACTAACATTGATTGTTGTTGCTAAGGCCAGTGCAGCGTCGTGTGCTGCCGACTTTCATAGCGCCCGGCTTGGGGAAATGCAGCTTAGCGCACAAAATACAAGCACATTTTCCTAAAAGTGGAACTAGTCCTTGAATCTAACCTCCTTTCGCCACCACCCCGAAGCACAATTTTGGATCATATTGAATCTTCCGGGATAACAGTGTATATTCGCACATGTGGTGAGTGGGGCAGTGACACCCATCTTTGTAAATACAGATCAGAGGCTTCCTTCTGGTCGTGTACACAGTGCCATGAACAAACTAAAAAAAAGCTTTTATGTGGAGTACATTTTATTTTTCTGCCCTGTTTATAAGATTAAAATTGTATAAGGTGAGAAAAAGAACCTCACTTGTATAAACGTGTTTTACAGACGATGGTGTGGTGTACGTCACTGTTTTTTATGTACTGTACGGTCCTCAACAGTCTAATAGAAACGCTAAAACGGCTCTCACGTTGTCCTGGTTTTATTTAAGCATTCATACGCATTTTTTCCTGGCACCGGAACCGCCTGTTATTGGGTTTTATTCCCATATCCATTCACTCCTGAGGGTGTAAGCACGGTGCACGGGCACTCGAAGGTTTTTATGAATTTTATTAAGAAAACAAAAAACATCGGACATAATAAAAACCAAGCAGTACTGATGGAATAAATAAGTCAAACCAAACCATAAATCTGTACAAAGTCTAAAGTGAAGACAAAAATGGTCCCAAGGAAAAACAAAAAAAAAATATTTTTATATCTCACAGCTCTTTTAAACACACATTTATGAGGAAACTATAATCAATCAGCTCAATCTGGTGAAAGCTACAACAGAAGTGAGAGGTTTTTTTTTTTTTAAGCTGAGTGTACTTAATGCTGTTTATAACTGTTAATGTCAATACAATAGCATTTTAAGTTCCAGCGCTGCTGGACTGGGAATGAGGTATATGCTAATCCATCCTCTAAACTGAGATCTTTTTTATTATTTCTTTTCTCTCCATCCATGTGAATGCTGATTCCATGAAATTAGATCAAGTATTTGTGTCACGTCTGCAGCCCCTCCCAAATTCATAGTCATGATGAAACGCGAGGTCGTACATTACAGGTCATAGATCTGAATCCGTACTATAAAGTGTAAAAATCAGCGGAACATCGTGTGTGTGTGGATTCTGCTGACACGAGAGCACCTTGGGGGGGGGGACTGGAACCCATGTTGGAGCTGAAACGCAGGAAGATTTGTGGCTCACAGACAAGCAGAGGGGAGATGTGACCGAATGGAGCTCCATGAAAGTGGTCTCACCCGCTCCGGAGAAGAGAAGAAAGAGAGGAAACGTTCTCCGGTGCTTTTCCGACTGCTGTAAGAGCAGCAACGGAACATTTTGGAGAACGCTCCAGAGTCACTCGCTGAGAACCGAGCGGGATGTTTGAGGCCTCATTCACACCCGTGTGTTAACCTTAATCTTGGCATGAAGCGTGGAAACGGCCGACAGTTGTGAAACAGAGTACTTCCTGGTTCGCGGGGAAAGAAAACCAGTTCCACCAACCGGTTAGTACAAACCTCAGCTGCCTTCACGTGCATACCATCACACAACTGGGACAAACCCCGCCGCAATGGTGCACACTGACCCCATTGTCCTATTTTCAGCTACAGAGGATTATGGGTAAGAACAGCCAGAAGAGCATGTTGGTTTCTACGCTGAGGAACCCCCCCTCCCGTTGCATCACGTAGGACCCCCACTATATCTGACATTGTACGTGGTGGATACGCTGAAATCTGGGACGCGCGTTGCCAACGCAAGGTTTGCGTTTGCCGTACAGAAAACTCATTGTTAAAAGGTGAGCATAGCCCAGAATGTTTCACCAAAAAAACAACCGCTGTAGTTGAGTATTGTAACTGGAAAACCACTAATTGATTAAAAAGACAAAAAAAAAAAAAAAGGCACCAAAATCGTAAATCAATCCTGTTTGACCTAAAATGCGCTGCAACTCAAGGCACACCTTCAGGACCTAAACTATCTATGCCCGCGCTCACTACGTATCCAAAAAAGTTTTATCTCGACTTGTACCGTCTACTACAAACCAGAAACGATCGCTTAGAAAGGTGTGAAAGGTGTCATGGATAGAGAAAAAAGACGTCCACTACAGCAGCAAATCTATCTGTGATCGATTGTGACGAACCGTAACAGTGCATTGACCCTCCTGAGAAAAAACCCTAAACGTTTCCTAAACAAATACAGAACATTAGTCTAACAGGAGGCGAATCGGGAGGATTGAAGCGATGCGGTCTGAGGGCGGAGGCGCCCGACAGACGCTGATCTGAGACCGCGTTAGCCGCGAGTATCTCGGGCGAACCCGTTAGTAGATTTGTCGATTTTTCTTCTTTTTTTTTTTTGTTAAAAAAAAAAAAAAAGCGGTCTCAGAGCAGCGCCGGGGGTCGACCTCGTCCTCAGAGCCCCAGTGGTCGCTCTCTTAGTCACAGGTGCAGGTCGGTCTGGCGCCGCCCCGTGGTCGCGGATGGGACTGCAGCCCCGCGGGTTCGGAGCTTCTCTTGGCATTAGTGAAAAATGTGGCGATGTGGAAGGAAGCACGGAGGGGGGGGCGGTGAATAGAGGTAATATCCATTCTCCCTCTGTGGCAGAGGAGTGTCGGGGGGAGAAACGGCCCTGGTGAGGAAAGGGAGGGAGCAAAGAGAGACGTCCTTTCTCCCTTTGCTTTGGGGGGGGGGTTATCCATTAGCCCTAAAGGATCTAGAGTTAACGGAGGGGGGAGGAGAGAGGGAGGAGGTGAAAGAGGGGAAAGAGATCAGCCCCGCATATCTAACTCTCCTCGAAGTCCTGAGACGAGGACTCCAGTTTGCTCTTCTTACTGGGCGGGGCCTCCTCCTCCAGGTCCTGCAACGAGAGACAGGGGCCAATCAGTCGCCCGCCTCAGACCCAACGAAAAAGAAAAGAACGGATTCACAAACTCAGAAAGGTTTTTCGGAGGGTGGGAGGGTTACGTTGGCCCCAGCGGGAAAAGAGAATGGGCAGTGGGCGGAGCTCCCCCCTGGAGGGGCGGAGCCTGAGGGACCCTCGGTCGTACCTGAGTGGCTTTGCTGTCTGAAGAGTTCTTCTCCCCTGAGGACAGACCGTCTCTCTTGGCACTTTGTGCTCTCTCTGAGGTCTCTGATGACGGGGTGCTCTTGCCTGAAGACACAAACACTTTCAGGAAGTGCTTTCGGAGCGGAGGCGGAAGCAGAAACAGGCGGGAACGACGCAAACAGGAAGTGGCCCGCCGTCCCTCCGACGGGCGCCACCGCAGCTGCCGCGGCGGCTGCCGGAGGGACAGCGTCTCAGACAGACGGCGAACGCTCACCCCTCTTACTGTCGGGACTCTGGTCGGTCTTGGCCTCGCTCCTTTCGCGGTGGGAGGCGGCGGCGGGGTCCGGGGTGGGGCTGGTGCTGCAACTGTTTTCCTGTTTCACCGGGGATGAGTCAGCGATGGAGCTCTGGTTGCTGTTGTCGTCTGCAGGGACACGGAGGCCCGCCGTCGCTTAAACGCACCGGGGAAAAGCAACAACCCCCGCCGCCCCTACCCCTAGAGTCTCACCGTGCATGTCCATCATCCCCGGAGACGAGCTGTTCTCCGGAGTCGTCAGCTCGGAGCCGTACTTCTCATCTTTGCCCTTCTTCTTGTTCTTGTTCTTCTTCAGAGGCGGAGAAGGAAACGGGTTGTTAATATTCGAAGAAGCAACGTGGTTAAATATAAATATGACAACCGGCGAGGAGGGCGGAGGGACTCACGTCATCTGATTTGGGCTCCGTCACCGGGACCCACTTGTAGATGCGGAGAGACGTGTCTCCAACAGTCACCCACTTTTTCTCCCTGTTACAGCAAAAAAAAAAAAAAAAAAGGAAAGTAGAGATTATTAATAACCCCACTTTCAAATAACACCCCTGTACCCCAATGAATGTGAATTTTAAACAACCACTTTCTTTTTTTTTTTTTTTTTTAAATGAATTCTGTGTTCCGTAAAATAAAATGTGTAATTAACATTTTGGCCCATCTGATGTTTTAGATAAAAGTCACTGAAGGGAAAGAAATCTTAAAGGAGTGAGCAAAGACAAATACGACAAATAAAAAAAGGCTGGAGCCATCTTTGCCTGAAATAGTTTTTTTATGGTCGATCTAATCGCTTTCAGATCCTTAAAACACAACGTTAATCAAATCTTGATATTTGTAATTAAAGCGAAATTTTCTCTTGATGCATCTCAAAAGAAGCCGCACATAAACGAGACGTGTGAGAAACCCAAGTTCAAAATTAACCTGGGTATTAAATTAAATTTAACAACTTAATTGATAAATCAAAAGTGTGTAAATAAATAATTTCTAATTTTCCTTTTTTACCCCCCCCCACACTTTTATTTCCAGACTTGCGGCTTGTTTCAAATAAAAGCTTAAATGTTGCAGACCTTCGTCGGATGGCTGAACTTTCCCCCCCCCCGGACCCGGTTTAAAAACTGGTCGGGGGGGGGGGGTAAAGGTGTCCTCCGTGGGCGGACGGAGGTGTTTTTCTGCCCCCCCCCCACCCCCCGACTGAGTCACGGTGCTCAGCCATGCAGCCCCGGCAGCCGACTTCCCTCTCCCAACCCCCACCGAGCCCCGGTCTCCAGCCGACCCCGAGGCCCTCCCCCCCCGGCTCACTTTCAAACTCCGCACGGAGCCGAACTCCTCCGGCTCCGGTCCCGCCGGTGCTCCGGCCCGGCCGCGGTGTGGAGGAGGAGGGGAGGTGGGGGGGGGGCCCGGCGGTGCAGGAGGAGGAGGAGGAGGAGGAGAAGCGCCCGGGGAGCGCGGCCGGAGCCGACGGCGGAGCGCGGCCAGCAATGGCTTCATGTGACTGCATCGAAATGGCTTCTGGGTCCAGCCCCGGCCGCTCCGGAACGGGGGGCGACGCGGCTGCGAGCGCGCCCGGGCTGCACCTGAGCCGCGCGTCCATCTCCCGGGGAACCCCCGGCGAAATCAGCGCTTTTTTTTTTTTTTCTCTCTCCTTTCCATTTCATCCCGCACTCCGTCCCTCCTCCCCCAACAAGCCTTTTTTCTCGTGTTAGATAACGAAGCCCGTCTCTTTTTCCACCCCCCCTCCTCTCCTTACCATTTCCGTACTTTCTCAATAGCGGCCATAACCCTCTTGATGTCATCCTTGGCCCTGCTCCGGGTCTCGGCTCGGACCGACCTGCCCGACATCGCCGCGGTGGGATAATATTTTTAAAGCTCGCCGGCAGTTCAGACACAATGCAAACAGTGGAGCGGCGCGGAGAGGCTGCTGCGCATGCGCCGCACGCACCGGAGGCTCTGCGCTCTCTCCCGCTGCGTGCGCGCGCGTGCGGTGCGTGCGTGCGTGCGTGCGTGCGCTGTGCAGGGAGAACAAAGGAGCTCCGCGTCCCCCCTTGCAGGACCCCGCAAGTTCGACCAGCCCCCCACGTTAAAAGTTACATTTCTGCTGACGCTTAAAAAATACTCATCAAGTTTCGTGACGCAACTTCAAAGGATTGAACTGTTGACCTCTATTTTAACTTTATTTAATATTTTAACTTTAATATTTTAACTTTATTAGTTAAAGTTTAAGGATGAGTCCGTGAAATATTGCTTTATTTCGAAAAACCAACGCAACGACGATCTCCTCAACTTTTAACTTTCAGGGAGCTCGAGTCAAAACGTCCTTATTTCAGACACGCTTCGTCGTTGAGCGTCGTCGCTTCGCCCTGGTCCCGTTTTCGCTCGCGTCTGTCGCCGGTCGACGGTTTAAATAATCTTTCCGTCCAATCGGCGCGACGCCCCGCTGCTTCGGCCCCCGCCGGGCCACGTTCAACCCTGAAAACGTCTCCGTTCAGTGGCTCAAACCCGACTCCCAGTGCCGCTCAGGCAGCAGCTCGGCAGCGGATGGAGCCGACAAAACAGTTATTACCGTTAAAGCCGTTAGAGGGCGCTAAAACCACTATTGTATCACTCATTTAAACCACTAGAGGGCGCTAAAACCACTATTGTATTACTAATTTGAACCACTAGAGGGCGCTAAAACATCACTGTATTACTAATTTGAACCACTAGAGGGCGCTAAAACCACTATTGTATCACTCATTTAAACCACTAGAGGGCGCTAAAAACTCCATTGTATTACTAATTTAAACCACTAGAGGGCGCTAAAACCACGATTGTATCACTCATTTAAACCACTAGAGGGCGCTAAAACATCACTGTATTACTAATTTAAACCACTAGAGGGCGCTAAAAACACCATTGTATTACTAATTTGAACCACTAGAGGGCGCTAAAAACACCACTGTATTACTAATTTGAACCACTAGAAGGCGCTAAACCACTATTGTATCACTAATTTAAACCACGAGAGGACGCTAAAACACGATTATTGTTTCTAGTTAAAGCCATTAGAGGGCGCTAAAAACACGGTTTGTTACTAGTTTAAACCACGAGAGGGCGCTACAACCACGGTTGTAATTTCTAATTAAAGCCACTAGAGGGCGCTAAAACAATGTTATCACTGTAAAAGCCAGAGAGAGCCAAAACCACTACTGTTATTACTAGTGTTCAGCACTAGAGGACGCTAAAACACTGTTATTAGTAATTAAAACCACTATAGAACGCTAAAAATCATCTTGTCGACAGTTTGAGTGGTCTTTGCTGTATTTTTCTTAAAATACCTTAAAAAAAATTATATATTAACAATGTTTTAGTAATCATGTTGATTGTCTCTTTCGTTAAAATACGTGTCTGTCCTTCTCAAATACTGTATCTCCCTCTCTTTTAATGGCCAGACAATGGAAGGAACCTCCATTCCAGTCCTACCTAAAGGAGATTTCTTTCTTTGTGCATCAGACAAACGTCAATGTGAACAACATGGACACACGGTGAAGCAACAAGTGTAGGTTCAGAGGGCTTTATTGCAGCCACAGATGACAGAATATCTGCTCCAAGGGGATGCGCTCGTCCGGGTTCACGCAGAAGCACCGTATCAAAAAAAAATCCTTGCAGGCTGAGAAAAGAGCAGACAGAGCAACGTCAACTTTATGATGAAAGCTGCACTCTCACTACAAGTTAAGGGATTTCAGCATTTTTTTTATCTTCTGATGCATTTAAGCCTGCTTGTCTGTTTTACTGAGGATCATCTGAAAGCTGAAAAACTTGCACCCCACAACTTAAAAAAGGAGGCAGAACATGCGAGAGTGAACACAATTTGGATACTCTCCATTTTCTGCAAGTGCTAAGATGTACAACTCAATTTGTAAAGTCAAACATGTAATTTGAATAACTGCAAGACAACAAAAATGGCCAAATTGGTTTGTGATCATGTCTATGAAACAGGTTTTTATTTAGGTTCCAGTTGTTTCATCCAAGTCACAGAAGGCAAGGACCAAAGTAGACAATTGTGAAGGGGGGGGGCGGGGTCACACAAACACACCTTACAAGTCATAAACTGTTTAACAAATTCACATTCCTTGAGGCTGGGCGGTCACCAAGGGCGAAATGGGCCAAGAGCACCCAGCGAGCTTGATGGGAATTCAGCCACAATAGGTTTTTATGATCTGTCCCGAGGAGGAAGGATAAGCAGTGCCCTCCAACCACTACTGCCACTTGTTCTGCTTGAGTCAGGTGATGGGAGAAGGTGCATGGGTGGAGCTCCTTGTCCTCAGGCAGCCATTGAGGATGACCCAGACCCCGGAGTCAAAGGCATAAACCTCGACCACAGACAGCTGCTCAGGATCTGGGTGGACCAGGACAGCAGTGTCATTTCTTTCAGATGTACAAGAGCAGAGTTAACCCTGTCTGAAAAAAGATGAACTCACCTTGGTTGTGGTGAGCTGTGCAGAGGGGCTGCTTTCCAACTACAGTTCTTAAGGAATCTCAAGTTTGCAAACCCCAGAAAAACTTGCAGTTTCTTGCAAGCAGAAGGGATTAGCCAATTCTTATCCACTCCAACTTGGGTGGGTCTGCTATTAACCGTCCTCTCCACCACATATCCTAGGAAGTTACACATTTCCCCACCTTAACAGTGTTTTCCAACAGCCTGTGCAGGACATTAGACATGGTTAACATGCTCAGAGAGAGTGAATATATGTCATCTAAACAGAAATTAGTGTTCAAGAGGTCTCATTTACCATAGCTTGGATAACGGCAGGAGCATTGGTCAAAACAAACAGCATGACCAAGTATCACGTGTCCCAGATGTGTATTGAACAGTCTTACACTCACCCCCCTTGCAGCTCCTGACCAAACAGTAAGCATTTCTTAAATCCAACTTTGTGAATGCCTTGGGATTGTGCAGGGGACTGAAGGTAGAGTGTTAGAGGAAGAGGGCATTTATTTTCAGCAATTACCTTGTTAAGCCTGGTGTAGTCTACGCAGGGGTGTAGAGAACAGTCCTTTTACACAGAAGAAACCCACCCCCAACTGGAGAAGAGGGGGAATCAGGCTGGCCGCCACCGAGTAAGTTATATAGCTCTCCATAGCCTCTCATTCCAGCTTGGAGAGGTGATACATGACTGCGTAATGGGGTTAGGGTTAGTGGTGATGGCTAGAGACCAGGTGGCTGCCTCATCACAAAAGCCATCTTAGTCTGATGTGCAGCATACATCATCAGCTGCTGCCTTAAAATTAAGTAGCACCGGTGGAGAAACAGAACAAGTCCCAAGGTCTCCCACGTACCTGGCAGGTATGGGATATACGGCTCTCGGGCTTTGCGAGCAGGACCAGCGGTCGGGTCAGCCGGTGGGTGGGTGAAGGATCTTGCAGGAGGAAGTGGCTGGTCCCTCATTGCAGCAACTTGTCCAGACCAACTGGACCACGCTGTGTATGACCTGCTGTAGGTGCTCCATTATCTGGAGCAGTGAAGTCTCACGCTGATTTACCTGTGTAACCTGGCTGGAGAGGGCTCTACTGGGTCCATATCTGGCCAGATGATTCTGTTAAGGTCAGAATCATTGCAGACAAGGACCCAAGTGCAGAATTGTAAAGGAAAAGGCCTATTATAAAAGTTAGTGAAAACTAACCTTGCAGGGAAGTAACAGGGGTATTCAAACACAAACAACAAGCAGGAAACAAAACACTGGAGAAACAAGTATTCACAATCATAAGCGAACTGAAAACGACCAGGAAAGAAAACTCACTGATGAAACAAGGCACAAAGGAAAACGCAATATACATACACAATCAGGAAATCTTCACAGGACCAAGGAAACACGTGACGGGCACAGAAGCAAAAGTCATCTGGCCACAGGGAATGTCTGGAAGCAGCTTAAGAAGCCAGCTGATTGCAAATTTGGTGCAGGTGCTTCCTGCTCCTGAGTAGATCAGCCCTGCCTTTCTGCACCGGCCTGGCCGAGAGAGGGAGAGGGAAACAGGGATCAGAAACGAACAGAACACCATCAAAATAACCGAAACAGAAAGGCTCAGTATGAACTCCCACGCTGTTTAACGTGAGGATTGTGAGAGGGGTCCTTCCTCTGCTCTAAAGGGCCCCTGGTCCTTGTGTGGCTCCATAAATGAACAGGCAGCGTCCTGATTTGAAGCGTTGTGACTCGTCTGTAGTAACAGGTGAACCGTCACTGGTGGCGATGGATGAGGAAGAGTGAGATGAAAAATGACAGAATCAACGCAGCTTTTTGTGAAGAGTGTGTTGGAAAGTCTGATATATTTGATTAAGCTGGGGCTAGTTTTTTGGTAAAGAGGAAAAGCCAAAATTTTCCGTCCGAGGTGATTTTCTGTAGCTGGAAGATTACGGATGACGTCTCATGAATGTGTTTTGATGGCTATTCTCCCGTGAGTGTGTTGTGTTTTCAGTTTTACCTTTTTTGGCTCCAGATCATTTCCCAATTGAATAATGAAAACTAAAGTAGAAACACGAGATTAGAGAAATTCCTCATCACATTTGATTTATGATTGAGGAAATACTGCTAGCAGAAGCATCAGCCTTTAAGTTTTAATCCCCTAAAGGTCTGAGTGTTTGTGCTGTAACTGTGAATATGAACGATATCGAAACGAGCTGGTAAAATCTACTGCGGCTGTATGGTTTAAAGGCTCCATCAGGACTTTAGCGGAGGTTTTTTTCCTTTTTTCCAATCGATTTCGGAGAAACGGGGCGGTTGGCGGCAGTTACAGCTGCTCTGGGAGGAACCGCTCTGGGGGTGGAAGGGTTTCACCTGGATCCCAGGTAAGATCTGGAGAAGATATCTAATAAAAGAGGGGCCCTACATCACACAACTAACTACATAACTGAACCGAGGCTGTGTGTATCACACTGTACAATCAAGGTGACTCTCATTTCTTTGGTTGAAAGACATGTCTGCCCTTCTCAAATACTGCATCTCCTCTCTCCTCTTTTAATGGCCAGACATCAGCAGAAGGGACCCCCATTCCAGTCCTACCGAAAGGGGATTTCTTCCTAACACTCTTGCTCGCCTGACTCTTGGTCAGCTTCCTGAAAAGCACCTTGAGACAACTAGGAAAGACAGGAAAGACCCGCAGCTGCTAAAAACACCAGACAGCCTCGCATGTCCAAACACTCAGCATTAAAAAAGCACAGTGGTGCATGAAAACAACCATTTATTAGTTGAGGTGGTTTAATTTTGTGCATCAGAGCAATGTCAACATGAACAACATGGGCACACGGTGAAGCAACAAGTGCAGGTTCTAAGGGCTTTATTGCACCCAAGGATGCCATAACATCTGCTCCAGGGGCACGCACTCATCCGGGTTGAACCGGAAGCATCGCATCAAAAAATCCTTGCAGGCTGAGAAAAGAGCAGACAGAGAGCAACGTTGAATTAACGTCCTCACTGAGCATTTCAATTGGACGATGCCCAGCTGCCACGCCATGGTCAGACCAGCTTCGTACATTCCCCGGGCAGAAAGCCCCGGGGGTGGATAACAATACGTTCCTGTGAGGAGAGGAGGACATTTTCAATCAAAGCTCACTGAACAGTTCTGAGTTGAGTTGCTGAACACATCATTGGAGGCTCAGACCACGGATTTATATCCTGACTTTATGAAGGAGCCACATCCAAAGTCAATGATTCGGACGCGAGGCACAGTTCAGTCTTCCCGATGCTCAATCAGAATCTTTTGGTGCTTCAGGTCTCGGTGAAAAATCCCTTTCCTGTGCATCTCAATGGTTGCAGCTACAAGCTGCTTCATGAAGACCTGACGGAAAGAAAAGAGTTTGAAAACTTTCAAAGATATTCAAAACTGCACAGCTGGAACACCGTCCAGACTCACAGAAGCTTCATTACCTTCACCATAGCTTCATTCATCCTGCACTTTTCCATGTGGTCCAACAGGTCC
This sequence comes from Lagocephalus sceleratus, assembly GCA_911728415.1. NCBI lineage: Eukaryota > Metazoa > Chordata > Actinopteri > Tetraodontiformes > Tetraodontidae > Lagocephalus > Lagocephalus sceleratus. The sequence goes on from CAJVRN010000148.1 coordinate 4,472,525, forward strand.
ATGCATACCTTGGGCCTTTCCATGATCAAGAGAACTTCATTTCCAAGATCGCACCAGGCCAGCAGGGAGATGGCAGCACTTTGCCCCACTGAAGCTGGTTCTCCAGCAGCCATCACCATGAGCACAGCCTCCAGTGGGATTTTGTGGACCTATTCTGTGCCCAGCGTACACAGATCCAAACCCCGCTGAAGATCGTGATGGGCTTTGGGGGAATCTTTTGTTCAGTCACATCTTCAGTCCTCACTTTTGTCCTGAGAAGACCCAATTGAGTACAGGCTTCACTCAGATCTCGCCACTGTATCTCTGTATATTTAACTCGAACATTATTGTTGTGAAATCACAAGTAAAATTAAATGACAAAAATTGGTCGATTTGGTTTCCATGAAACAAGTCTTTTCAGCTTGTATTTAGGTATGAAATGTATTTGAAAAGTATTAACCCCCAATCAGACTGAGCGAAAAGCGTCACTTTTCTTCCCAAAGTCTCAAAATAAGAGCCTTTGTAACTTCCCACAACACTGGAAGTGGTCGGACGCGCCCGTGACGTCATTTCCCCGCGACACATCAACACGCATCTGTTTCTGGATGAGCGAACCGTCCCGGACTCGGAAGGTTGTGATCGTCTTACCTGGAAACACCTTTTTCGACGCCAGGGTGACGGCGGGGGCTCTTTCATAAACCCTCCTTTTTTGATTCGTTGATTTAAAGTGAAGCCGTGGCGGGGGTTCGAGTCCTGCTCTGACATGTGCGAACCTCTCTGACAACCCTGGTTCGTCTGGACGGTTTTATTATCATTACTAATCACCGCGGGTTTCAGGATGGAGAAAGAAGGTCCAGTTTTCCACGTTTGTCGCTGCCCTTCCCCTGTGCCGTGGGTGTTAATGGTGTTGTCCCTGCGCAGAGCTGGTGGAGTACTTCAGGGCGCAGATGGAGAAGGACCCCGGCATGGCATCTGCCGTGGCCGCCATCCGGACTTTGCTGGAGTTCCTCAAAAGGGACAAGGGTGCGTTGCTCGGGCTTCGATCGCATGTGTCCCCGTGTTGACAGGCTGCCTTTCACCTTCAGGGGAGACCATCCTGGGTCTGAGGGAGAGCCTGACGTGGGCGACAGCCTGCCTGACCGGAGTGGACTCCTCTGTGGCCGTGTCCTCAGGAGGGGAGCTCTTCCTGCGCTTCATCAGCCTCACATCACTGGAGCATCAGGTCGGTGCTCCGCCTGGACGGCCGGGGAGGATCAGGCCGTCCCCATCGGCGCCGCTCACCCGCTGGTGGCCTCCCGACAACCGAGCTGGGTGACCAGGTGAAAGACCAGATTAAAACGAGGCGTCGTTGCTTTGTCAGGACCTGTCTCGCTGTAAGAAGGTGATGGAAGAGAGAGGCGAGCTTTTTCTGGAGAAGATATCCATGTCCAGAGCCAAAGTTGCAAAGCTCTGTCACACCTTCATCAAAGACGGAGCTGTGAGTATGGGTCTTCTGTGAGCACGTCTGCTCTTGGTGAACCCTCATTTATTTATTGAAGATGACAACACAGCCGTACGTGAATATCAAATTTAAAACTGATCTGCACATACGGTAATGTTTTCTGCTGTTGCATGTTCAGTGTATCCCTGACATTTAGCACCAGAAAGATGTCAGGTACCGTTCATCCTTGGCAGGGTCGTGCAGCGTTTGACCCCGTGAAACCTGTCTTTAATCGTTTCATGGAGCGTATAACAAAAGCTAAAGTTCGACTTTCCCGTCCCAGAAAATCCTGACCCACTCGTACTCCAGAGTTGTCCTCAGGGTGCTGGAAAAAGCAGCAGCGGAGAAGAAACGCTTCTTTGTCTACGTGACAGAGTCTCAGCCAGACTCAGCTGGGTGAGTGATCCCTGCTCATAAACTCTCCTTTGTTTTTTTCCCAGCGTGGACACACGCTCATTGAATCTGACTTTATTCTGTCCCTTCCTACCCAGGCAGCAGATGGCAGAAGCTCTGAGGAAGCTCGGCGTCCCAGTAACTGTCGTCCTGGATGCAGCCATTGGGTAGAGAAACATCATTTAAAGTATGACAAACGGCTACATTGGCTGTTTTTTTGGCTGATTTCATGTTTTATCACAGGTATGTTCTGGAGAAAGTTGACCTGGTCATTGTGGGTGCAGAGGGAGTCGTAGAGAGCGGGGGGATCATCAACAAGGTGCGTTTCAGCGAGCGGTCAAGCCCCTCGTGCAGAAAGTCACCTGACCAGACCCAATGCTGCTCATGTCAGAGGTCACGTTGCATTCATCTGTTAGGGCAGCATGCTCATTTGATCAGTGCTAGTGAAACACAAATGGTAACATTCTTTACAGTAGTTCTTGGCTCACCTTTGCAGATTGGGACCTACCAGATGGCCATGTGCTCTAAAGCCCACAACAAGCCTTTCTATGTGGTGGCAGAGAGCTTCAAATTTGTGCGTCTGTATCCGCTCAACCAGCAGGACGTACCAGACAAGTTTAAGGTGAGACAGAAGTGAACGTGTGTGCCTGTGCCTACGTTTACTACGTTCCTTTACACAGAATCCTCTCTCCTACAGTACAAAGCAGACACACTGAAGACGGTCAAAAACCTGTCAGAGGAGCACCCGATGGTCGACTATACGCCTCCCTCCCTCATCACCCTCCTCTTCACTGACCTGGGCGTCCTCACTCCATCTGCAGTCAGTGATGAGCTCATTAAACTTTATTTATAGGTGTGCCTCACAACTGGCAATAAAGTTCACTGACAAAAAGGTAAAGGGACAGTCGTGATGTTGTGTTCAGTTTCATGTTGACGTGTGTGTGCAGCTGCCTCATCATACATCTTCATCCTCTGAGCCACTGTGTGACGGTCCGGCTGTTTTCTGTTTCATCTTCTGGTCAGTTGTTATCTGTTTCTCAAAGTCCTCCGCGCTGATTTGTCCCCTCTTCAGTTTTTTAAGGAGACGGGTGTCGTTTAGAAGCTCTTTCAGGTCCTCTTCGTCTACGTCGGAGCCCTGCAATTCCACACAACAGGAATCAAAGCTCATTCCTAAATGTGGTTCTCTGTTGCTCGTGGCTGAGTTAGAACTTCTAAAGGAAATACCTCATCGTAGCTCCTCTTTGCTGCCCTCTTTTGCCTTCGTTCCTTCTTGGACTTTTGTTTGGACCAGGCTTTGTTCTTGACGGTTTTCTTGGAAAACTGACTTTTGTCCTTCTCTTTCAGCTCCACCAGCATCTTCTGTCTGTGTTTCTCTCGGTTCTTGTCCTTGTAGCGGATGGTTTCTGTGTCCACCGTTGTCTCGACGAAATCGGGGAACGTTTTCCCCTTGAGCTCCGGCATCTTTGGCAAGCGGAGGAGGGCAAAGCCACGGGCCAGGGAGCCAAAGTCCAGGTCTAGAAGAAGAAAGGCCTTGTTTACACTAAACTCACACACAAACCTAAACGATGAAGAGAGTGCTCACCTTTGACTCTGAAGATGAGGCTGCACTCGTGTTTTGCGTATGCCTGGATGTAAGAGACGAAGGCTCTCATGCTCCTGTCAAATATGGCACGATCAGCCAGAGACATGGCCTTAACTTTGGGCAGCACGTCCACCACGTCATTTATAGGAGGCATCTTCTGTAGTGGGCACTGAAGGAAACATTTCATATCCATAGTTTAAACTACCAATAACCACTTGAGCAGAGTGAACGCAAGTATACTCCTCAAAATACCCACTTTCTGGTTGATGGACAAGAAGTTGACGTACGATTCCTCCATAGGGAGGAGAAAGACGAGAGCATTACCCTGGTTGCCGATGCGTGCTGTACGGCCGCACCGATGGACAAAGGCACTGAGAGAAAGACAGACTGAGGCTGAGTATGTTTAAAGGTTTTAGGCTTCTGTACGGGTTGCTATAGAAACGGGGATTTAGGATGCTCACCTGGCACTGCTGGGAGGATCGTACTGCAGCACCCAGTTAACTTCAGGTATATCGATGCCTCTGGCCATCACATCTGTGCACACCAGGATCCCGCTGAGGTTGATGATGTCAACGTTAGAACGACGCGAATGCTGCAAGAACAGTTGAAGCCAATGCGTCACCTTTTCAAGCCCCGGAAGTCGGCGAAAATCTTGTTGCGTTTGTCTTTCATCTTTCCGTGGATGCAGCAGACGGTGACCTTCTTCACCAGAGTCTCCAGGGCTCGACCAAAATACTCCACGCACGCACACGTGCTGAGGAAGAGATGGCAGAACATGATGGCAATTATTCATGAGATGGTTGAGCTGCAGGGTTTTAATTTCCCGAAGCATCAATCAAATCCATCCGTGTTTGACACACCTGAAGAAGACCAGGTTCTTCTCATGCTTGTGTTGCCTCAGAAATGCCACCAGGTTGTTGAATTTGTCCTCTGCCCGACAGATCTACCAGAACAGGACACAACTAGTGTCTTCCTTCTACAATTGAATCTGACAGATGAGGCACATCCAGCAGACTCACAGTGTAGTAATTGGAGAGTCTGGACGGTGTTTTCTGGGTGGCAGAGGCAGCCACACCCTTCTCCTTGACGGCGATGCGGACTGGATTCCTGAGTCCAGCTCTCACCAGTTTCTCCAGTTCCTGCGTCTGAGTGGCTGAAAACAAGCCGGTCCGTCTCTGCTTAGGCAGGTGGCCCAAGATGGTGTTCAGACTGAATGTACAGGCACAGACACATATAGCGTGTCAGACATCAGATAACAGTGTTATGATTCTGGAGATCCTTTCCTCACCTGGCTTCAAAACCCATATCGAGGAGCCTATCAGCTTCATCGAGAACCAGCACCTCCAGACTCTTCACCGAACAGGCCAAGTCCAGACCATCTGCTTTCCTCTTGAACATATCCTCCAGCCGGCCTGGAGTTGCAATTACAATGTTGGCCCTGAAACACAAGAATCAGCAGTGAAAACCCCAGCCATCATCTGAAGCTCTGTGGATTTCAATAGCGAGCAATTTAAGAGTCCATCAAGTTTGAAGGACCTTTGTTGATGGAAGTTATTCACCTTCAATCTGTCTATTTACATTCAGCAGCTCTATAGCTCAGTTCAGTAAACACTGGAAAGTGTTGGTGTCCCTCCATATAAAACCCACCCTCAAGCTTTGTTAACATACCCTTGATCCTTGAACTTCTCCACATCCTCGATTGGATTACTGCCACCGATCAGTAAAATCTGTCTACAGAACAAACATACAGAAGGGGTTTTAATCTCATGGCCATAAAAGACAACAGATAATCTTTTAATGCCACTTTGTCGGTTTAAATTGTGCGCAGCGTGATTGGGTTGAGCTTCATAACCAGATTTTTATTTCAATTATCTTGAAAGAAGACCCGCGTAAAACTCAAGTAAAGACTACTTACGTAAACTGGGGGAACCTTTGGATAAACTGCTCCATCACCTCACTGATCTGAAGTGCCAATTCTCTTGTGGGCGTGATCACCAAGGCACCAACCTGCAGAATCGGCAAAGCTGACAGCTCTGCAGTGCCCAAACTCTTCCCACCTCATGAAATGTTATAATATCAGATTCCATCCTCACCTGCATCTTCTTCAACTTTTCCTCTCGCTTCAGGAGCAGCTCTATGATTGGAATGACAAACGCAAGTGTCTTTCCACTTCCTGTCACCTATAAGAACAAAAAATTAATACTGAAGCTGACAAAATACAAATAAAAAAAACAAAACAACAGGGCATCACACGTTTATAGCTTACAAAGCTTGTAGTAATGAGATTATAATAAGAAATGTCAATCATAGTATGATAAAGTTAAACTAAAACAATAATTAGATCCGGTTTCTTGCCACTTACCGCTTCAGCAGCGACATCTTTATTGCTCATAAACAGCGGAATACAGGCAGACTGAGAAGAAGAAACGATGTTCATGAGGATGTGCACACTAAAGCGTGAAAAGAAACGTTTTAAGTAAAACTGTTACCTGTACAGGTGTCATGTGTGTAAATTTGAGTTCCCTCAGAGTTTCTAAAATCCCGTCATTCAGCTTAACGGGTAAGCTGTCCCACGTTCCGTCGGTCGTATTATCCATGATAAAAAACGTTCTTAAACACAGTTTAAACACAAACTTCTGTCATCGCTGCCCAGCCGCGGAACCACGCTGCATCTGTCCGGTTGCGCTGATGTTTACACGCCGGGTGGAAACTGAAAACTACATCTAACTATGGTTCCGCCTGATGATATTCCCCAAAGGTTCCTCATTCTCCAGTTCCAAGGTTGAGAGAATTTTAGACATCGACTTTTAACAGTAAAATACACGTTTTCTGCGGCAGTTTAGGCTCAAAACTAATTTATTTCTGAAGCGTTATTATCCTTGACATATTTGAACTTGCGTTTAGATTTCAGTTGTTATTTTGAAATGTAGCTGAAAGGTCCCTTGGCCATCTGCATCTTTTTAAATCTGATCTTAAAATCCATGATTTTAGACTGCCTTTTAAAATTATATGACATTTTATATTGGTTTTGTACTGTTATGAACTTTAAGGTAATGTATAATTACACCTTATTCATATTGGTAATAACCAGAAATATATATGAATACAGAATGAGGAAATGTATGTCTTCAGGGTGCTCCAAGACCAAAACAACAAACAAAATCCCAACTCCACCGAAATAAAACCCCCCCTTGTTGAATGGCATTTTATGGTGTGCAATAATACTGCTGTCAGATCAGCATGCTGATATGCCACACCTGGAGGTGGATGTATTATCTCAGCTCGCTCAGATTTAGACAGATTTGTGAACAATATTTGAGAGAAATGGGCCTTTTCTGTAAGTCTTATAACCTTGAGTTCAGCTCATGAAAAATGGGAGGGGGGGGCAAAGAATGTTGAATTTATACATTTGTTTGGTGTTTTCAGTGCCACAGATCAAGATGCTGTTGGAGACTCAGTTGCATATGAAATCACAGGACTTGATTGACAAATTCAACTTATCTATCCCGTTTAGAAAGACATCCAAGTCATCGTACAGAATATTGGCTTTATTATGAAACCTGGGGCGTTTTCCACAACCATTCTACATTTTTACAGAATCATTTATTAGATTTTATTGAAATCACAAAAAAGGGAGACTGTTTGCAGAGCAGAAGACCTGTCTGGCTTCACCACAGATTGTATTTTCCTTACAAAAGTTGGACCATATTCTGTAATAGGACTGTTTGGACACACACAATGCCTTATATGTTCAGCCAATTGGAATCTCTGCATTTGTGTTTTACAGAAGTGTTACCCCGGGTCACACAACAGTGACATATTTACATGGTTAATAGTATATTGCTGCAAAAAATAATGGTTTATCTGAACTATAATTTATATTTTTGGAGAGGAAATTATTAATGAGAGGTAATTTCTAACAGTTGCATGCCACAGGATATGGTCCAAGAAAATATTGTTCAAAATTGTATACAATCATAATTTAAAATCTGGAACCCCCCAAAAACACAACTATAGAAGCAACTAAAGCACACAGCAGTCATTAGGTGTCAGACCCTCCTCCCACCCCAACTAAAACGTAACCTGTCGTTCAGTGTTCTTGTGTTCCAAATATTTCCATTTGAAATCCAACCCTGCCTCAACCTTTCAGTGTTTCCTCCACACCAGAAGCTAAAATGTTTGTAGAATAGACCAACTCAAAGCCCCCCAAAATGTGTGTTCATGTTTTGACCCATGTACTGTACGGGATTCTGAATCACGATGGAGAAGATGTCAACTGAAGTTACCTGGCACAAGGATCACTGAACCTAAAAACTATGGTTTCCATTGGACACAAGCTGCAGTGTAAATCCTTCAGGCATTTAGACACATCCGTCAGGAGTGCAATAACCAAACATGCAGATATCACATATCTGCGTGTTTAACTTGGCTTAGGCACACAGCCGTATGCACTTCAGAAAAAAAAGACCAAAAAAAAAAAGCCATGTTTCACCTACATTTTCAATTCTAATAAATGGAACAGGGTCACATGTAAAACTTAATAAGGGCTACATTCTCCTCTGGTGACCACACATGCTTCTACCCTTTCCAGTACAATTGTAGTGATTACTTCTTCTCCACCTGTTATTACCTTCAAATTATGAGCATCAGACAGTTTTGGTTTAACAGTATTGGAGTTGGACAGAATTGAATTAAAACAAAAACAATAAAATTGACATCTATCCCAGAATGTGTGTGCCATATTTTTTTTCAGAAGGAACCAAACAAGTAACAGGAAAACAACAATATCCGCGATCCAATCAAATGTGGGCTTTACTCAAAGCTGAGTCTCATTTCCAGCGTATAAATACGTGTCTCGGTGTTGGAGAAAACAGTGGAGGACACAGAAGGACTTTTTAAATCACATTACACTACTCGCCGTACTTCAAAAAATCTCTTCAGGTAGTAAATCTGTCCGAGTGTCATTGCCACCAGAACCAGAGCTTCAAAGAACGACCAAAGCACCACTCTGCTGTTTGTGTTGTCGTTGACTAGAACAGAAAGAAGAAGCGTGTGAACATACAATCGAAACAAAGATAATTTCGGTCTCTTGACGAACTCACTTGCTCTGTGTATCCTCTCTCGAACCTCCATGTACTCCTGCTCGTGCTTTACGGCTGTCATGGCAACAGCCAATTCATTGATCATCTCTTCCAGTTTGTTCTGGTGAGCTGAAAAAACAAGCAAGCATATGACTTTCAAATTGGCTACAACTTGTATTTTGTGCATCCCCATGACACACAAAAAGCATGCACGAGGTATGCAACACATGCATTATGGTTCTGCAACTGTGACACATGTCATAGGTGATGCATCATCACCAAAGACATTTGCAGATGTTACGTGTTCTTGCTGTGCAAAAAGTCAAACCACTTGAGGGGGGGGCCCCAACAACTTAACTAGTAACTGCAAAAATGCACAATATTAGTTTAGACTACAGAAGCAAAACTGGTTAGAAAAACTGAAGTGCATTACAAACTCAAAAATCTATTTCACAAAAGCAATTTTGCAATGTCCTGCCCTGGACCCTACCATCCCAGCTGTCACCACCTATAAAAAAAGAGCGCCCAAACCGAAGTCAAGTAGGGGAACAGAGGGAAAGATAGAAGAATCACAAGTAGTAACACAAGAATGGTACACAACTACAGCACCATCAGCCTCGTCTTTGGTTAAGTATGGGCTAAAAGTGTAGCGATGATCCATCAACCTACGCAAACACTGATTGTGTACCTTCTGTCTCCATGTCCTGCCCTTTAGGGGCCTCTCCGATGTCGATGGTGAACATGACGATCTTGGGCGTCATGGTTGACATCTTGTTGCTGAAACAGAACTTGTAGGTTCCATCCATGTGAGCTGCCACAGAATACTTCCCACTGGATTCTCTGTCCCCTTTATAAATCTGCTTGCCATCAGGTCCTGTTATCTAAAAAAAAAACCAAGACAAATACCATTCATTCTTGAGTAAAGGCTAATGTAAAGCCGCAGGTACCATATGGTAGCAAAGCGGATACAGAAAATCGCTCAAAGGCACATTACCACACAGCTCGTCTCGTAAAATGAGTGCATATAACGTGTTCTATAACATCCTTTCATTTTTCTCGTAGAGCATCAGATTGCTTCCTGTAACAACTTAAAGCTCGGTGCTAACGGTGCACTTCCTGTATCATTACGAATAATTTAACCGATTAATAAACACTTCCCCGCGGACTAGTAGGCCGGGTATTGTAAGTTAGAACTCGATAACCATTGAGCACCCGAAATAAGCGAGTAAAAAGGGCAGCGAAGCTCGCAGCGGCTGATTTAATTCGACGGCGCCGGCTAACGTTAGCACAGGCCGCGTCCTCACACCGGGGGGGGGGACGCCACATTTCCCGACACGGACGCACCCCCCCCCATAAACCCCCCCGACAAAAGCGCCCTCACCTCCACGTCGATGTCGAGGAAGCCGCCCTCGGCGACCTCGAACATGAGGCCCATCTTGGTGCCGGAGTTGACCCGCTCGTAGAAGCACTCCTCGGCATGGGCGTCGATGCTCACGAAGTATCCGGACGCGGTGGCGCACAGGACGGCCGCCAGGACGGCCAGCTCCGACACCGTGAACATGTCTGCAGCGCTCTGGAGCCGCGGCTCTGTGTGTGTGTGTGTGTGTGTGTGTGTGTGTGTGTGCGGGGGGTGTCGGGGGACGCTCGGGCTTTCGGCGGGTCCGGTCGGGGTGCGGGGCGTCGGGCGGTAGGAGTGTGTTTGTGCAGATGTGGAGCCGCATCCGCCGCCGCTGAGCTACTGCCACGTACGGTCTTAGACGGCGAGCGGCGAGGGCCAAACCTCGCGCAAGGACGCGCGCGTCTGCAAAACCGATAACCAACGCGGCAAATAAGTCCTGAAAACCCAAGAGGGCCGGGATTAGTGCTGTGTTGTTGTTAATGAGGCCTTTAATTAAAAACATTGTGGAAAAAGTAAAGTTTGAGCAGTCATATTGGGTTGAAGGACACAGTTAATCTACCAGTGAGGATCCTAATTGACCGTAATTGACCTAATTGTAGCTTTTCTCCAGCTTTTTCTGCATTTGTTTAAATTATTTCAAACGGTATAAAATGAGGAGGGATGATGATGCTCCACTGATACAATCTTAAATTGTCCTAAATCATCTTTTGTTTCATAGAAGTCGACATAGATCAAGATTGCATAATGCTGACGCTAAATTATGATTACAAGTGCAATGTACAAAGACATCTCTTCAATTCACCCTTATTTGTAAAAACAGAGGTAATAAGGTCAATAAATTCCCACTTCAGTTCCATTCCTTATTGTTGCTTTATTGAATGTTTGTCTCGTGTTTCTCCAGAACGTCTCTGTTTTGAGTCAAATAGCCGTGCTCATGTGATATTTGGTGTTTCTGATTGTGTCAACAGTCCAAATAGTTAATTTGAAGCCTCCACCGCGCCTCCCTTCCCGACAGCGCCGCTATAATAATCGCGATGGAAAAGGGGCGCCAGCGCGCATGCGCGGAGCCGAGCCGTTTGGTGCACCGCACGGCGCGTGCCGCGCGGCCCCCCGACGCCGTGGCTCGAGGCGGGCGGGGCGCTGGCGGGCGGTGGCGGTGAGCAGATCCGCGCGCCCCGTGTTTTGTCGCATGTCTGGTGACGTCAGCACTCGCCTCCCTTTGAAGTCTCCGGGCCGAGGCCTAGAGACTTTGTGGAACGCACAAGCTTTTCCCTTTTTTTTTTTTTTTTTTTTCCCCCCCTTTTTTTTTTTTTTTTTAAAAAAAAAAACCGCCGATGCCGAGCTTTCGGTGCCCGTCGTGACCGGGCGAGAGCCGATGAAGCACTTTAGCCCGTGAGAGAAGCGGACGCCGTCGGGGAACGTCAGCCAGCTAACCTTTAGCTCCTGCTAAGTGCCAGCGAGGAAGTGAAGGAGGAGGAAAAAAAAAGAGAAGATGACATCTCGGAGGTGAGAGGAGACGTCTGGACCACAATGTCCTCCGGGGGGGGGTCTGCTCAGCTGGCCGGCCTTAACCCGACCGGGCTGTTCTGGGCGCCGCTTCGTCCGTGAACGAGCTCCGGACGGGTTTTTAGGGGGGGAGGCAAAAAAACAAGAAAACCCCCCAAAAAACAACAACAACAACAGCTGAGCCGACTAAAACCGCTTTGTTGAGCACGACACAGCAAGTAGTTGTCAATAATGCAAATGATTGGGGAGGTCCCGACCGCTGTTATTCAAACTTGTGCAGGTCTGATGTTTGGAGCTACTATTTTTTTTCCAATGCTAATTCGGACACTATTAGACATTTTCAGTGTTACGAAGTCCCATCGAGGTAAACAAAAGAAACACCCAGACGCGCTGTTGTTCATCTAATGTCAACTTTGTGGTGTATAAAAGCACAAAGATGATGCGAAATGGGCATGAATGATGGTGATACTGTGTCCCCCTTATCTCTAGATTGCAGAACTGCATATTAATGAATTAACAACACATAACTTGTGTGAAGCTTACATTTTGATTCCACAATAATGCTAATTGTCTCTTTGTATTTCAGGTGGTTCCATCCCAACATCACTGGGGTGGAGGCTGAAAACCTCCTGCTGACCCGGGGAGTAGATGGAAGCTTCTTAGCCCGACCCAGTAAGAGCAATCCTGGAGACTTTACCCTCTCCGTACGGTAAGACAAATTACACCCCCTTAAACTACAATCAATAATTTCAGTCCTTGAACAGTGACAGACACTAAGAAAGAGAAAAACTGTCATCTGAGCCCGCTTTTTTTGCACATCAGCGTCATGACTTCATCAAGTTCCCTTATTTTTCAAGAAATTTTCGAGCATTGACTGTAATTCGTTATAAAGGTGTGAAGTGTCAGTAAATGTGTTTTGCCGCCTCGTGCGAGTTGCGTTGGAGGTTTAACAGTCAAGTGAAGCTGAAGTGAAATATAAAAAGGTCCAAATGCAGGAAATAGACAACTGCATATACACAAAAAAGAAAGCAAGCCCTGACCTTCTGATGTGGCTGTCATAAATAGAATGACTGACCTTATAAAACAAACACTAGCTGAAACTAGTCATGTTGGTCTTCTGTCATAATCTGACAGTGAAGGGCTCTTCTCTTACTCCACTGGTACTATTCAGACTTGAATCATCGGTCAGTGAACTACCGTCAGCTTTCAGAAGGCTTGCTGTTGGGGACAAGTCCACACAGAAATGCCCCTCAGTTGTCCCTTCAACTCTGTCGAGTCTTTCAGCCCGTTTTGGCTTTTGAGTTAGAAAATCAAGATGCACACCGGGGTCAATTGTCCTGTATTGTTCCAAAGCGCAGTTGTCCTTGCTCTCCGTTCCCACGTTGTTTCCGAGCACAACATAAACCACACACGGTTAGCGCCTGTATTATGAGGCTGATGATGTCAAGTTTCGAAAAGCAGGCAGCATATTCATCCGCATCAGACCGTTGTGGACTTTTGCCATCATTGTCCCGCAGAGCGTGTCCAGCGCAAAGCACGTGTGTGTCTGCCTCGCATAAGTTACCGTGTAACCTTGTCCACCTATGTTGAGGTCAGAAAACACTTGCTGGTTGTTTTCCAGCAAATTGGAACTCTGAAGCAGTTGGCCAGTAGTTGTTGATTGTGCAGGCACGATGTTTCATCCAGGGTTTCTTAGAGACCCAACCAGCAGGAAAACAGTGTATGCATTTATTAAGCAAATAGAAACTGCACTGTAAATGGTTGTGAACATTTGTCTTTGTGGCTGCTGAATGTGAGAAGAGGCAGCTGTTTAGTCATGAAACAACAATAAATGCAGCTGCGCACAACTAAACGACACAATCTTAAGGTAACGTTGCAAAATCATGGTTCAACAAAACGTAATCACAAGTTCTGTAGAACAGATTATGTTGAATATTTTGGGAAACCATCGAAGAAATGTTTATTTTGGGTGTTATCTCCAGTATGAGCTTGAGTCATACATTTTGGAGAAGTATCATTAACTCCCTGAAGCTGGTGAAGCCAGTGTTATTTTTATCACCTCCTCCTCGTTAGGCTGCAGAGACCCGCGCCACATTTACGTCTTGTAGAAATAAAGCAAGTCTTGCTTCTCTTTTGAAGACTTTTCCACCAGGACACCGGTTCGAACAAGCCCGCCCAGCTCTTTTTCTGAACACATGCCAAATGTAGCTGTAAGCTATCCAAAGTTTAATGCTGCTGAGCTGAAGGACTGCTGCAAGTTCTCCTTCTCTATTTTCTGATATGATGGCGGTCCTCTCCAGCGGCTTGGCTGTTTAATCAGAAAGCATTTCCTTTGTAGATTTGCCAGCATTTTATCACCATTACTGGTTTCACTTCTCTGTAAATCAAACCAATGGCCCTCTGGTGCTATTTATAGCTTTGATTTTTTTTTTTTTGAAAAACCAAAATAAATATGCTCACGTATGGGTCTCTTAAGTGCAGCAAATTCTCCTGTGGGAGATGTGCAACGTACAGTTTTGCTCTTGGCAGCGGTTCTCTAAGTGCTCGTGCTCTGGTTTTGTATTTGTTACAGGCGAAATGGAGCCGTCACCCACATTAAGATCCAGAACACAGGAGACTACTATGACCTCTATGGTGGGGAGAAGTTTGCCACCCTGGCAGAGCTGGTGCAGTATTACATGGAACATCATGGGCAGCTAAAAGAGAAAAACGGAGATGTCATTGAACTCAAGTATCCGCTCAACTGTGCAGACCCCACCTCTGAGAGGTGAGCACTCGCACTGGAACTTTTCTCTACAAACTGCTGAGGGTCACAAAATCTTTGTGTTTAGAAAGGAGCTGTCAGTTTAATTAAGTGACAAATATTTAAATTTTTATGTTATTCAAGAGTATTTTATTGAACTCATAATCTCTTATATCTGTCTTTCATTAAGTTAAAAAAAAACAATTTCCTGGCTGCAGACCAGATATGAAAGGTTTCCAAAAATATCACAACAAATAAACTCGGTATTCTTTATTCTGGAAGCCCATATATCACATAACAATGTTAAAAGGCTCAATTCAAAGTTTTGCTTGAGGATGTGAGACATTTTGTATTCTGGAGCCAGATGGTTCCATGGCCACTTGTCAGGCCGGGAGGCGGAGAAACTGCTGACTGAAAAAGGCAAAAACGGCAGCTTCCTGGTGAGAGAGAGCCAGAGTCACCCCGGGGACTTCGTTCTCTCGGTCCGCACGGGAGACGACAAGACAGACAGCAGCGACAGCAAACCAAAAGTCACTCACGTCATGATCCGCTGCCAGGTAAGCGTCACTGCACGTCCCTTTCACAGCACGTGGCTTGTGAGTGTGCGCGGCTGCCTGTGTCTGGCGTGGGATGAATGACGCACCCCTGCCTTTGATTTGGAGTACCAGTCACACGTCTGATCTGTTGAGCTCTTCTTCTTCAGCATGACCTCAAATATGATGTCGGGGGAGGGGAGAAGTTCGACTCACTCACAGACTTGGTAGAACACTACAAAAAGAACCCCATGGTAGAAACCCTGGGCACCGTACTTCAGCTCAAACAGGTATCTCCGTGCGCAGCAACTGTTGTGACCGGAAGCTAAAGCAACATATCTGGACTGTGTCTTCTGCCCCTCCCCCTCCTCCGCAGCCCCTAAACACTACTCGCATCAATGCAGCGGAAATCGAAAGTCGAGTCCGGGAGCTGAGCAAACTAGCAGAGGCCACAGACAAGGTCAAGCAGGGCTTCTGGGAAGAGTTTGAGGTAAGTCGCCACGTTTAGTTACGGCGCAGCGACCGTGGCGTCCGTCGGCGCTGAAATCTGAGCCCTCTCTCCTCTCCTGCAGACTCTGCAGCAACAGGAGTGCAAGCTGCTCTACAGCCGCAAAGAGGGCCAGAGGCCGGAGAACAAAAACAAGAACAGATACAAAAACATTCTGCCTTGTGAGAACACCGTCTTCCTCAGCCGCCAACAGGAGACGCCATAAGTTGGTCTAACTGATGTTTGCGTGTCTTTCCAGTCGACCACACTCGGGTGGTGCTGGATGACAGGGACCCAAATGAGCCTGGCTCCGACTACATCAACGCCAACATCATCATGGTAAAGTAGCGTCACGCCTCTCGCACACACACACACACACACACACACACACACAGATGAGTCAGCACGTCATCAGCACATAGCTTCAGCTTGTGTTGTTGTCGTGGCGACGTCCCGCTCATCCCGTACCCTCTGTCGGTCCCCGTGTCTGCGTGCGCACGTGCAGCCGGAGCTGGATGTGAAGTGCAACAGCACCAAGGGGAAGAAGAGCTACATCGCCACTCAGGGCTGTCTGCAGAACACCATCAGCGACTTCTGGAGGATGGTGTTTCAGGAGAACTCCCGGGTCATCGTCATGACCACCAAAGAGGTGGAGCGGGGAAAGGTGAGTGGCGCAGCTTTTGATGCGGCGGGTGGGTTTCTGAGGGGCTGGTGGGTAATCACAACCGCCTCCCAACAGAGCAAGTGCGTGAAGTATTGGCCAGACATGTCGGCGCTGAAGGAATACGGTGCCATGCGCGTTCGTAACGTCCGGGAGACGGCCGCCCACGACTACATCTTAAGAGAACTCAAACTTTCTAAAGTCGGGCAGGTGAGTGTCTGAACAGGACGCACAGCTACACTTCAGACCACTTCTGACGATCTTTAATGAGCAAATGGTGAGATTTCAGCTGTCACAAAGACACAAAGTCACTAGTTTGGAGGTGTTTCTTCATCTTTATCACTGAAATTAAAGTCTGACGACCAACACCGACCCTTGAACTTCACAACAGCAACATCGAGTTTAGTTAGAATCTTTTGAGGATGAGGAGTTTGCAGTCCTGAACGCTGACTTTGGCCTGTTCGCCTCCAGGGCAACACAGAACGCACCGTCTGGCAGTACCACTTCAGGGCCTGGCCGGACCACGGCGTCCCCACCGACCCTGGCGGTGTGCTGGACTTCTTGGAAGAGGTCAATTTGAAGCAGGAGAGCATTCTGGATGCGGGACCGATAGCAGTGCACTGCAGGTACGCCGGCGGAGCCCTGGGAGACTCGCTCTGTCTGTGGTTTGGGCGGGTCGTAACCGTGCGCTTGTGTCCTCCAGCGCAGGGATCGGGAGGACGGGGACGTTCATCGTCATCGACATCCTGATCGACGTCATCAGAGAGAAGGGCGAGTCTTTTAACTGCCGGTTGCTTATTTTGAGGAAGTCACAAGTGTAACATCTGCGTTGCTGTCATGCAGGGGTGGACTGTGACATCGATGTGCCAAAGACCATCCAGATGGTTCGTTCCCAGCGGTCAGGGATGGTGCAGACTGAAGCCCAGTACAGATTCATCTACATGGCTGTTCAGCACTACATAGAAACTTTGCAGCGGCGTATCGAGGAAGAGCAGGTGAGCCTCACAAAACACTCCACAGATCTCCCTCTTCGGCCCGTAAGCCTCGATTTTTTTAATTATTTTTTTTTCATCCACTGCAGAAAAGTAAGATAAAAGGACGCGAGTACACCAACATCAAGTACTCCTTATCGGACCTGACTGGCGGGGAACAGAGCCCTTTGCCTCCTTGCACTCCTATTCCTACTCCCACCTGCACAGAGTAAGAAGAACTGCTGCTCAACATCTGTTGGCTCTTTCATATTCTGGCAGTTTTAATGACTGTGTGTGCGTGCGTTTGTGTGTGTGTTGACAGGATGAGGGAGGACAGCTCCAGGGTTTACGAGAACGTGGGGCTGATGCAGCAGCAGAAGAGCTACAGATGAGATTTGGCCCTGTTCGTTCCAGGTAAACAAAAGAATTTGCTTTATTTATATCTATGATGTCTTATTAAAGGTGACGGGTGTGTTTAATAATCCCGCAAATGCAACATATGTGTGTACATGTCGATTATAGTCTATAATAATAGGTCTGTTTGTTTGTGTGTATGAAGTAGCTGTGAGATATTTAAATATTGATGCAGGCTCCCTCCATGACTGCCACCATTATAGCATCCACCATGTTTGTTGATGTTCTGGAAATTCTTGTATTCTTGTGAAAATTAACAATTCGGAACCATGGCTTCAGCAACAGCAAATTGAACCAGCAAGTTTAAAAAAAAAAAAAAAAGGGTATAAATATGATAAAATGCCAAAGCCAGGAATGCACCAAGCAAGAACCTTAGTCAATCATTGCTCCGTCACATGCCCGTTTTCTTTCGTCCTTCTCCCACAGGATCTTGATACCTGACAGTTTTTTCGCCAGCTACACCTTGACGCCTGAGACTTGACCGAAACGACACAAAACAAACACACACACACACACACACACACACACTTACTCACACATATGCACCCATTTGCCCTGGAGCTGAATTGTAAACCACTGTGATGGTGAGAGGAGCCTAACTTTGGAAATCTCAGACTAAACCGCAGTTTTTAGTCACCCAACAAAGATGGTCGACTTTTTCCTCTTTTTTATTAACAAAAGGAAGATAATATAGATTGTTAGTAGACAGACATGTTTTCTGGACCGTGTCAACCACATATATGATCCAAGACCCTTTGAACCCTTAACGCCTGTAAACAGGAAATGATTGTCTAGTTTCACTGTGTTGTACAGAAACACACCAGTGTTGATTTATAGCCACCTACACATTAATATCTTCTTTCTTTCTTTTGCACCAGAGCTATGAAGTTCAATTCAGGCAGGTTTTTTTTTTTTTTGATTTCCAGGACACACAGCTAAGCATTCCTGAGCTCGAGCCGAGCGCCACGCTTTTATTTTTTTGCGGCGCAAGAGTGACACTCATGCCTTGATTCACACGGTGGATTTAGAAATAGTCCCATCTGGGGTTGAAGGAGGAATTTCCAGAATTTGCTCACCATCTCATGCCTTCACTTCTCTCAGTCGGTGCGTCGTGGCGTTCAGGGGACTCTGCGTGCATCTCGGTTGCAGGAATCATCACAGATGCACGGCTGCCATTAACATCCTTTTCTCTTTTTTTTTTTTTTTTAAAGTGCATATTAATATTATTTTTAATACAAATGCCTTTCGTGTACTATTGCCTATTTTGAGCACCACGTGCTGAATTTTAAGCGTCACGGTTTCAGAAGCAATCGCACAGCCTCGGCTTTGGCACCTTAGATAGCCAACGTTTGGTCATGTTGTCGTCATCTGGAGGCAGTTTTGCGTGTACAAATGCACATACACAGGTTTATGTAGAGCTTTTTGTTGTTGATGGTGTTATTCAGAGAGAACTTTGTTGAGGAGTAGTTTGGCATTTTGGGAAATAAGTAAGCTACATATGAAGCTGCAGCTAGCAGTGGAATAGCTTAGCCTGGACAGGAAGAAACAGCTCATCTGACTTTATTTAAAGTCTCTGCTCCCATTCAGGAAACCATACAAAAATACAACCACACACCGAGTTATCCATTAATATGCTGCTATCAAGAAAAATTCATCACCTTTGAATCACTGATAACGTCCATGTCCATGTGCTAAATATGAAGCTGCTGAGGGTAGCTGATTAGCTTAGCTTCAAGAGTCAACAGCCATAACGCCAAAGTTCATTTCACACATCGCCTCGTTAAATAGTGCAAAACCAGAAGTGTAACGAGAGCGCCATCGTCATCCATGGTCCAAAGCTTTTATCTGCATCAGATAGGGACGTCTGTGAGAGCCTGCTAGCTCCTGCTTCATTTCTCCACCCCTCACGTTTGGGACCCAAATCTGCAATAAAACCGTTTCCCACAATGTCAAACTGTCCCTTTAACGCAGTAACAATCATCTTCAGCACTCACACTTGTCCAAGGTGAGGATTCTCAACACTATTTACCAACACACGGCCTGACAATGTTTCACGAAGCCTTCCCAGCATCTGTCACGACACACAGACACACACACACACACCAGTGCCGACCCACGACCTGGAGAGAAGGAAGAAACGGTTCTCCTTGCCTTGAGGAACAGCTCACAACAACCACTGATCAAGAACTGAACTTTTCTCTGCTTTTTCTGAGCTGTTTCCTCCTACTGGTGGATGCTGCTTCTCAGCAAGTGTTCTTTGAAATGGTTCTGCTCCTCCTCCTCCTCCTGGTGTCCTCCAGCCCCTGACTCACTGAGCAAATCTTTAGTGTGGTGCACTGTATGCAGTTTTATCATCACACAGATGAGTTCGTACCTATGTTTTGCAGAGTGTGCGTGCTTGTGGTGTTGTTCTTTTGTTTTGTTTTTTTTGTGTGTGTGCGTCCGTCTGTGAGAGAGAGTGCCTGTCATCCATATGTTCTCGAACCCCCACCCCCCTTTCCAAGACAATAAAACTGCTTTTCTCTGATCATATAAGCAATTCAGATGCATAGACGTGCCTTCTATGCATATGCCTCTGTGTATGTGATAGCTATTAAAATGAAGCAGTGCTCTTTCCATTCAAGAACCTGTAACAAATAAATGTGAATTATGTCAGCCTAAACAAAAAAAAAAGGAGAAACGGTGATCACAATGCAAACAAACTATATTTTTTAACATGTATATTGTACATGAGCACCTGGTAGAGGAGAATGTACTTACTAAAACATATCTACTTGCCAATAAGATATGCTGTCTGTATATTCCTACAGCTTTGTCCCTGGGACACGGGGAGGAAACTCACCAAGCTTAAGAGGTTTATGACTTTCAATGCAGTTAACCGTGTTAACTTCCTCAGTAACAATAAATGGCAGACTCGTGCCACAATACCTCTGTTTTTCTCTTTCTGTCTGATATTTGCGCAAATTTTTTTCCCCCACGGCTGCTGTCAATCTTGGTGCTTAACGAGTTAATTAATACAGATTGATGGCAGACGTGTGAGCCTTTGTAACGTTAGACATGTATTTGTGACTGCAGGCCTGTGCAGTGAGCTTATGCATCAACCTGAGTGTCAGCTAAGACCTAATGTATCTCATTTAATGACCAGATGGGCCAATTCAGAAAACGCAGTTTAAAATGCCACTGAATCAACCTAAAGTGCAGGATGCGTTCAGGTATATAAATGTTTAAATGGCTCTCCACTGGGGCCTTTCACTGCATGTATTTTATATTATATATTTACATGTATTTAAGATATGAACACATCATACATGAAATAAATAAAGCAGCCTTGATCAAACCCAATCCAAATCAGGGATGGAATTCACCCAAGTTTATAACTAAAATGATAAGATGTGTGTATGTTTTACAACTGTTAGGGGGTTCCTGATGTAACCTTGGGGTCTTGCATTAGTTATTTTCAGGCTTGTGCAACATAGAACGACAAAGAAAGTGA
This sequence comes from Lagocephalus sceleratus, assembly GCA_911728415.1. Taxonomy (NCBI): domain Eukaryota; kingdom Metazoa; phylum Chordata; class Actinopteri; order Tetraodontiformes; family Tetraodontidae; genus Lagocephalus; species Lagocephalus sceleratus. The sequence continues at coordinate 4,493,247 of CAJVRN010000148.1, forward strand.
ATGCATATTCGCTTTTTGATTGTCGTTTCGAGAACACAGTGAAGCCACTCCCGCCTGCACCGTCCCTGCAGGACTGCAGACTTCCAGTAGATGGAGACAAATGAAAACATTTGTTTTGACCTGAACGGATTCGGCTTTTTATTGATTCCGTGTCCATGCTCTGCTTTCCTCACCTGCTTCTTTTGCTAGATGATACTTCCCAGAATTGTATTACTTATTGTAAAGTGCATTTATTTCTTTTTTTTCTTCAACGTCTGAATATGAACACATTGGTGCCCACTTTACACCTGCAATGGAAACATCTCCCCTTATTTCTTACAGCGCACAGAGCTGGAAGTTACTTTTATTTTTTCATTCATTAGATGACATGTCAGTCTCTCTTGGACTCTTCGTGGCCGATGTTTTGCTGTGACATCCGCTGCATTCACCCGGTTTCCCGTCAGCACAGACCACACCGGGGCTGATGACGCTCTGACGTTTCCTCTGGCTCCACATGCCAGTCACAGCGCCGTGATTCAGCTCATGAATCCGGAGCGAGGGCACTGCGGGTCCCTTAAAGGTTCCCGACCACGTCAGGGGTAGTTTGATGCGTGTAGTTTCACAAAGACAACTCCATCTGCAGCCCGTTTCTGGGGGACATGTGAAAGCAGGTCCCAGTATAAATGGGTCAGAGGTTTTGTTTTTGTTTCCCGGATGAGAAAACACCCCCCCCCCCTTCAGCTGTCTACGACGCCGGTGTTCTCTGCTTTCCTTCAATCCGATCTTTCATTCGCTCCCCCGAGCACGCCCTCACTCATCAACATCTGTAGCGTCCCGTTCACGCGCAGCGTTATTGGCCACATCTGTCCAACTGCAACTGCGCAACTGCGGCTTCATCCCCGCAGCACATCTGCATCATCTGCAAATCGGACCCCATCACATTGTGCATCCATCATTGTAACTGCACGGAGATAATGCACGTCTTGCTCAGACTAATGCAGACGGACGGGCAGGGCAGGGGCCCTCCTCGGCTCTTACGAGCCTCTCAGACGGCGCGCTTGCGTAACTGTAAAGCATCACCGAAGTGACAGGTTTTGCCCAGATGAATCCTTATTTCATGGAATTGTACCTGATTATGGTGAACTATTAAATCGACGTTGCGCCACAGAGGGGCGCCAGAGAGCCGGGCTGGCCCCGCATGGTGGCGCTGGTTTGACTGGTTCAGTTTGACGAAATAGTCACCGTGCCCGACGTCATAAGAGTGTGACCGTATCAGCATTTATCTTTGTTGGTTAAACGGCCATTCCTCTGAGATGGCTGCAGGTTAACTCTAGCGGTGCTCGCTGAATAATAGAATTACATAATCGCTGTAGTCTGTAATTGCACAGCGCAGAGGGCCTATTGGATTTGTATTGTATTGCACATAATAAGTGCAGCTGTTTAGCTTGAGGGGGAATAAAGATCCAAAAATAGATCTATTAGAATGTGCTCCCATATGGTTGGCGAACAGAAGCGCTTATGGAGCACACGTGTGCCAGAAGAGAGGCAAAGTACCAGGAAGACAAGAGGGAAATTAAATTATTGATGAGGAGAAATGTTACAGTGAAAGAGTTCACATTGTTTTAGTGGAACATGGAAGCAACGCTTGACTTGAGAAATCCAATTTGAAGAAGAGGAACGAGTCTTCAATCAATCAATGTGATTCTCATTAGTTCTGATCATCGGGGTTTTTCAGAGAATCACAGATGAGTTCTGATAGAGCTCCAGAGATCGGAGATTTCTATTTTAACATGATCTTTATTATTTATTGAGCTGTGTTTATTTATTTATCTATTTGATGTGACATTGGAGGTCTGAGAGCTCATGAAAATCTTGGAAAATTTCATAACTTGTACTGTAAAAATGAATTTTACAGATGTTTTGCTTTTCAAGAAACCATGACATAGAGTCTGATTGTATCATCACATTAATGATTTTGGCACTCTGATCAGAAATATGTTGAATTTTCAGAGGAGTAAAGGAACATAAAATGGCTAAGAGGAGACAGGTTGCGCAGCGCAGCAGCATTTAAGCTGGATAAACATTTTTCTTTCCGCCTCGTTGTTCATTCGCGCTATCTTCTGCTGATGCGATGAGAGTGGATGGATTTAGTTAAACTGAGAGAGAGAGAGAGGGAGAGAGAGGGAGGAATGGGGGAGGGAGGCGTTTACTACAGTGTGTGTGAGGAGGAGACTGGAGCGAGGAGGAGAGGAGAGGACCAGGCTGGATGCTGAGACCGAGCTGCTGAAACCTCTGAAGCAGCCGCGCTGAAAAAGAACAAGTGTTTTGGAAGGAGAAGGTAAGACCAGATCTCCTGGGTTATGTTCACATTTGACTGGAATGATCTGATTCATGGAAGACGACTAAACCATCAAGTTCTGCTGCCATAAAAAGCACCAACTCATCATGTTGTCTTTGATGTTTTTGATCATTTTCAGTTCCCTTTGATAAAGTTTTGACTATTTCACGTGTCTTTACTGATGTCTTTGAACCCCTTTCAATTCCTAGTTGACCTTTTGTACCTCCCAATTCCCTCCATAATGAGGAAGATTAATTTTATAATTCTGCTGCAGATGAGCTTTAACTTCCCTCGCGTCCAGGCTGCAGCTCTACTTCTTGAGCATCTCCTTTTTCCAAACATTCTCCCCTTTTTTGTTTCATGCCATTGATACGTGTTCCTTTTCTTCAGTCAATCCGTAAAAAAAAAAAAAGAAAGAAAGTGACTTTTCCCAACACATAACGCCTCTAAATCAGTTCTAATTTTGGTCTCTGTGTTTGCACTTTAGAGGTGCTGTCTGGACGACTCTCTTCTGTTTCCTGTTTTAGTTTTAAGTGATCTTTTTCTGCTCCATTAGCTGCTCTCACTGTTCACTCTGCTGTTGTTTTCCCATTGTGGATGATACAGTGAATCCATGCTGTTGCTGGTGACACGTGCTGTCAGCATTCAAGCTGAGGTGGAGATTAGAAAGCGCTGCTTTCTTTCATCGTGCGTGTGTGTGTTTGTGTGTGTGTGTGCGCGTGTGCATGAAATCAGTTTAGGATACGGTCACGCCCACTTCCCTCTGCTGGCTCTATCATCTTCTGCCATATTTGAGGTGTGTTGAGCCCCATTTTCTTTCCCAGGCCCCCTGCAATCCCAGCTGAATGCCCCCTTTGACCGCCGATCAGCTGTATCGACTGCAGAGCGTGCGAGGTGGGCGGTGGATTAACAGCCCCCCCCCCTTGCTACCCCAGTCAGCTCGATTCAGGGAAAATACCTCCTGGATGTGCAACTTTTAGCGAAGGTTCATGTACATTACGTAATCACACCCCCGGTTAATGAGCCGCAGCCAGCTTCCTGCAACATTTCTCCACATTTGCGCTGTCATGACACCAGATTTCTGAATTCTGGAGTAAAAATTCATGTGTGAATTAATGAGGGAGGCCCGAACCAGAACACGGTGTTACATATTAATACAGCAGCGGTGGCATTAACATGCTGAGGAAGTATCCCTGGTGTCAATACCTTAGTGGCGTGTGCAAATTTTAGGACTTTAAAGATTATTTTCAGGCAATGTCATTGGAAGGTTGTGCAAGAGTGAGAACTCTCAATCGTGATTGCGGGGTTTCTGGGAGTTTTCAGCTCCCAAAGAGAAGAGGAGAAGACAGCGGACCAATGCTTCGGACATGCCATCGATACAGCTTCACTTCCTTCCAGAGTCGGGGGCCGAGCCCTCTCTGACCCCTTCCGCTGAGCTTCCTCATCACTTCCAGCAGGACTCTTCCTCAACCCTTTGCTCTTCCGAGCATTTATCTCCCTCCACTTCCCTCCACTTCATCTGTGCAGCTGATGCGTTTGTGTTCACAGCACTCTGGAAGTGTCTCACAGACGCAATGGGAGCAGTAGATCTGGGTCCTCCGTGACCCCCCCCCCCCTTCCCCCATCGGTGGGTGACTGTGGGATTTCTCGCAAATGAGGCAAAGCAGCTCAGGTCACAGCTGCGCGGTCCTCATGTGGACCCGGGACAGAGAACACCAGCGATGACGCGAGCGCCGCCGTACTTTGATCATTCAACAGTAACAGGGCCGGCGTCCTCTGGGAACAGCGTGTCAAAATACAAGCACAAGCACGCTTTTCTCCGCCGCCAGCACCCGAGCGGGGGGGGGGCAGGACTGATCATCGGACATTTAACTTGAAGCAAAGCCTGCTGAAACCATCAAAACAACCCCCGCAGATGTTTTTGTTGCCGCCCCTGGGGAGGCTGCAGCGTCACCTCTTCTGTATTCACACATGCTCATGATCTGAATCTGACTCGCCTGCACCGTACGGGTGTTTGCTCTCGTACCAAACGCGCCACGGAGGCTCCACTTAGAACAATAAACACGCTTGTGGTCTTTGAATGTGGACGCCTTTGGTTGGACCTCGACCTGCGGAGGGGCAGAGCAACAACCACCCGCGTTCGGACCTGAACTCGCCAGGATATTTTAAACCAACTTCGACCTCTTGACCTCTTGTGCAAAGAGAGTAACCTTCAGGGACCAGCAAAAAGTGGGAAACCTCTGATTCAGTTGTCATTTTATTTGTGAAACCCTCCTCAAGGCGAGGAAAAAGCTTTCAGTGTGACTATGGAAATGAAGAGCGGCCTTATCTTTTCCTGTATGTACTCGAATGCATCACGCTCGACTTGTCTATGATGCATTCAGAGAGTCTTTAACAAAGCTCTCCCCCAGCCTTGATGGAGTTACGGCCAGATTATTCTTAAATCTGAGCTCAGGAGTCATTAAATGCCTGGGGGGGGCGGGGCTCCAGCGCATCTCAGCGTCATCCGAAGGGATAAAGTGGGTGGTGGTGTGCATCTGCAGATCTGAGCCCCGTGAGCTGCTTCCTCATGACTGGGACCAGCGTCTGTGGGGGAGTGGAGTGACGCGGACCATGAATGGACCGTCCTGGATGAACAGGCGCCGGCGGACGGGCGCGGGAGGCGTCAGCAGCTGTGACGGCACGGCGGGGGCGTCGTCCGTGGGAGGGATGAGTCTGCTGAGGAGATGACGCCGTGTTTGTTGTGGAGGTCCGAGCTGGGAGACGTTTTACTCCGGGGCTCCTCAGGGAACGTTCTGCGGACCATAAATAAGCGGGACGTTCCCGCCGGAGCGTCGGAGGTTTTCCTGAGATGACTAACCTCATTTAATTAAAGCAAATGGCTGAACTGAAGCCCGCAGCCACGTTTTTAAGGGTCTGGGCTCGGCGCAAGGGCTGAGGGGCACAAAAGGCCTCACGATCATCGAACGTTTGTGTGATGGGGTGTCACCACAGAGTCCCAAATAATAACAGTTATTATTAAACCTACATAAACAACTGAAGTCAGCTCAGGAGGGGAGTCACAGCATCACAGGCTGGGATGACGTCGGCTCTCCCAGCTTCCTGCAGCGCTTCCACACATTCACACAATGTGTGTTTGCCTCTGCGTGTGTGTGTGTGTGTGTGTGTGGCCCTACAGCCTGCAGCTATTAGTCAGCCCACATATAGTCTCATGCAGCCAAATTGCCTGGGTTTCCCTTTCCTCGGTGTCCTTCTTTGCTTGTCTCTGCGCTGCTGACCTCATGTGACAGGTCCTCCCACACACAGGGCGCGCTCTTTTGTGCGCGCGTCAACTCACTCTGACGGCCGCGGACCATCGGCGGCCAATTAACGCCGTACCTCCACCTTTCCAGCATCGGACGCTGCTGTCCAGCCGTCGACCTTGACCCCACCACTCTGTCCCAGCTCTCGGGGCTGCGCCCGATTTGACCACGCTTTGCTGAGCGCCCTCGCGTCACCCGTTGGATTCGTTGCCCACGGGCCTCCTCCGCCGAACGAAAACCAGGTCTGCTTGACTGGCGTGGGCCATGTCCAGCCTTTCGGCCTGGTTGAACGTAATCGATGGCCGTGAAAATACAGCTCGAGCTGCGGACCCACACGTGAGCATGACCCGGAGCCAGTAGCAACAATTAAAGAGGAAGGGCTGATTCATCAGCTTAACCCAGCGGTGGGTTTAATAATTCAGCATCAGCTGAGGTGTGTTCTGGTGCATATTTCATAAAATGGCGTCCGTGTGCTCTTCCCAGTTAAATCTCTTTTGGTGTCTGGTCCCAGTTAACCATCCTGAACCAGTGGTGAGTGGGCAGCTGTAAATTACTGCTCCCCTGTAATTGTAGAGCGGTTGACACCCGGCTCACCTCACTGGCTCTGACCTATAATCTAAGATTCACACACACACACACACACATCGGTGTGAGAATGTCTCCCGCGTGGGAGGTCGTTCAGCCAACAGGCACTTTAAGACAGGAGTGAATCAAAGGGGGCTCGTGTGCTGACGTGTGCCCTTGCTGTGGCCTCCCAAAGCAGACTGCAGGTTCCTCGAATCAGCCCTTTAATTGAATGCGCAATCAGAAGGAATACCGTACAGAAAAGTGAGTACTGGTGACCGTCTCGATGGCTCCGGTCGTGAACAGAGAGCGTTTAAGAGACGTTGACATTATCTGCACTTTCACAGAATCATTAATTATTAACAGTCTGATCTGGTTCGCTTTGTCGGATCCATATAAATGAAGCTGCCGCCGCCGTTGCTCGCACTGTAAAAACAGAACCGCAGGTTTCAATTCAATGTGGCGCACCCAGGCTGCAGAGGAAAACTACTTGATCAATGTTTCTCCATAATTAATCTCAGTTGACTCGCTGTTTTGTCGCCGCATCGATAAAAAAAAATCAGCCCCCACCCCCAGTTTTCATGTAACGGGCATTGTTTTATTATTGTCACTGGCGTGTGGAATGTTGACGGACCGTGGTGCATCTGGACTAATTACCTCTCAGCGTGTTGGGCCAGAGGCGAGAACGGGACGAGTCCGGGGTCACGGGGTGACACGGCCACTGACATTGGCGTGCTCCTCCTCGTTGGTGGACCCTGAGGATCACGCACGGGTGTCGTGTCTCCGTCATTGATCCACTGTAAAGCAGCGGTCAATAGTCAATCTGTGCTGCACGGGCGTGTGTGTGTGTGTGTGTGTGTGTGTGTGTGTGCTTGTGTGTGCAACTCTACAGTCCTACTTTTGTGACTGTATTTAATTAAACGTCTGTTTATCTGTGAGCTTTCTCTGCTCTGTGTTCTTAGGCGGATGACAGAAACAAGATTTATCTTGTTTTATTTATAATCAGGTTAGAGCAACATCATTATTATTATTGATTAGCGTACCATTTATGGCTTGGTCTGCAGTGATAATCAGGTTGAGTACAATTCATTAGGAAAAAATAAATTATCCAAACATTAATACCTGCTAGATGAGATAGATTGTTAATATATAATATTGTTAATATTGTTGATCCATGTACTTTAAACTCTTTAGTTGACTTTTCCCTCTGAGTGCACGAGGCTGTTGCTCTTTGTTTTTATTTTATTTATTGAATATTTTCTATTATGTGGTTGACACCATCTTGTCATTTTCACATGATCCAGGAGGCAACTCCAGTGATTTGATGCGTAATGACAGTGTGTGTGTGTGCGTTTGTGCGTGTGAGTGCGCGTAGTGACTCACAGGCTGAAACTGTCTGACATTTCTGGATGTTTCCATTCTTACTGACCCAAACTCACTCTGTGACTGATCCCTCAGAGGCACACACACACACACACACACACACACACACACACACACACACACACACACACACACACACACACACACGTATCCTTTCACTTCTATCTTTGTGAGGACCTCCATAGACTAAATGTGTTCCTGACCCTAAATCCTAACCTCAACACAAAATTCAAGAATTAACCCTTAGATAGTCTGAAAGTTGCACTCAATACGTACAAGACACTTACATGTGACACAGGCGCAACCCCTGACATTTCTGTGCATCGGAAACAGAGAGGAATGATGGATGATGCTGAGCCTTTGAGCTAGTGATGCATTAAAAACCTCTTACTCAGCAGCTTGAGTCTCAACTCTAACATGGTTAGTAATGACAGACGCGCTCAGATCCTCTTTACTCCTCGACAGAATAAGTGATCGGCACGTAGTTGACGTTCACGGAGCTTTTACGTCCGGGCCTAATCCCGGGCCCTTCTCCACTCCTCGTTAGCGGGGAGAGCGGTGAGGGAGAGCGGGCGGCTGAGGTCACGCCTCCTCCCCCGACGTCCCCGTGAAGAGATAACGAGCTTCTGCGGCGGGATCGTCTGTGGGCGCTGCAGCCCAGACTCTGGCAGCGCTTCCAGCCTCCATTAGCTCCCGTGGATGAGCAGGGCCGTGTGGTTTGCTCTCTGGGTCACGTCCGGGAAGATGGAGGAACGGCGGCGGGTGTGGTGGAGCTCAAATACACCGCTGCCGTGACCGGATGAGGGCCTCGGCCTTCCGCGGACGGTGTCTCTCCAGCTGAGGCGTGCTGGCTGTCAACCAGCCAATGCACTCTAAGTCATTCACATGTGGAACGCGGTTCCCCTCATTATAAAGTCCGCTCAAACAACTTGATCCATGCGGACTGGGACTCAGCCGCTCTGAGGCGAAAGAGCAGGAATCCTGCAACGCCAAGGTCCTCGGCTCATAAGCATGCGCGAGACAAATATAGCCACCTTGATTAAATCTTACAAGCTCGTTATTTTTTATTTTCTCCTCCCAAATGGGCGCGGGCATCTTTGCTGTATCTGTAAATACATCAGAAAATAGAGCTGGGCGCACGGCGGAATAGCGGATATGTAAATTTCCTGATGATGTAACACCCGGCACTGGCTGCATAGTCTGAATAAATGTCTTAGCCATAAGAAAGGGGGATTTGTCTGCGGGAAACCAGCAAATACCCGTCTGTGAGACATCTCTCAGGTATTTTGCAGTCGTGCGTGTGTGCTCGCTCCCTGCACTTAGCTAAGGTTTGACAGATCGCAGCTTTGTTTACAGCCGTCCAAACCCTCCGCAGTGGGCTCCAGCTCTCTTTGATGGTAATTGAAGCCGAGCAAAAACACTGAACGAGGCAGTTTTGTGTGATGCCTTTTCCTTCTTTTTAGTAACGGCGCACATGAGAGGCAGTTCTTTGATTAAAACCCGTTTTTATTCCCCTGTTGGAAGGCTGTCTGGGGTCTTTAAAATGTTGTGATTCACTTTATAATATTATAGGCACAATCCTGAGCGATGGCGGCCGTCTCCATGCAACCATGGACGATGCTTCTCTGGGTTTTTTGGCCACGTCTGATAACAATAATCCAACCTGAGGCAACATTTCTGCTCTTTTGCGGTGCCTCCTGAGATTTTCTTCAAGTCTGACAAGTAGAATCAATAACAACCTGGTTATCGTTTGGTGGTAAAAGGCCACTCTGACCTCCCCAAACAGGTTTATCGCCCTCAGATGAGGAAGGCGGCCACTGCAAACCACGACAGAGAGGTCTAAAAAATGATGAAGTGGGGACATTTTGTATTCACGGGGTCAGTGGTCAACTGCTGATTATCATTCAGCGGCATGAATCAGGAGTTTGGGGGGGGGGGGGGGGGGGGGCTGTGGCTGTAATTCATGTCTGGTTAGAGTAGAGCCACCACTAATCTGTGCTGCTCACCGTGAAGCTCTGCCGATTGCCCGGATCTTCTCGTGCATTGATTGTAGCTCCGGCGCTCATCAAGATCTCCTCCAACCAGCAAACTTGAGCGGGTCGGTAATTCAACGCAGGTCTGAAACTAGTCCCCGCTGACATCACGAGGCTTGAGATCTTCACGGAGCCCGTCAGACAGTACATGGAATCTGTTGTTAAGGAGGCCTGGGGTTGCTTGTTGTGTACGCTCATGGAAATGTTTGCGTCTGTGCTCCTGTCTGGAGGTTTTAGCGTCTCCCTGCACTTTTCCTGGGCCGAGCCACGCTTTTATGACTTTGGATGCAAACTGAGGCTCTGCACGCTTGTGCCTCTTCCAGAGTCGGTGGACAATGAACGTGCCTGGCGGCCCCCCAGGGGAGGAGCTCACGGATGAGGAGAAGGAGATCATCAACGGCGTCCTGGCCCGCGCGGCCATGATGGAGAGCAAGGAGCAGGAGAGGATCGGGTGAGGCGGAAAAGCCATCGTCTCCATTACACAAATTCTCATCAGTCCACCACACACAGATGCTCACTGACTCAGATGATTTGTTTTTCTTTTCTCCTTCTTTTTTTTTTGGCGTGATGCAAAATCTGCTCTCACCTCGATTTGCATGTGCTCGCTCGCAGGCGTCTTTCCAGTCGCCTGGACAATATCAAGAAGACAGCGTGTGGCGACGGACACTCACACTGTCTGCTGTGCGGGGCGTCGTTCGGGCCCCAGGGGGTCACAGCTGTCCTCTGTGTGCAGTGCAAACACGTAGGTGGTCTTCTGTCTCGATGCTCCTGCATGTAAGGACTTCACTGCATGCCTCAGCATAGCTTCTACAGAGACGTGTAGGTTTCCTGTGGCAGCGGGCGCCCAGCCGTCCGTATACTAACGCCCTCTGACACGCGTGTGTGTTTGCATGATTCTATGTATCACATTGTGCTCCTCGCCGCTCAGGGGGGGGACGCAAATGCTCTCTGGACTGTAAAAATGTATGTGCTCTGTGCACCTGCCGCCAAGGATTCTGGGTGTTTATGTGTTTATTTGCTTCTTTGCAGCACATTTGCAGCAAATGCGGGATCTATAGCAACAGCCGAACATGTCCGGTGTGGCTGTGTAGAATCTGCCAAGAGCAGCAAGAGGTGAGAGGAAGGAGGCATCAAGGTCAGAGAATAAAATTATGGGTCCAATCTATGAAAATATGTCCTTTTTTTTCCATCATATGAGCCACTTTGTAGTTTAGCCTTGAGCAGAATCACATTTCACTGCCCGCTGACCTGGAAAATTACCTTCAATTGATACTTTGGCCATATGAGCAATAGGCACTGATTTCACTTATTTCATTTGAAAAATGCTTCGGGTTTTGAACAAACTGAAGCATGAATGCTGCAGTTTTGATAACCCGGCCGCAGGGTTTGGGGCCTGCGCCTCTTAACTAAAGGAGTGTCCAGGGACAAATCATGTCAAAATCAAAAGGCAAAACTGGAGAAGACAAAGCAGAACTTCATGGTTTCCTTGCTCCCAGACCCGGTGAAGCATTCCTGCTGTCTTCCTCCAGATCCAAAAGCGTTCAGGGGCCTGGTTCTACAAGGGAAGGGACCAGCAACTCCTGCCGTCACCGCTCCCTCTGTCCAGATCTCCACACGCCAAGAGCTCGGGGCCCGGGGGCCACGTTGGCCCGCGATCTAACAACCAGCTCTATGGTACTTTGTAAAGCGTTTGCAGATGCATATAGACAGTGATTCAATTGTCGTGGCTAATAAAATGAGCGTAGAGCAAGCGTCAAGAGCAGCTGTTGCAGATGTGGTGATGTGTTGTCTCCACAGAGTCGCAGCAGCAGCCGTCTCCTGGCTCGGAACAACGGGAACAGACAGCCACCACAACAGCTGACGGCCGTAATGAGGCTCAGTCTTCGCCAGCAGCTGTGACGAAGGCCGAGAGGCCCGCGTTAGCCTCCAAACCCCCCCGAGCGAGCCCGCAACAGCCCGCCCCCGCCTCAGGTAAAGACACGTCGCCCCTCCTCCGACTGAGCGTGCACCTGCGGGAGGGTCACCGCGGGTGGATTTATAACGTGCCAGTTTCACCTCAGCGTCGGGTCCCGCTGCAGAGGACGCTCCATCACGGAGGGAAGAGGCGCCCCCTCCGCTTGTCGAGCCCAAAAGGCAACCCGTTGTTTCCAGGCCAGGATTCCCTGCAGCCAAAATTGCTCCATCCACCAATCAGGCAGTCAACAGCCCAGCCTCTTCACGATCCCCGCCGGTCAGAGCAGAGGTGGAGGACAACGATTACGACTCGGACGATGCCAGTAAGGCCGCTCCGGATGAGTCTGCTGCACGCTGCGATTGTCCGGAGATTAACTGGTTCTGCTTTTGTCTCCACAGCCACTCTGGGATCTCTGGAGTTCAGCCTGCTTTACGAGCAGGAGAACCACACCCTGCACTGCTGCATCATTAAAGCCAAGGTAACACAGGATGGCATCCAAAAGACAAAGGAAAAGATGAGATAACAAAGTCAGGAAAGACAGGAATACAAAACAGGATGATCTAATTACTCCCAACTCAATTAGGAAAAAATGCACTATATTAACTTCTGTGTCTCAGGGTTTGAAGCCGATGGACTCAAATGGACTGGCTGACCCGTATGTCAAGCTGCACCTCCTACCTGGAGCCAGTAAGGTACCAGACTTTAAGATTTTGTCTGTCTGTTTGTATAAAACACAATCAATGTTTGCAAGCGCATTTCTCTAGCCAGCACTATGAATGTCGACCCCTGTGACCCCTGGGAGGGTATTCCAGAGAAAAGTGGTTTAAAATGTAGATCCAAACAAAGAAGACTCCAGTAAAGGAGATCGTAAATTATCAGTGGCATCAATCCGGTCCAGGGGAAAGCCCCCAGGACCTGAAATAAGGGTTCATCAGCACAGGGTCAGACCTGTTGCCCCGTTAATATCAGACAACCTACCCCATAAAAACATCTCTCACCATCCCTCAGTCCAACAAGCTTCGCACCAAGACCCTGAAGAACACTCTGAATCCGGTGTGGAGCGAGACGCTGGTCTACTACGGCATTTCTGACGAGGAGATGTCCCGCAAAACTCTTCGGTAGGAAAACCGCTGCCAGACGCGGCCTGCGGCATATATCACCAGGGATCAGTGATTGGAGGTGGTGATGAAGGCCAATGTTGTCTTCAGGTTGTCGGTGAGCGACGAGGACAAGTTCGGACACAACGAGTTCATTGGGGAGACGCGGGTAGCCCTGAAGAAACTAAAGTTTAACGAGAAGAAGAACTACAACGTTTGCTTGGAGCGCGTTATTCCGGTGAGGGGAAAATTTTAAATATTAATGAGGCCAAAACCAAGAAACTTAGCTTGGATTTGGCATAATGAGGACAAAAGAAGCTTTTAACAGGAAGAAACCTTGAGCAGGACCAGACCTATATCTTCTATATGATTGTCTCCAGCACTGCTGAATAAATCAGAAGCATTAAATCTGTAATAATGAAGGTAATTACTGGTTATCTCTGGTTTCTCACAGGTGAAGAAAGCTGTGGGACAGTCACGTGGAATGGCCCTTTACGAGGACGATGTAAGCCTCTTTCATGGACCTGAAGCTGTTGTACAGGATGACTTTTCTGCTGCTCAACTCAATACAGTCATTTAGTTTATGGAGACTATCAAGTTACCGCTGTGAATACAGCTGATGTTGCATATTCTTGTGCGCTAGCGTACAGGAAACACCGATCCGATACGGGAGGATCCGGTATCAACCGGACCTGATCAAATTTTCCAGTCAATAGCATTAATATATAGAGTTTCTTCTTTTATTTAATCCTGTCAACTCATAAAGACGATGCACACACTGGTGTCTCTGGTTTCTATCTGGGGGACACTGGGATGTGTGTAAATGCATACGTGTGTGTGTGTGTGTGTGTGTGTGTGTATGTGCAGCTTAATGAAGGTGAGGACTCAGAGGACCGCGGCCGCATCCTAGTCTCGCTGCTGTACAACAGCCAGCAGGGCCGTCTGGTCGTAGGCGTGGTCCGCTGCGCTCACCTCGCCGCCATGGACTCCAACGGATACTCCGACCCCTTTGTGAAAGTGTACGAGCTCCCTTCAGAGCCCTCCCCGTGCTGTGTCCAGGCGGGATTTTGCTCGTGCTTACGGGCTTTTTATCATTCTGCTGCAGGTGTCTGAAGCCAGACATGGGGAAGAAAGCTAAAAACAAAACCCAAATCAAAAAGAAGACCCTTAATCCAGAGTTTAATGAGGTCAGTCCTATCTCTCAACACCTCCTCAAATCCATTTGCTGAATTTCTCCTCAAAGTTTGACATTTCATTGTCTTTTCAGGAATTTTCCTATGAGATAAAGCATGGCGAGCTCGCCAAGAAGACCCTGGATATCTCTGTGTGGGACTACGACATGGGGAAGTCCAATGACTTCATTGGTAAGTGTTGATATGTGGACTGTCCTGATCAGGGGTCAAACGCTCTATTATTAGGACAGGAACAGGCCAGCGTGAGCCCCCCAGCCTGATGTCGCCCACGTCTCTCTGCCTCCAGGGGGATGTCAGCTGGGCATCCAGGCTAAAGGGGAGTGTCTGAAGCACTGGTACGAGTGCCTGAAGAACAAGGACAAGAAGATCGAGCGCTGGCACGTTCTACTCAATGACAACTCAGCCCAGTTCGAGGACTGAAGCGTCCTCCGGAGCCTTCCCCCCCGTAGCCTGTCGTCTCCAATGGGTAGACCCATTGTCGTCTCGCTTTTGTGTAGTGTTGCCCCCCCTCCCAAAATGCGAGGACTTTTCACCGCAGAGGGCCTGTTCTGGCAACACGACCTGCGTTCTAACGTTATCAAGCTTGTAACGACCAGCTTAAACTGGGGGAGCCCGCCTCTGGCGCTCTGACATGAGATCATGTAACGCGTTGTCTGCCTGTCTGTGTCGCCGCGTTGTCCCAGTGATCGCAGCAGCAAAATATTTGTTTCACATGCACACCGTGCGCATAGATATTACCTGTTCATGTTGATAAAATTGATGCTACCAAACGCTGTTTTTTCCCCCCTCAGTTCTTTTGCTCTGCATGATGTTTGATTCTGGAAAACAAGTCTGCTCGTGTAGCATAAATAAAGGTCACAAGACTGATTGTGCAATATTACTAGAAATATATATATATATTTGATGCTGGGCCGCTTGGTATTTTCAGCTGTGGAATCAATATTTTGCACCATGTTTTGGCACTGAAGCACGTCTGAATTCATATTGTTGCACACGTGTGGCTAATAAAAACATCATCATCACCACTGCCATCGTCATCGCACCCCTTCCTGTCCTCCTCATTGGTACGTGTTTATGTTGTGACATGGCAGAAACTTTGTCTGCATCAGGTGAGGCCGGGACCAATCAGAGCGGAGGGACACGCAGCAGACAAGGTTTGAACTTTGGCTTGTCTTGATAAAAACTTGACTTCTGTCCAACTGGGCAAAAGTTTGTGGAAACATTTTTTTTGGTCTCGAAGGGTTCTGTGAGTTCAAACAGCGCATTGCTGATCAATAGAATACAGGCTAGATGGGAAAATCAAGCATTTATATCTGAGGAAAAAAATCAACCAATAATTTTAAAACACAAAAGGAATCAAGCTTGAAAGAAGAATCTGACTAACTGGACAGCGTTTATGTTCATTTTTGACCTTGAAGCCTTGGGGCTCGGCATTGACACAAGTGACATTACTGGAGGCTCTCTGTCACATACAGAAGAGCTTCTGGAGCCTAAATAAACCTTCGGCGTGACACCCACAGAGCCTGTCACCCTGCACAAAGTCCCGTCAATAAAGATACCAATATAGCAGCCATCAATTGGCACTGTGATGTTTTGCTTCAGGTGAAATTGTAATAGTTTTGTATGTAAATATCAGTTTTGGAAAAGAAAAGAAAAACCACACATACGGTTTTCTTTATTTCTCAGAGTGAGAGGTCTATATTGTCACAAACCCTCATCTGAGGAAATATAGCATATACTGTTTTTTCATCAGAGTGAGAGGTCTTTATTGTGACACATCCTCACCAACTCCATTCGTATTGCTCATTTAATATGATATTGTTTTAACATTATTATGTTCTGTATATGTATAATCGTGTCAGAATTAACCTCTGGGCTCATGGAGGAAACACTAAAAATGTTATTACATCGATAGCTTATCCGAGTTAACATTTTTATGTGCTTCACTTTTATGTGCTTATGTTCTCAAAGGTAAAAGTATCTGCAAATGTGATCACCAATTGAAGCAAAAATCAAAAAAGAAATTATCACATACATTATCACGAATAATCATGATATGACAGACAAGTCCAGCTGTATCACGATTATGTACCTGTGATGTTTATTACTGTAAAGATAAATATCAGTCAGTTTTATTGCTTTAACATGCCAAACTATAATAAATGATTTTTTGGGGCATATACTCAGTCACATCTGCGGATTGATAAACTAATTTGGGCTTTGTATTGATGCTCACTTGTGTAATCGATATGACAGCGCCAGGGAGGAGGAGGATCACGTGATTCGGCTGATTTGATGTTTATTTGCGATCCACTGGGGAATAAAAACTCCTCCCCCCCCTCTCCCTATTTGAACCTGTCAATCTGTCATCACTCCTCGGTGATCAACCTTTAGATGTAGAAAGAAATTGTGCGCTTCCGTCCCTGTCCGCCGCGGCCATGGCGCGCTTCGCTCCTCTCCTCACCGCTGTTTTATCGGCATCGCTGCTTATCCGGACCCCCGCGGAAGCCACCATCTCCTGCGCCCACAGGAAAGTTTTCTCCGCCGAGGGAGTGCATTACACGTTCCTGCGGAGCAGCCCTCCATCCCCCCGGCTCTACCACCTCTCCTGGTCCCCCGGGCGCGCTCAACTCAGCTGCGCATGGAACGATGACGCAGCTGTCATCCGCGACTACTTGTCCCTGTGTCGGGAACGCGCACTGGAATTTTCTGATCACCTGGACGAGGATTTAGATATCGAATCCATGTTTGGAGCAGATGATCCATGCGCCTCGGTTGCGTCTCTAAAGCTCCGTTTGAGGAGCGTCGGTCACCCCGTGGGCAGCTCACCTCCTGGGGTGCAACAGGAAGGGTCAAAGGGCAGGAGGCGCCATCGTGTGAAGCGCGGGTTCATTGTTCCAGGAACACTGTGGTGCGGCTCTGGCAACAAAGCGCCTTCGTTTGGAGACCTGGGTACGTTGCTGCTCGAAGCCCTCACCAGAAATCAGTTATTTCGGGGCAGCAACATTTTCTCATTTCCTCCAGCCTGAAAAACAGATGTATCCGTTCGCACCACGGTGATTAACGCCCGTGTGTGTGTGTGTGTGTGTGTGTGTGTGTCGCAGGCCTTTTCACAGAGACAGACAGCTGCTGCCGGGAACACGACCAGTGCAAGAACACCATTCTGTCCTTCCACTCCAAGTTCGGCGTCTTCAACACCAACATCTTCACCATGTCCCACTGCGACTGTGACAGAAAGTAAGACGCCGCGGCCTCAACTCCGCTGCCGCTCAGCGCAATCACGCGCATTTCTTGGCTGTTTCCTTGGCAGGTTCCACAGCTGCCTGATGGAGGCCGGGGACAGCATATCTGACGTGGTGGGCTACACCTTCTTCAACCTGCTGCAGATGCACTGCTTTGAATTCTCCCACCGGCTCCAGTGCACCCAGAGGAACTGGTTTGGCATGTGAGTGCGACGCGTTCATCCTGAGAGGTTCAGGGTCAGCGGAGGGAGATTTCCTCAAAAGTGAAAACCAAAGCGCCGCTATCGCCGCGGTGATGAAAGCCGGAATGCTGCGAAGGAGCGACGCGATTGATCAGCGTGACCTTTCCATTCCGCATATCTGCACGTCAATGATGAGGCTGAGAGGCGTTACATAACGAAGGACACTCGCTCTGCTGCAGGCTCAGGAGTAACTCCACCCATTTGTTCTACCTGTGGGTTTAATTCCAGGTGTAAAGAGTCTAAACTGGCCCCGTATGCTGAGGTGCACCCCCCCATGCAGTACGAGGGTCCCACCCCAGCGCAGCTCAACGCTTCCTTTCCTGTTAGCACGACCGTACCTGAGGGGCCGGCGCAGAACAGCACGTCGCCTCCGCAGCTTCCCTGCAGCGCCTCCGCAGCATGCGCCCTCCACGCACCCTCGACGAGCTCTCCCCCCACCTCCGTTGCCGAAGCTTCGAATGCAACAGCTCAGAGTGGCCCGGAGCGGACCGCCAGACCTGCGACCGATCCGGAGAAGACTGCGCCTCCCAGGAAACAGCCTGCGCCCGACCTCAGAGGTATCTGCTCTCTGTCAGGGGACTCATTCGCACAAAATCAGGAGAGCCTTCCCAGCATCCCCCTCCCCATCCCCTCCACAGGAATGCAGCAGGCCTGCTCCGTCTACAGAGACCTGGATGAGTGCGAGACCAAGATCTCCCCCCTGCAGAAGCGGTTCGGCCTCCACAACACAGCCAACGCCACGCTTTACCACTGCAACTGCACCAGCAGGTAGCGCAGATGAGGACCAGTCCCAATGACGCCGCGGCTTCTGGCCGCAGTTCACCTACCTTCTCTCGTCGAACAGCTACAAAAGTGGGCCGAAAGCTGAGTTGCATAACGCTGTGACTCTGCACAGCTCCTGGACATTATCATACTCTGGTGTTTGCACATCTGCTCTGTTTGGTTTTGGTCCCCCCCCCCGTCACTCTCTAACGTGTTTGTCTGCCGTTCCAGATTATTCCAGATGCTGGCTAATCAGAGACAACTGACAGAGGTGCACGCGGCCCTGCTGGGGCGCCTGTCTCTGTCCTGTTTCCTGCTGCAGAACTGCACAGCTGGCAAAATGTAAGTCACAAACGCAGATGTGTACTGACTGAGCTGGGACCCCCCCCCCTCCCCCCCATAATGTCGTAGAAAAAAAACAGGCCAACCGAATAAGGATGCCTATCACACATATATGGTGTGTTTTGTGCTATTATTGCGCCATTAAATTGCGTTAATGTCTCCGCGCAGATGTGCAGCCGTCCAGATGTCAGCGCAGCTTCTTCAGCCGCGCCTGAGTGACGCAGACGCGGGGAAACAGCGCCATCTGCCGGCCGGCCGCGTCATCGCGCGGAGGCCAAAGAGAAAAGACGGAGCGGTCAAACTTCACAAAGTGTGTTTGAGGATGGTTGGAAAACTAAGAGCAGGATGGAAAACAAAGACCAGGAACCTGGATAAAGACTCACAGCAGACGGCTGTGCGACAGTGAGGGGCAGCTGGAAGAGACGAGCCATTATTTGGCTTTTTAATTTTAATATGTATTTGTATATAGAAAAATTTGACAGGATTGCACCTTGCAGGTCGCCAGGACACACACACACGCACACCCACACACCCATCCACTCACACACACACACAGGCACACGCACGCACACAAAGGAGGGGCAATTAGAGTGTCCAATCAACATAATGTGCATCCGAGGCCCCTGAGCCAAACGCTGCACCGCTATTTAAGATATTAAAACGCTACAGAAGAGGAATAAATGGGACCAACAGTCCTGCTGATGTGACGTTTCACATCAATTCATGCTGCTCAAGAGAAAACAAGCCTGAGATCATCAAGAGGAAACAAAGGGAAATTAATTTAATTGAATTGCTTTTAGAAATGTATTTAAGAACCGTTTCCCTTTAATGTCTTAATGTAGCGAATAAAGTCCAAATGTTCGGTTTAATATAGCAATTTTACCTGATGTATTTAGATGTATATCTTGCTTGTGTCGTGTTCCACAGCTGTAAATCAACCAAATGACTGAATAAGTGGAAAAATGTAAATACTTGAATACTTTAAGTAAATATTGACGTGTTTTTAGTTTAAAATAAACTCACTGATAACGAATAGCGATAAAAAAAATAAAAAATGGGTTTTTGTTGTGTTAAACCCGCATGTGATATTAATGTCTTAATATTTTTATCTATGATATCTATCTATGATCTATTGAAAGTAAGATAACTTTATAAATCCTACAAATTATTGTGCCAGACGACAGATTATGGAGACAATTAAGCACCAAAAGTCATCATAAACAGATGCAATGAAAAAGATTATTTTAAAAAGTGGTAGAGGAGTGTGTTGTTTATTTATACCGTATATCTGACCAATCAACCAGAGGTAGGGGTTCTTTATCGCAGCCCACCACTAGGGGGCGCTATAAAGTTGTAGTCTTTCAAGTCGTCGCAGATTCCTGATTTAATTATGAGGTCGTCTTGAGAAGGAGCTGCGTCCTTGTCACAGACAGTTCAATCATTTAATAATCACATTTGTCACAAACAAACAAACAAACAAAAAAAGTTGCAGGGACACACTTTATGATCACGGGCTCGGTTCTGATGTGATCCAGTGGGGGTCCAGTGAATCCAGCGGGTCCAGTGAGGGTCCAGCGAGGGTCCAGCGAGGGTCCAGCGTGTGCAGGAACAAAGCCGTCAGGTAACTCAACTCCCCTCTGATGTCACCAGCAGTAACTGAAACCCTGCTGAAGGCTGCAGCCATGGAGCCGACCGGATCCCCGCCTCTCACCGGACAAAAATTCCGCTGTGTGGAGAAGATCGGCCGGAGGAACATGGCGCACACACTCTGGATTAACTTTTTTCCAGGAAAAGCACCGCGCCGTGGCGCAGAGCTCCGCGCAGTTTGCCGCTGAATGAAAGTCTGCGCCGTTTTCTGCTGGATGGTGTGTTTTTTCCTGCTTCCCTGCTGCTGTTGTGGGAGGAAAGTTGGGAGCTTTAGGACAGGATGGAAAAGCAAAGGACTAAGAAAGAAAAGGTAAGGCTGCAGAAGGACTCGGCGGTGGCTGTTTTATCTGCTGAGTCCGCTCAGGGATCCCACAAGAATCTGATCCTGGTCCGGGTCCACGGGAGCGAAGAAAGACCGAAACACACAAGTTAACAACGACGGGGCTCAGAATAACGGGAGGGCAGCTCCAGCAGGGGAAACCAGAGCTCCCAGTTTACTTCAAGTAGCAATAACACAGCGCTGGGTGAAGCCCTGCATGTGAAAAGCTCTCCTTAGTGTCACCAAAGTTTCCATTTTCAGTAAAACTGTCAGCAAAGACACAAAAGTTACTGACTGGTTTTATCGTCTGTGGTTAGACGCTGGCATTAAAGGTTCATTAATGCAAACACATCATTATGGTGACTTTAATACCCTTGGTGCTTTTTACTGCATTAATTAATGTAATTATTGCAGCCTTTTATTGTGAAAAACCTCTACAGCTGCTAGTCTCCATTACCATGGAAACCAATTTTACATATAAAACAATTTCAGCTGATTTTTTTTCTATATTAACGGACTGTTTTTTCATAATATGGAAACATTGTATTAATAGTCCAACATCTATGGCAGTATAAATACTTTAACTGAAGATAATTTCTAAATAATAATTTTAACAATATTATTGGATCAGTAGATCAATAGGAAGCATTCCAGTTATCTTCAGGTCATCTGGACTATATTGTGTCTGTTATTCTCCTGGAATGTACTCCCTCTGACCTGGCAGGGGAGGAATACAGGAGACAGGAGACGAGCGCGCGCGTGTGTGTGTGTGTGTGTGTGTGATGAATGTAACTGATGATTCCAGACAACCAGAAGTGCACGCAGTCATACAGGAACTCAATATTTGACAACCTGTGAAAGTGCAGCAAACAGAGGGCCGGTCCAGGATCTGCTCACAGTCGGAGATACTGGCCAAAGCAGAGGGCACACGTGCACGCTCGGCCCTGTCCTGACTTTGCGGCGTACGGTTTAATCGCCGAGCGTGGACAGCAGGTCAAGGTCAAGGCTGCGCTTGCTGTCCTGGGTCACTCTGGTTTGTTGTCCAGAGAATGAGCTTAAAAGACGAACGGTAAAAGCCGAAAAGGTCGCGCTTGCTTCAGAGGTTGATTCCTCCTTTGCTACTTCCTCCCATTGACGGCTGGGATTCTGCCAGCCTTCAGCCCCCACATGAAGTCGGAAGCGAAGCTGAGTCGCCCAGACGAGACGACGCGCTACGCAGCCCTCCAGCAGGGGGGTGCTTGCCCTGCTTTAAACTGACCCCTGAGGAGCTCTCGAGTCGTTACGTAACCTGTGTTCCGACAGCCGTGTTGTGTTTACACAGCGTAAACACAGACGGCTGAGGGAAGAGCCGGCCTTGAAATGGATCATCAACTTGAGATGGTTTGCTTACAGCACCGACAGTCGCAATAAACAGGCGCCTGAGGGCGGGCGGGGCCCGGACCACAACACCTGAGGTGATGAGACGGGGCCATCAGGCGTGACGGGAAGTGCTGGAACAGAGACCGGCGCTTTCCCCGCAGGCGCGTCATCCCGTTGATGCGGCCAAGTAAACGCAGCGAGCCGCAGGTGGGCCCACACAGGGGGGGCCCACACAGGGGGGGCCTCACTCCTGTTTAAAAACTGGAATGGCCGCCGCGCACAAGCGCCTCTGTCACGTAAACGCTCGACCCCCCCCCCCCGTATTTCCCGGTTTAACCCGACTGTAGCTCAGCCCTAAGAGGCTTACAGATTTACGTCTGGGGTCCACGCGCTCTTGATGTGTGGCCCTCTCTGTTTATTTCACCCGCCTCGTGTCCCACCCGTCGTATCTGGGCTCACGTCTTCGCGGGGGTGGGGGGGGGGGGGAGATGAGACGAAGAACCGCTCCGAGCCGCCGCGACGCAGAGAAGAAGAAAGGCGGAGGAGAAAAACCGCCTCTCGCGGCTGTGTTCGCAGTTTGCCGCGCGCTTTCATAAAACTTTTCAGCCCGTTCTTAATCACCAGGATAAGTGAATCTGTGCCGGCTGACGCAGGGAAAATGGAACCGCTCATTAAGTTTACGGCGCTCTGGTTCCCTCTGCGTGTGGAAGCTTTAATGCTGTTTGTTTTTGCCAGTGCGAGCTGTGAAAAGCTTAAATTAGATCCTCAGATGTGCCCCGGCGTACGGGAATCCTCCCAGCAGGACCGGGACATGAACTAGCAGCAGTTTGGGGCCGGTTTTACAGCGACGCCGATGGGTTTGACCTCTCGACCTCGAGCCGTATCGGGAGTTTCCCCTTCTCCGGCTTCGCGGAACCATCGTCAAGGCATGGCCGGCGTGAGGCCCGGAGCCCAGATTAGCGTCTGGGAGACCTGGACTGAGGCTTTAACGGTTTTCCGGGCTCGAGCCAAAAGCCCTGTGTGCCACAGAGAATTACCACTGTAAAAGAAAGAAAGAAAACCAGCTTCATTTTCCCCAAAACCTGCACAAATCTTTAATTGCTGCCTGTAAAACGGGCAGGTGTATGCTGCGAGAGTCTGTCGGCTCTCACGGTTTAAAATTCAGGTTACAACTGACGCATTTTCCCAACACTCCTGAAAGTTTCCCTTTAGCTTTATTAAGTGAATCATCTGTAAAGTTTCCAAAACTTTAGGTTTTCTTGCCTCTGCAGAATCCCTACAGTCTGCATATTTCATTTATAAGCGAGCCTCTGTGTGTGTGTGTGTGTGTGTGTGTGTGTGTGTGTGTGTGTGTGTGTGTGTGTGTGTGTGTGTGTGTGTGTGTGTGTGTGTGTGTGTGTGTGTGTGTGTAATGAAAGCCTTGGTGTAAGGCTCTGGTGAGGGAGACAAATTTGGAAGCACCAGATCAGGGAGGGAGCCAGTTAAAGCTACAGAGAACCAACCTCAGCGAGCAGATTTTGTAGAAAGTTGCTAACTTCTGGAGGGTGTGACGGAGCTGGAGGAGATAAACAGAAGCTCCGCCGGAGCGTCTGACTCTCCTCTTCTCCCTCTGAGGAATTCAAGGCTTCACCGCCGCGCAGAGAAGAAACGAATTCTTTTTTTTTTTTTTTTTTTTGTCCCATTTGCCACAAACTGCATCGCAGCGCTAACGCAACATCCGTCCCCGATTCATGCAAATCAGGCTTCTGTAGTTTTGATGTCACAGTGGGCGGAATTCTGCTCCCAGTGAGCTCGTCTCTGGGAGCCAAAAGCAGATTTTTGGAGGGAAAGAACCCTTGGTCTACAGTTCAGAATCGGTCTGACCTGTCAGCCCGTGTTCTCGATGTTTGCAGTAAATGAGTAAACGTAAACGCTGATTTGTGCAAACCTTCATCCAACATCTGGAGTCTTCTCATGGGAATCTGGCTCCCGTCTGGTTATCTTCATTTCGGGTTTTAAAAGCTTTAAATCAGTCTCACAGGTCTACGTAATTCAGTTAGAAGAAAAGGAATACTAACGAGACTATCACTAGCACTACTGACTATTAATCGAATGTTGAAGGTGTTTTCTAATAAGAGAATTCACGACTGCTCATTCTCTCCTCAGTTCTCTCTTTTCGGTTCCCGCTCCAACAACAGGACCGCCAATCCTCCGCTTCCGTCCTCGCCACCCGTCTCCGTCACGCCATCGCCCCAGACCTTCAGGCGGGCCGAGCGGGGGCCCTGCTCCGGCGGCCTGAGCAAGGCCGAGTTCCTGGAGCGCGTTCGGCGCAGCAACCAGGCCTGCCAGGAGGGCGAGTACGGCCTGGCCGTGCGCCTCTACACCGAGGCGCTCACCGCCGACCCCCAGAACTGCATCCTGTACAGCAACCGCTCGGCCGCCCACCTCAGGCTGGGCCAGTACAGCACCGCCCTGGAAGACGCCGTCAAGGCACGTCTGATCAACCCCAAGTGGCCCAAGGTAAGAAGGTCCGACTCCGGTGAGAGGGGTGGCGGGCTCAGCCCCATCGCCCGCCCTGCTGCAGCTTGTCGCTTTGCGATCGGCCTGGGTCGGATCCCAACAGCTCAGAGAACAAACCTCACAGGGTAGCGCTCCCGCGGGAATCTCTAAAAGATTATTTGGTTCTATTGAGAGAGGCTGCGTGTGAACACGTAGACATGCTGAAACATCCATAAAGAAACGCAGATTAAAAGGTGAACTTTGACGTAAATCCTTCAGAGAGCTGCTGAAGTATTCACATTTGTTTGGGGAAATCAGCGATCTAACCTGGGTCAACCTCTGCTGCTGGAGGAACCGAATCAAAGGTCCTCTGTCTGAAGAGGCCGACATTCCAAAATGTGCTTCAGTTTCTGAGCGCTCATTTGGGCTTGGCTATTCAGCTAATGGTTTTCATTCAGGGGGCGGGGCGAATGGATCTATGGATATATTTGATTCAGGCCTCCACTCAGGCTCCACTCCATAGAGCTGCCCCATGAAAAGGCCCCAGAACAAAAGCCGAAGGGAGAGAAGTTCGTTAACTTGAATGACTGGAAACTGCATCAACCACTTAGAATCTAAAGTGGCACCCTTTTTTTTTCCCAGTGTAAGGAAGTGAAGGATGGCGAGTGGAGCCTTTGAAAGGCATTCAGAGGGGGAAGCAGGCAGGCAGCAGACTGGCTTCACCAGGCTACCTCTGTCTGGATCACCCCACTTCCTCTCTCTGTGAGAGAGAATGGACGGAAGCTCTGTTAGGGTGTGTTACTGTGAGGATGTGTGTGTGTGTGTGTGTTGCCTGTGTGTGTGTGTGTGTGTGTGCTGCCTATGTGTGTGTGAGAGAAAGAGGGAAAGCTTTGCACGGCTGTTTTGTTTTTGAAACCGTAGCCAGGCCTTGGCCCGAGCTTGGCACTTAAAGACAATAACAGAAGCAACATTCCTGTGTGTGTGTGTGTGTGTGTGTGTGTGTGTGTCTTGTATAGTGGCCGTGTCATAGCAGTGGGCTTGTCGACGCGTTGGCGGTGGGTCAGGGACAAGGTCAAGACTAATGAAGTGTCAATAAGAGTGAGTCTGGCTGAAAGAGCCTTTACTTCTGCTCCAGCTCTCTCTTTCTGCCCGCCGTCTTCTCAACGCTGGGCGGCCCCGTCCTGCCCCCCCACCACTTTTCTGTTGGCACAACAGGCGAAAACACACACCCACCGTATCTCTCACAGGCGTGAGCAGAGCTGCGTGCGAGCATTTATAGGCCTCCAGGTGTGTGTGTGTGTGTGTGTGTGTGTGTGTGTGTGTGTGAGACGTCTCATTTGTGCTTTTGTCTGTGCTGATTGGTGCTGTCAGCTGTGAGGAAGTCTTTTATTTCTTTGTGATTCAAATTAAGTTGCATAACAAAAGCTGCAGAGAGTGAAAGCCCCCCCCCCAAACAAACACACACTGTCCCCCCCGCCCCGCAGGTGTGTTTTCTCACATCTTTAAGTTCCGATTGGTCTGAGAAACTCTCCACATTTCCTGTTTGGGCTCTCGCATCAGGACGTCTGCACGGAGCAGAACAGAGGAAGGAGGCACAGCTGCAGGAGTTTGACAGATGTGATTTAGGATAAGCAGGCTGTGCGCACACTCACGTGTGTGTGTGTGTGTGTGTGTGTGCGCAACCGAATTCAGCCGAGACTTGTTTTTGTGTTGCCTGTGTGAGGTAACCGAAAATTAAAAATAGCACAATAAAGGCAGGAACGTTTGCTTTTTGTCCCAGCGTGTGTTGTAAACTCCCAGGAGTCTTTATTTGATTATTTCTACTCCCCCTCGGTGGTCTGACTGACAGCTGGGCTGATGAATACACACACCCTCACCTAAATGAGACCCATTTCAGTCAGAGGCCTCACAGAGAAGCCCAGCGCCGTGTTTTCGGATTTTAATGCTGATATCTGCCGTCATAAATAGGTAAGAAAGCTCGGTGGGCCGGCCCTTTAACGAGGAGGGTGTGAGGCGGGTTCTCCCTGAATCAGAAAACGTAATATTCCGGGACTGAGCGTGTTCGCCCCGCTCTGAAGTGGAAGCCAGGCCAGATGGCGTCCAGCTACGCCTGTTTGTGCAGAGGACCGCGTTGCCGCTCGCTCTCCCCCTGTCATTAAGGAACTACTCTCGACCGCATGATGCTAAAATATTACTGACACGCACGCCAGAGAAAGCACGGCGTGTTTCTTTAAGCGAGATACGCGGGCTAGCGTCGGTGCGTGCAGGAAGTTCTCAGCAGAGTTCAGGCTGTAATGTGAGTGGCTTGTCCAGCACGCGTTCGGGCCTGGGCAGACTTTAAACCTGATGTGAGTTAGCACTGGGCAGTGGGCATGATTTCACTTTCTGTTTCACGGTTTTCATCCTGAAGCAGAAGCCGGAGCGTTCCGGGATGTCTGAAATTCGGGATAGCGTCCTGGTGAAGTCCTGAAGAACGCTATTGTATAAAAATCTCCACCTAAAATCCTAAATCACATGTTTGGCATCGGCTGAATGCGATTAACATCTGTCTCTTATTATCTGGTTTTGGAAACTGGACCGGAAATAATCCCAGTTGAGAAAGATTTCAGCGAGAACCCACCTGAAAGCTGGGAAAATTGAGTCTCGGCACAATTAATTAGGGCCGATCACATTCTCGGTTTCCTCTGAGCTGATTTTATGAACATCCTGAACGTCTCCACGGAGAAGGGAGACAACAATAATGTCCAAAAGAAAGCAAAATAACCCAGTCTGGGTCTGACCTGGATGGGGACCTGTTAGTATTTTGCCACTAGAGGGCAGCACCACTGTACTGGACCCTCTCACGACCCTCCTCATCACATCCAGGATCCCCAGTGCTTCCAAGGATCTGCACTCCTTCTCTTCGCCGTTTCTCCATCATATCCTGCAGCTCATCAGCCCAATTAGCAGCAGCACGGACACTTGAAGCGCCTTCACGTCATACTGCAGCGGGGCGTCAGGGAGAGCAGGAGCCTTGCTGCCTCTCAGACGCACACTGCCTGCAGGGTGCGACGGGTTCTGATTGTACCTTGAGCGGGAGCGGGCCGAGCTGTGGGGCATTAATCAGGAATCCCGCGAGTCTGCTTGCAGCGTGGATGCTGGTAAACGTCTCCCTCCACCAGTCTGCTGCCTCAGCAACTGTCCCGAGCTGCTGGAATCTATTTAACCCATTTCTTAACGCTGCCTCTGACTTCGTCTCTGCTGTCAAAGAGATTCGCAGAGGAGGGAGCAGATAACAGCAGCGGGACATAATGAAAGGATGACACGCTTGGACTTGAAGGCGGCTCAGTGGGCCCTCTATCAGATTACGGGCGGCTAAAAGAGACGACAGAGCTGCACCAGTGTGAGCGGAAAGGGGCCACAGCGCCACACGGACTTGTGTCAAACTTCCTGTTTCTTCCAGACGGTTCAGCTGAGATTGTTGTCGGCCTCTACTCTTCTGTTTTTAACGCTCGATAATTTGGACGAATGGCCCCCATTTGTCATATCGACATGGCAGATAAACAGGAGAATTGGAAACGCTGTCGCTCCTCACGCTGCAGCGTGATCAATAAAGTCATCTCAGCGTGGAGCAGATCGGCTACCCATCGTCTGAGGGACGGACAACCCGAAGAAGCAGACATTTGATGGGGTGGTGGGGGGGGGGGGTTCGTTCAGTGGAATCAGAACGAGCAGACAGGAAGAGCGCGGGGCTGAGGTTAGTGAATAATCATATGTTTGGGATTCCTGAGAGGTCTGTGGATGCGGAGGGAGCAGATTAGGCTGCAGAGCACGAAAACCAAATTCAGCAGAATGAGCCCCCCCCCGCCCGGGGTCAGAGGGCAGGACGATCAAACTGGGAAGCCAACATCGTTGTCCAGCTTCTGCCTCTCTTCTCCGGGAGGGACAGAATCCCTCCAGCGTGTCCTGGTCTCAGGCGGACTGAGCATAGGCCCAACGCCTTAATCCCTCCGTTAATCTGCCCCCCCCTCACTGGAGAGCCCAAACCCCGAGATGCTTTCCCCCGACCTGGAGTGGACCCCGGCCTCACACAGGCAGCGCGATGCGAGGACACCGTTACCACGGCAACGCAGGATCAAATAATGGCTAATCTCTCTTTTGTCGATTCGCTCTCGGTGTTTACACGCCCGTGTGTGTGTGTGTGTGTGTGTGTGTGTGTGAGAGAGTGTGGGTGTGGGAGAGTGTGTGTAGCAACATGAGCCTTTATAATTTCTGTAATTTCTGTGTGGGGGTGCAGCGAAGGCGCCTAACGGCTGCTGCGACTTTTAGAGGCGCCGGCGTCGCGCAAACGGACGAGAACATCGAATATTAAGTGTAGAGGAGGGAGAAGGTCGTTTGGAACACCTCCTAAGGGTCCGCCGCTAAAGTCGGCCAGCGCGTGAGCATTCATCTGTTCGCCAGGCTTCGCCGTCGCCAGGCATATGCGCCGCCAACTGTCCCCTCATCCGGCCCGGCAAGAGCCGCTTTGTGCTGCGGAGAATCAGCGGGCGCCCATTCGCTCCCTCTCATCTTTAACCCTCCGATGAAGTGATGCGCTTCTGAGCGAATCCCTTCAAATGATTTTTCTATCAGAGCGAAAGAGAGAGAGAGAGGCCAGCCTTTATTTTAATCCCTTTTCTCTTTATTTTGGTCATTTTAATCAGAGTTAAACTCTTCAGAATGAAACATCCTGAAGACTCTTCAGCAGGGAGCGAGCGAGGCCAAACATGGAAGCGTGGCTGTCACACAGATTCCGTTGGTCGGTTAGGGAAGGCTGGAGCTCCTCATCTGCACCTGGAGCGTCTGGCGGTGGCCCGGAGAGGCGCGGCGTTCCTGAGGCGCCAGGAGAGAGAGCAGATGAAGCCCGGATCACCCGCTGCTGCATCAGAAAGAGACGTTCAGACCGCAGGAGGCCGGGGCACGGGTGTGTTTCTGTTCTTCTGGATAATCAGCTGTTAATTAGAGAAAATAGAGGTGTAAACGTGTGTCAGCACCACCAACACCCTCACCCTCGCCCCCCCCCCCGCTCTCACGCCTCACTCCCACTAGACCTCCAGGAGGTGGAGGAGTGTCGTCAGCAGGGGTAAACGTGACCTTCATAAGTGTGTCGGAGTGGGTGGCTCTGTGTACACACCCCCCTCTCTCTCTCACACACACACACACACACACACACTCAGTCACACACACGTCTGTCAGGTAATTTAGTCCAACATCATAAGAGCTCGGGTTTCCTAAACAGCACAATTTAATACAACCTTGCCACAAGGCAAACACATCAAATGAGTTGGTAGGAATCCAACATGGACACACACACACACACACACACACACACACACACACACACACACACACACACACACACACACACACACACACACACAAACAAACAAACAAGCACACACGTTGTACTTTATTTTCCGGGGGCCAGGACCCGAGCAGCGTGTTGGTTTATGAAGTTACTGCTCATCCTGCCGTGTTTGTTGCCGTGTGTAAATACTTCCCGATCACACTTTGATGTTGTATTCTCGCCGTTCTCGGTTCGATGGTATCGGCATCATCGATTACCCTAGCGGTCACGCACACGGCCCGGGGCGTACGGCGAGGGCCGCGCAGCGCAGACGTGTTCGGCTTCAAAGTCGGTTAGACGTATTTCCGCTAGAGGTAGCGATTACACAACTGGAAGAAAAAAAAAAGGCGCAAAAAAAAGATACACAATGAGAGTTCAGGCTGTACAACACCGTCACGACAGCCAGGAGGACAAACACATCAGAATTATTGTTTTGCTCCTCCATAATCGACCTTGGCCGATGGGCCGATGGGCTCTCCTTCCCGTTCCCAAACAGTTCCCCAGCGGACGGGATCAATGTCAAACGCTTCCACATGTGCTCGTGAATCGATCCCAGTTTGGTGGTTTACGTGTGCACAGATAAGTGCGACACAGCTGCACCGATCTGATAACCAGACGGACCCTCTTCCCCGTCGCCCTGATGTCACTGCTTTGACCCGTAGTGACCCCCCCCACGCACATACACAAACACACACTCCACCCACATGACCACCTCCTCCACCCCAGTGCTTGACCTCTGACCTCTTGACCCGCAATTGTGTTTAGTCGTGCGTCTGTTGTTTGCATTGATTTTTGAGATTCTGGAGAGATTTTCCTCTATAAATAGAAAAATATCTGCATAAGTTCGTACAATTTTACCTTTTTCGAGTTTTTCTGATCGTTTTTAATGACCTCAATGAGCATCTGTTATGATGCCTTTAACAAAGAACACACACCACACAATGCCTGTCTGGGTTGAAAAGAGAACTGCAGCAGCTAAATTATCCACAAGCTTTTAGAGACCAGGTGAAAACAAAACCTGCGAGTTTTTCTCTCCCCAAAAACGACACGTCCGAGCTGCCAGATATTCAGAAACAACAAGTAAACAAGACAGGAGGCCGTTAATGGCTGCGGAGGCGAGTCAGCAGGGTGGAGAAAACAGGAGCAGGTGAAACGCCGGGCACGTGCACGCGCGCGTGTGTGTGTGAGACAGCGTTCGCGGCCGTGTTTGGTAGCTAAGATGAATGGTCTAATTTGCGGTGGGCGCCTGGAGGCCACACAGAGCAATGTGTTGACGCTGCTGAGGACTTTATCTCACCGTCGGGCCGCGTCCTCGCTAAATACTGATAAATTAGAAAAACAACCGCAAAGGGTTTGTTCTGAATAGAAAGTTATTGCTGTTAACAAGAATGAACTGTCTCGAGGTGGGTTTTTTTTCTCCGTTTTTATGGACGGCTTTGGTTGCTGACAACAGAGAAACCAAATCAGACAAATGAAACAAGGCGATCCTAATGGGTAACCATCCATTATCACCTTCTGAGGCAGGGCGCCGCGTTATCTGACTCCGGGCTCATCCAACACGGACAACTGTCTTAATCTCTGGGACTCCTCCAGCTCATTGAATATATAGTAAATTTTCAAAACAGCGATATTGGTTTTCGTTGGAGGGCCTGATAAACAGCTCAATATCACGATACTTTTACTCGAACCCAGACAGTAATCGGCACTCTAGGTGTTCCTCGGGGCTGATGATGAAGATAATTAACTGTGTTATGCTGAAAATGTGCTTCTCGGGAATGTTTATGAGGATAATAAAATTAAAAATTAAAAGTGAACCTAAAAATTAAAGTAATTTTGTTTTCAGTGCTGTTCAAGTCACACAGGAGGAGCGTTTTATTTACTTACTGCAACAGACCACCAGGGGCCGACAAAGACGTTTTATCCCCGTTGCAACGTTCTCCCTCCCATCAAAGTGTTCCAGGCTCACGGAATGGAACGAGTAGTGGATCAAACTGAACATTCTGATAAAGTGATGATGAGAACACGGACCTTGTGACTCCAATGCTTCCGTCCACCTTACGCAGCTGCAGTTACAAACACACGTTGCCCCACAGCAGGCGGACACTGTTTGGGATTAGAAGCTGAACACGGTGGCTAAATTGCTGGAGATTTCCCTCAGGAGTTTGGAGAAACCGAATAAATATTGAACATAACATTGATCAGAGCGGCGCTAGCTCGGGGATAAATGTCAGTGCTGCGTCTTATCTGATGAAAGTGTAAATAGGAGACTTTTACCTGAGCCTCTAAATTATTGACAACAGTCATTACTGGATTAATGCAAGCAGGAGACATTACTCACACTGATGTTTACTGTGGGTTTCATTATTTATGATTAAAAAAACGTGCACTTGAGAAACGCCAATGTGCTGAGATACTGTATCTGTTATTATCTTGCTTAGATGCTGCAGCATGGTTATTATTGTTGTACTAAATTGTAGCGCACACGCACACACACACAAACACACACACACACACGCAGTACATTTATCACTGCGGCGGTGTGGGTACAAGACTCGTCCTGGGTGGAGAAAGTGCTCCATCACGGTGACTTTCCTGACACGGGCGGTGTGTTTACCGCCCGTGTGTGTCCACCACATAATATGTCTTCTATTGGCCCTGACAGCCTTTTGCAGTCGTCTGCACCCCCGACAGGCGAACTCTCCCCAGCCTCTGAGGACAGGTCAGGGTTCAGAGGTCAGGTCCACCGCTTACACAAAAAATTCAGACATTTTCTGTTGGTTTTAATCATAATCCTGCTGTTAACTAAACAGATTTGGATTTATATGTAATCTGATGATATATCTGCACCAGTAATGAGCTGGAATATGTATTGATGACCCTGATGTGGCTGTCTGCTTACCTCCGCTTGCTTCCTTTTGTTTGCTCATCATAACAGGTCGTAAATATGCAGTTTACTGTTTTCATGAAAAAACAATGAGCCTTGCACCAGCCATGAGCATAAACAAATCTCTCTCTCTCTCTCACACACACACACACACACACACACACACACACACTGCGGTAGCTTTTGCATTATTGATGGGATCTTAGGGGTGTTTGTGATTTAGGATCAAGTGTGAACGTTCACGAGCCACTGAAGAACGTGCACGTTGTCACATGCGTGTGTGCGGCCCCCACTGACTGTTGGGGGAACATGTGAGAGGTGAGGAGCTTCAAATCATGTAAACATGAGACTGATGCACTTGAAATTTACCCCTCAGATCAGGGTTATTTTTCCCGCGGCCCTTAAAACAGCCCCGCCATGTGAGCCATGAGCGCAGGCGGAGGCGCCGCCACACGGTCGCCAGCGTTATCTCCTGCCATCGCCGTTGCTACATCGCACCGCCTGACACCAAGACATAGCGGTTTAATATAGCTGACGGGCCATAGACGGGGGGGGCTCCTGAATGTGTGTAACCAGTGAGGTAAAGGGTCGTTAAGCTGCCTCACCAGTCTGTAAGCTGCGCTGTGGAAGTGCATTTTATTCTCAGGGGAGCGCAGTTTAATGAGTAATCATTAAATCACTGTTAGCATTTCAAAATCAGTTTCAGTTTTATTTTAAGAGCACATCAGTGTCCTGCAGCCTTGCTGTACTTGTATGTTGCAGCGTCACCTTCTGGCTGGAGGTCGTGCTGCAGCGTTCTCTGTGATAACTCATCGCTAACATTAGTGGGTTTTGGAGCTTCCTGGGAGCGTTGAATGAGTTGGTGCGTTCCCTTGAAGGGGGGGAAAATGTCAGGTCAGTGTTTTTTCATCATCATCAGGAGGAGGAGGAGGACAGCTTATCGTGTCTCCCGTCGCCTCTGCTGCAACCAGAGCGTTACACCCACATTACATCACCGCCGCCGCTGTCTTGATCTTCACAGCCCGTTGGTCTGCTCAGTGAAGTGAGCTCCTATAACTACTTTTGTTTCATTTATTTCAGAACACGGGTTCAATTAAGAGCTTAACCCCCGGGTCGGCGACACGTATGTGGTCTTCAGAGCCGTGTCAAAGACACTGACATCCAAGTCAAGTTCTGTCCAATGACAGCAGCCCTGATGTGGGAGAACCTGTTTGAAGTCAGATACCTGCCTGTGACTTACAGTGTTTATTTTTCATGCATCTTGCACTTTATTTGCAATTAGACACTGGGGTCTGCTCGTGTGTGTTGCCGAAGCACTGTGACGGAGCAGGAGTTATGATGCAGGGGACGGCCAATCAGAGCCGTAAAACACTTCACACATACCAGGAAGTGAGAATTCTTCTCTAAAACTAATTTACCTGCTCTCGTTTGTTTTCTCTTGGAGATTAGGCTTCTTTGAAAGTTGCACAGAA
Organism: Lagocephalus sceleratus; assembly: GCA_911728415.1. Lineage (NCBI taxonomy): Eukaryota > Metazoa > Chordata > Actinopteri > Tetraodontiformes > Tetraodontidae > Lagocephalus > Lagocephalus sceleratus. Next base: position 4,527,202 of record CAJVRN010000148.1, read on the forward strand.
GTGACTCTGATGAGGATGATCTCTGATTCTCTGATCATCTGTGTGTTTGTGTGTGTGCGTGTGTGTTGACCACCAGTGTGTCTCTGCAAGGGTCATTCCTCTCATAAAGCCAGGACAATCAGGCTTGGACACACTCGCAGGTTGAGAATTTGACTTTTCATCTCACTTCCGGAGCAGGAAAATTCAGTTTTTATGTTAAACGTTAATGAGGCATGTGCCATTTGTTGACCCTTCCTTCATGTTTTGCTCACATGCGTCCTCACAGTCTTCTTCTGACACGTCTTGTGTGGTTCCTGCTCGTCTCCGGCTTTGTTTGCTCGGGGTAACAGATCCCTGCGGCTTCTCTCCCTTCGTCTCTCTCTCTCGGACCCCAGCGTCCCTGCCCTCTCTGCTCGCCTGATCCACAATAACATCACACTCGGCTCCGATTTCAAACAAGGGCTGCCGCTGCTGCTGTGACGCTCAGAGAGGTTTCGGGTTCTCGCTCTTGTTCTTCCTGCTGGAGAGAAAAGAGCTTCAGTTTTGTGATGTCGACCCCTTAGATTATAAAAAACCACAGCATTTTCTGGTTTCTCTTTGGTCGCTGTTGTCTGAATTAATACTTAATTGTTTGATATAAATGAGCTTTATTGAGAACAAGCAGGGGGTTAGTGTCTATAATCTGCAACATGCTGTGAAAGAGCAGAAAGTTTGAGCTTTCCTTAATCTGGTTTTGAACTACTGCTTCACAATTTGAGGTTGAGGTCAGAAAACCAGTAGGCTACAGCTGATGTCCAGATAGTCTGGAACCAGTCCTGGAACTGGTCCTGGAACTGATCTTGGAACTGGTCCATGTGTCACGATTAGATCAATTATTAAAGGTTGTGCACAGGGGAGCTGACATGCAGGTAATTTATGACAGAAAGAAGACATTTGGGGAGAGGAAGGTTTATGAAAATGGTTTATTTGAAATGAACTTTAAGTTGCCACAGGTGTCAATGAAAGAGACATAAAGAGAGAGAGGGAGAAGGAGAGAGAGAGAGCGAGAGAGAGAGCGAGAGAGAGGGAGAGAGAGAGGGGGAGAGCGCATGTGAGAGCGAGCATGATCCGTGTTGGGTTCCAGCTCCGGATCACTTCGGTCCTCCCCCCCGGAGCAGACAGATGCTGCTCCTGCTGCAGCCCCTCTCTCGGCTGTCGGGGCAGCGGGACTGTGCGGCTCTTCTGCGGAGTCTCTGTGGCGGAATTCAAACTCGCAAAGTCCACCCGGACGCTGCGCTCCCGCACCTCGGCCGTCGCGCTCTGAGATGCTTCTCCCCCGCGCGTCCACGTCGCTCCTCGCCGTCCGCCGTGACACTTGGATGCTGAACATCTCTGCTCTCTAAATATGATGAAATGGCAGCCCCGGAAGAAGGTGAGTGGGCTTCGGCAGCGGAATGCGCCGGGAGGCTGGCTGGCACCGGCGGGGATCAACAGGGCTATTTAAACCCACAGAAAGCGCAGTCACGGACACTTTATTAAGGATAATCTGCTAATATCCCGCAGCCGCGGCTGGAGCATGTCTCTGCAGGATTATTGCAGCTTTATTGGATACGGCAGATATTCTTTTAAGCTTTATAAAGTCGCTATAAAGTCACCACCTGCAGCTCCACCAACCGATTCTAGGCGCTCTCTGGATGCCACAAACGCTTTAGACGGCCTATAATGAACACTAGAGCATTTTAATTATAAATGAGATATAAAAAGCCGCCAGCAATTTGATGACAGATCTAATAAAAATTGAAAAATGGAACCGCTCAGTTAATTAAAGGTTTTCATTTCCCCACATTGAATTGAAGAAAATCCATAATAGAAGTGAGAAATAATCAGCGCAAAAGGCGCAAAAATAGATTGGTTTCAATCATAAAGCCCTGAAAATGTATTTTAATTAAACTTTTCTGTGTTGACACCTCCGCCTGGATGCTGATCACAGCAGATTAACAAGATATTTATGTTACATCCCTAAATGGCTGGCTAGATATGAGCTAAATATTAATTATAATCTACAGTTGGGTGGATTATAAACAATTCGATGCGTCAGATCTTTTTTTTTTTCTGGATTACAGCTGCTGGAGGTTTCATCTGGAAAATCTGAAGGGTACATTCGTGGGTTTTAACCATCACCTTGTTCGCAAAGGAACCAATATCAGCTCTGCTCCCTGGAAAACGCGTCTGCAGCTGCCGATGCTTTAAAGCCTCCTCCATGGCTTGAGTGGGTAGTGTGAACTGGGATCTGATGCCAAAACCACAGTCTGTGTGTTTCTGGCTCAGAGATCACAGAGAGTAAGCGCGCGCTCTGGAAGGAGCCCTGAGCTGGAAGTGGGAGATGGAGCCGCGATAACTGACGAGCTCTGAAAACATCAGCTGTTAATGAAACCCAAGAGGAAGCAGATTCATCCCCAACAACAGAATCGATCCGCTGTCTATATTGTGGCAAGAAACCGGTGTTAGATGTGGCCGGTGGTGCTCAGCATGTTTGATTATTTATAGTCCAGATATGTGAACGGTGATAAGCCTTCCACGTCTGCCTATAATTAAACACGTAAATAGCGCCTGAAGTCGTCTCTGACCAGAATAGTTGTGCAGCACGCTCTGCAAAATTAGACACAAATTGCATTTAATCTCATGACTGAGAGGGTCCAGTGTGGACTGGAGGCTGGAGCTTGTGTTTGTAGGTCATCAGGGTTTCTTTAGAAGTCAGGAATGCTGAGTGGATGATAGCCGTCGAGAGTCACAACGCGCTTGGAAGGCCGTTGGTTTTGGGCTGCGATGTTGCTGATCTGAATCTGCTGTCTGATCCGTGGCTTTAATCGGTGGTTTCGTCCTTTCAGACACTGACCTGACCTCTCCGTCAGGCCCCGCGGACTCGGAAACCGACCCTGCGGACCACGTTCACTGTGTGTTTTCCAGACTGCACATTTACTGTGCAGCCATTAAAAGCCTCCCCAAGGCTTTGAAAACGGTGCCATAGTTCCACACATTCAGTTCCAGCAGGAATATTTAAACAGAGCCTGACTGCGCGGGGGTGCTTTTATTTTGGGAAAAAAACAACATCTCCAGGCTTTTATTTTGCAGAGTGAGTGGGGGCAGCCTCTGTGGCAGGAGCTGCAACGTATTACTCTGAATCAAAGTGTTATTTAATGGTGTTAGATGCTATAAAATCAATATTCCCTTTCTGCTCTGCGCCGCGTTCCAAATGAAAGCTGGTGTGTGCACATACCCACACAAATGCACACTGGTTTAGACGCACACACACACACACACACACACACACACACACACACACACACACACATGCACGCACACAGTGTGCTGGTGTTAGTTTGCAGTTTGGGGTTATCTAATCTCAAGGCCAGGATTAAATTCAATTAAAATCAAGAGGGAGGAAAGAAAAGACGGGGAGAAAATTGACTGACGTGAAAATTGGAACACAAGGATGTGAGCTGAGGAATATGCTAACTGTGAGCTGGAGGGCGCTCGGGGACCAATCCTGTCGCCCGTCTTGGTCCCAGAATCGATCTTTTGCCCTCGATCCGGTCTGGCGAATGATGCAAGCCCGTCGCCCTCGACAACACCTGCATCGCTCAGAGGTGAAGAGGTACTGCAGGTGAGCGGGCTTCCTCTGAACACATCCAATATAGTTGCAGCAGATGGCATCCCTTTGTTATTGTTAATTATTTACAGCGTCTGGGTTGCATTTTTAATCAATATTCACGTAATTACAGGGTTTACATGTCAAAGCAACCACCATGTTCTTTGTTTTTTTCTCTTCCAGGCTCTTTTGAGAATGTCTGACTGAGTGACTCAGACTGTAAAAGTTCTGTGTGTGGGTTCATTACTGATCAGCGAGAGTGTGTGCGTGTGTGCGTGTGTGTGTGTGTGTGTGTGTGTTAAATATTACAGGGTTGATGTAATTCCCCTGAAACAATGAGTTCACGCAGCAGCCCGGAGGGTTGACACACTTGTAGAAGCAGCGGCTCCTCCGTGTTTCTTTCCTCCCTGAGGGAATGGCTGTTTACATGGCAGCAGTTCAGCAAACATTTCACATTCTCCTCACTCAGACTGGCAGCGCGCTGCTTCTAATGTGTTTACGATGCAGCTAAGCTGCTTAAAGCTACACTGGTGCCTGTGATTTAAGACGCTTTGGCCCCGCCACGAAAACCTGAGCGAGCGCTCGGTCACGCGGCTCGTTTGAATGCGGCCGACAAACATTTGCCTTTCTCCCCGCGTGAGACGCAATCCAGACAAGTTTGAAGCCCGTTTAAAGGACGTCGGGAGCCCAGACGAAACCGCGACATCCTTCAGTAATGATTTAATTTGTTCAATTGGGGCCGTTTACTGACGTTACGCTGAGCGAAACCAACGGAGCCTTTTGAGCGCTTCTTGTCCTCCCGAGTTTGGACTCTGACCACGGCCAGATTCAAAGCTGCAGAGTGATAAATAAGTAATGCGATCCTGCAGTCTGCAGAACTCTCTCCGCCCCGGAGCAGTTCTCAGCATCACATCGGGTCGGGATAGTCATCCACACGGAGTTACGATGGACGCAGAACATCACTTAAAGACTGATTGGCTTCCATGAATTGCAGAGCAGCGCGTGCTTGGCTGATTCCATTTCCCCGTCCCTCCGTCTCCGCTCCTCGCTTGTTTGCTTCGGCCCGGGGTGGCTTGTGGCTTCCCGTTGACTGCCTGTAGTTACAGTGAAAGTCCACAGAAGCAATTTTTTTTTTGATTCGAATGGAACGAAGGCACGGCCGTGTAGCTGGGCGTGAGCGCGCCGGCGGAGTGAGAATCAGGCCTGAGTTTGTTTGAAAGTGCTGCCTTCTCTCAATCTCTGTGAAATCTCTCAGTTCTGCATAGAGGAATCCCCCGACCAAAGCCAGACTTTCTCTTTCTACCTCCCTCAGAAAGGCAGCGCGTCTGCAGGCTGAGAGGACGACGCTCCCCCAGGAGCTTGTCATGTTGATAGAGCTGCTCGGCTCCGATGTCCTCGGGACATTTCCTTCCCCGTCTCTCTCCCCTTGATATACCCCTCTGCTTATTTCACGCCTATCAGCGCGAAGATACCGTCTCTTACCAAACCCTAATCTGTCCCAGGGATGATATTATTCCTCTCTTTCTTTCCCCGTCTCTTCACGGCTCTCCAGAGAGGAGGTCCGACAGAACAGTTTTTCCTTTCATGGAAGCGGAGCGCGGGCAGACAGAGGATGTGCTAACTGCGCCTCGTCTCTCGGCCTTTCTGATTTCCTGCAGATTGTCTGCAGAAACTCAAAGACAAATTACCGTCGCACCTCAGCTCGCTCGCTTGCTCTTCTGCCGTACCCGACACCTGCAGATGCAGAACAGATGTGCACAGTGATATCTGCCGGGCCCCCGATTTCACCCCTCCTTAATGGCTCGCTTCATCGGAGAGTGTCTTTGAAGCGGGCCTCCGCTGGACGTCTCCTCCATCAGCTCTGATCCTGACTGGCCGAGCCTTCCTTCATGACGATAATCACGCTGATTTCATTTCCTTTTCATCTTCAGAGGGAGTATTTGTGTTCTCCTGCACTTGTGAGATGTCTTCGGTTAGTCGTCCAGCATGCGCCAAGTGGGCATCACACATCATGACAAAGTGTGTGAACTCGGGACAGCTGGGTGTCCCATGATGCATTTCACGAAGCTCCACACGAGCATAAGAAAACTCACGCGTCGGTCACTAGTTAGGAGCAGATGGTTGCTTTTACTCATTCTTTCCTGTATTCAGCCTCTGACTCAGCGTCGCGTGCACGTGAGCGCCCGCGCTGAGGCAGGTTTGAATTTGTGCTGATGCCGAGCGTAGTCATCGCGACCGACGGAGGTGCAAACATTTACAGCTGCACGTTCATGTGGTCGTGGCACGTTTTGATGTCAGCGTGCGAAGGATGGATCAGAGAATGTGTGTGTGGTGGGTGTGTATGTGTCACAGAGGTTCCAACTGTGGAGATGCTAGATGCAGCGAGTTATGGAGCATGTCAGTGTAATCTCACCTCAGCCATTAAACCAATAAGATCCACACCCTGGGTTCGCTGCCCACGCCACACTCAAATAATCCCTAAAGCAGACATGATGAGTCAAATGTTACAGCTTCAAACGCGTTTCCAGTTTCCATTTAAACCACAGTGTGTGTTCTGAAACACACACATCGGCCCCTCCTTCTTTTTAAAGCGTTTCTTGAGCACTTGTGGAAGTGCATGGGGACCACTTTTCCAGACCCACAGAGACAGAGCTGGACTTTGGATCAGACTTTGTCACCTGAGCTCGACTACCATGGAAATCTGTGTGTGTGTGTGTGCGTGTGTGTGTGTTTGGCACTGTGATGGGAGTGTCCCACACACAAACCTCTGATGGTTTATTTAATGTGGTTCCTCAGCATGAGAAAGTTTTACAAACCCTTAAATGAAGCTGTATTCGAGGCAGTTACAGTAGTTGGTGACCTGAGGGGACCACCGTGGCTGTTTGCCTTAACTTGATGGGGACAGATCTGTGTTTATAGATGACAAGTGCTCCAGGAAACATGATGAACTGGTTGCTTATCAAACGACATTAGCCCCCGTGCGGTGAAGCGTAACAGTGGTGAGCGCGGTGACCATGTTTGGCTGGTCTGTCCCGAACAGGACGCTCTGCCCTGCTCGTCTCAGGCGGGAGGTGACAATGACGGCGGAAGTCGCTCCAGAATACGGAGGTGTCGAGCGAAAGCTGTTAAAAACATCGCACATCTTGTCACAGAAAGCGCACACTCCCGCCCGAACACACACACAGCGCAAAGCAGATATGGGCTGTAATCACATTCTGGAGTGTTTCTTCTGCTAAATTGAATTGGAATTGGCACACAGTGGGCGTGACATCACCATTCTCCGGCTGCCTCATATAGAAGTGGCTCATCTAAATTGAAGCTAAAGTGGGCTGTGCATATCTGCTTTAATGAACGGATAAAACGGCGGGGAGCACGGTACACCCAGGAGAAAGGGAGTGCACTAACGCTGAAAATGAATCGCCCTCTGGGAGCGACATGGTTAATATGTATGGTGTGTGACAGAAGTGGAGGAATATTCTCGACTGTATCCACATCTCACCTGAGGAAGCGCCGGTGCTCCCCTCCAGCTCTCCGGTTGTTCCTCTGTGTGGAGGCTGTTGTACTCACACCTTAGGTGTCAGGTTAAGAGCACGCATTTAAAGTGGCTTTGGGGGAGACGATGAAAGAGGAAGCTGGAGAAGAAGAGTCTCAAGCTTCTGTTTTCATTCAATTATTAAATTCATCATTAGGGCTCCTGCTGTACCGACCACAACAGTGGTCAATTTACTCTAATGAAATCAAGCTCTTCCATCCACAGCCAGCCACTGTTCATTCTGACAGCTTAAATGATAATTGTTGCGGCCATGTTTTAATCAGAGGCTAATTATAGAAGGCAAACACCCCCGGTTGGTTATTATTAATCGTTTAATTACAGCCACATATGTACAGGCCATTATCATACTTTTTGTCATCACGCAGGTTATTATTCAATGCGTGACATGAATGAATAATAACTTGGTTAAAACACAAGTATCATGCCGAAAAACTGAAGCCAATCCATTCGTTGTCCTTTTTTTTACGTTTTAAAATAAACATTTAGGAGAGCAACAACTGCAAATAAGTCTAACAAAATGAGTTTGCGTGAAAGTTCAAATCCAAACTCAGGATTAAGGGAAAAACTAAAAAGTGCTTAAGGCTTTCTTTTTTAATGTTATTTTCAGTAAAACAGGACTCTGTTTCTGTGTGTTGGTGCTTTTGGAGCAAGCCAAGGCTCTTTTATAATCACAGCGCTGAAGTAAAGGCCATAAAGGAAGAATCTTCATATAGTCTGGTCATGGATTATTTCAGCTGCGGACCATTGTGGCGTGTTTCGTGCTGCTGGAGTCAGCGGGGACGTGCTGTGCGGAGGACTGCTGCAGCTTGATTGGAGGGCCACTTGAGGGGGTTAGTGAAGGGTCATCGGGAATTAAAAGCCCCCTTTTCTGCATTAAAAGCCCGGTCACCCCTTCCCCCCGTGCTGCATTCGAAACTGGCGATCCATCCCGGACTTGTTATTCTGGCTAAATCAAATAAAAACACAACCTCGCCAACATGTGTTCAGGGGGAACCGTCAGAGAGGCGTAATGATCTCCCAGTTAATGCCAGCGGTGAAAGACCAAATGGCAGATTTATGGCTGAACGCTCTCTGCTGTGGTGTCCGTGAATTATCACAATCGGGGGCTGGATGTGAAGCAGCGAGGGGGTATAATTAGCTTTGTAGGGAATCATTAGGACCGGGTTCTCTCCTTGCCCTCGTTCGCCAAGCAGGAAGTGTGTGCACGACATCTTCCCCAGAGTAATCACCGGGCTTTTGTGCAGCACCGCGTCTCCCCTCCTGTCCTCCACCTCTCCTCGTCTCTCCCCACATCATTTGGCTCTAATTAAGACCGAGAGCGGAGGAGGGAAGGGAGCATTGACCCTGCTTTAAGTTTTAAAAGTGTAAAGGGAAGCAGAAGGACGCTGAGGCTGGGGGCGGCGAGCAAGATATAACTTTGATTTTTTTGTGAAATCGACATTTACCTTGACACTTTGACACTCTTTCTCATGACGATCCTGACTGTTTTGTTGTGGAGAAAATAATTACCAACATCTCAACACTGCATTTCCTGAATGTATAACTTTAATTATGCCCCTTTTGAGGGAACAAAACAAATAAACCTTGACAATTTGATATCCAGTGAAACGTATATCAGATATTTAATGGCTTTACGATCTAGGGAAACATTTGGTTCTCTAAACGCCCACATAAGCACCAGATTCCCTTTACCTCTCCAGCTTCTCTCTGATTGTAACCGTGTCAGGAAAGGTTTATTTTGTCTTGGAGGGGTTCTTTGAGTCACGATTAAATGCCTGTAAGACTTTGTCACCAGCCTGGATTTCGTCTTAATGTGAAGCGAATCCTTTTCAAACTTAGCAAAAATAAATAAATAGCGAAAAATAAGATGTTGCTGTGGCAATTACAGGAGGTGTGGAGAGGTCTTCAGAGGGGGGACACAGGGGAAACGCCCCCCCGCCTCCGCATCCCTGTTAGTAGCCATTTTCCACGTGTTGAGGCAAATCCAACGGCGTTTCATGCTTCACACGACATGCAGCAGATAGAGAAAGTCACACCCAGACTCACGTCGTGGACTAATGAGCGCATGCGCTGAATCGACCAGACGTCACTACAATCAACAAGAGGGCACAATCGGCTCGCCGGTACCCTCCTGTCCTCCCTGACCTCTGATTCGTTTTCCCAGCAGCTATATTTGCTCCCCCAGGGGTCAAAGGTCACCGAGGCAATCAGGCGTGCAGCCGGCTGTCCCGCGAGCGCGCACACCTACGCGCCTGAGTGACAGCCTAATTAGACGGTGTGAGCAAAGCAAACCTCTGGTGCTGTGGCGCGGTGAACAGGATCAGAGGGACACTTGCCCCGCTTTTTCGTACCTTTCCTCTACTGTAAGCGATGCAGAGCGTGCGATATCGTGCGTGCCGGTGCGAGGTGGATTGCTTCAAAGATGGTGGCCGATAGCGCGTGCGCGTGTGTGAATGGATGGAGGGAATGAGTCAGGGTCTGGGTCTCCAGATAAACCAGAAAAAAGAAGAAAAAAGAAAAAAAGCCCGGAATAGTTTTTAGTCACTGTGGGAATGCAGCCTGTGAGCTGCAGTCAGCTCTACCTGTGATGGAGGACGCCGAGTCCTGCGCTGCTCCCGGTGTCATCAGACCGCGGCCCAGGTTAAAGGTCTGGTCCCCGCCCGAGGAGAAAAACACGTGTTGGAGCAGCTGCCTTTAGAAGAGGTTGTCTGCTCTTTAAGTGGAGATAAAAACAGAACCGTGTGTCTGCCAGCCCATTACGCTGACCTCCAGACATCACATTTCAAAGCCATATTGAAACATGCCCTCGTGCGCTGACTCGTGCTGACGGGGAGCATCAGCAGCCCTGCAGCAACACAAACACTTGTTCATTCGAAGCAGCAGCTCCTCGGATACGTCAGGTTTTACCGTTCGGTTCTCCTGCCTATTGATTCTTGGCCATGAGGGCTCTGAAGACATCAAACACGGTGGACAGGCCGACGCTTCTAAGGTCTCTGCTTGGTTTTGTGATCACGGTGACTCCCCCCTTCAGCGGGGCCTGAAGCCGTTAAAGATGTTCCAGCACACATCTGAACGCTCGGACTGATGCGAGTCACATGGGTCAAGGTATGACGGGGGGGGTCACGCCACCCAGGAAGGGATGTCTAATGGGCATCAGGTGCTTTGCAGCCATGTGAGCACTGTGGACGGGGACAGTGGAACCATGAATAAATCTGTCAAACAAGACGCAGCTTTACGCAACAGCGGGGGCAAGAAACTCCCCTCTAACAGGCAGAAGCATCGAGCAGGACCAGGCGCACGAGGGAGGAGGGAGAGGGGAGGGCTTGGGTAAACGGCTGGTGTGTCAGATTGATGGCCGGTGCCCTCGGATACTGAACGTATCGAGAGCGAGAGCTTACTGTTGCATTATCTCATCGATTGCTTCTGCTGCGTATAAAACAAGTCTGGAGAACGTGACGTGTGCCCGGACGTGATTTAACGGCCAGTGTTGCAGCCTGGCTGCAAGGCCAAATTGGTTGGCTCCACGGTCCCTCAACATCTGATGTCAGGGCCATCACAGATGACCCCACATATGGTTGCGCCCATCTACATGCGCTTCGACACGCTAACATCAACGCATTCATCCGCTCACCTAACGAGTGACGGCTTCGGGCCCCTTTGGCCCGCCTTTAAAATATACCGAAGGTATCAAGCATCGGACTACACAGATTTATGAAGCCATTAGACGGTGTGAGAGGGCCCACAGCTGGCCGTGGAACATCTTTATGGCTCCCAGTGGAAGCAGTAGTTATGGCCACTCCAACTCAATTATTGCTTCTTAGCTAGTGTCCCTGTGAAACTGTGATAAATATTCATGTTGATTAACCAGAAAACAGTTGTTGTGTGCTCGTGTATGACCCCCGTTTTTTTTTTTTTTTTTTTTTTTTAACTGATCGATTCGGCTCCTCATCTGAAACAATTCTGGTTTTTGGCCACATCAGCTGTTTGCATCTCACTTTTGTTGATGTTTCCAGTTTCCTCTGAAGATGCCTCCTCAGCAGCATCATTCCTCCGTCCCAGTGATTTACAGGACGAGCCCGCTGGTCTATTAGAGGAACTTGTGGTACAAGACCAGAGCAGTGTGGATTCTCAGGCGGAGGAACTATATTTTGCTGCAGCGTCTGCATTTGCTCATACTTTGCCCTGATAATAAGGTGTATTCAGTCCTACCGGAGCATCTCCACAATACAGATTGCTGTGTCTTAATGAACCCCCAGACCCTCTCAGGGTTTTAACTAATGATCTCCCTCTTCAAGGTTTGCAGCACACTGCTCACAGCTCACACAGCGCTGCTTGCATCACCTACTGTGGGATAAGTGGAATATCGACTGAGCCAAATGACCCCTGTTTTTAAGTGATGGTCATTAACATGAGCCTGAAAGATAACTCCTGCTTTCATCGCCACTATTTTGGACATTTTTGTACACGTGTGTGTATTCTTCTTCATTAGCTGGGCTAGTTTGTCTCAAAATAACATTATCATGAATAATCTGGTTTCATACAGTGCTTCCTTGAGTCAGATCACAGAAAATCAGTAGGTTCTTGAGCCATTTTAGCTTCAGTGTCTCTTAGATTGCTCTTGCTGGTAGAACCCATGACCATTGTATCATCAGAGTGACCTGATCCATCAAGGCCTTTTCACACCAGCCACAAAAAGAAATGGATTTGATTCTCGTTCCAGACATTTTCCAAACACTATCTGATGTTCACCCATTGTTTCCTTGATGTTCCTCCTCCTGGTTGTGCTCAGAGGTGGTAATTCACGCAGCTGCATCAGCAGAAAAGCCCGTAAAGGCGGACGCTGACTAACATGGACGAGCATCCGCGCCGAGGCCGACTCACGCCGTGGCTCGACGCTGTCAGGCTATTTCCACTCCGTCCTGAACACAAATCGCATCGGGCTGACGTTGTGTCCACACGAAGCGCGAAGAGGGGCTTCATCTGTGTGTTTTGGGGCCGACTCGGCTACCTGCAAAGACATCAATCTCCATCATGTCTGCTTTATGTCTCCCGCTCGTCCCCCGCCCTCTCTCTCTGCTGCCACTTGTGCAGCCATCTGTTCTCGATTAATGTGAGTTACGAGCCGTAATTGAAGCATCTGTTCGTACGGCGAGCATCCTTTTCTTCGACACACGGACATGTCACCCTCTTCCTGTGCTCTGTTGTGTTTTAATATCATTTCTGTCTCAAACACTTTAAAGGCAGCCTCTTGTTGTTTGCTCAGCGGTTCCGTTTCACCCCGAGGTGCTCTCCTCACACACTTTTTTATCGACTCCATCATCATCATTATGTCTGAGTTTAAATGCAGCTATTAGAACGCGTCACAATGGACTATAAACTCTGTGATGTGTGCTGTTTTCTCGGGTTTACCAACAGTCCATAGGCAGATACACCATTAAAGACCCGCAGACACCACAGGGGACTTTAATATGGGGATGGAAATGGAAGTGACATTCCATTTTTTATTTGCAATAAGACTGTCAAACATAGTCAATGTGGGTTCCACGAGCGCTGGAATCTAGTTTTCCTCCCACACCAACATCGGCGAGATGCAGCTGTCAATAGCAGACCGAGCAGGCCCAGAGTGAGTCTGGAAGGTTGCTTTGAACACAGATTAACATGGAGGTTGTTGGTTCAGGCCCCAGCCTCTGCCGGCATCCCTGAGCAGGTTACTGAGCCCTGTATTGTTTCGAAGCTGAGTCTTTGGCGCAGTAACGTGAGGCTTTTTGCTCGGAGGGAGGATGCAGATGTGAAGCAGCTGGAGTGGTCAAAGAAGATGAAAGGAAAACACAGCACGTTCCCAGTCCCCCAGTCCCAGCGGTCCGGACGTGAGGAGCTGTGTCGAAGTTAAAACACTGTTCTTGTGGCCCAGCAATGGGGAATGCTACACCATTTAAACTGGTGAGATGACAGAACACTGATGTATTTAAATCTCAATCTATCGCCTCATTCTGAATCGGGGTCACAGAGGTCACTGGGGTGACCCACCAGTTCAGGATCACAGGTGGGAAACCTGCAGATAAAGCAGGACAGTTACCATATTCAAACATTTCCTTGTTCATAATCTCCTATTAGGCGGGGTGGAGGGCCCACAATGTGTAGATATATAGACTCGCAAGCATATTCGGTTGTTTTAGAACATTTTAATCCAAGCTTCAAATCAGTGAAGCCCGAGAAACACGAACGTGGAGACATTTCTTCTGTACTCATGACCAGTTAAAGCCGCACGTTTCAAGAGTTTGTGTTTTTAACATCACATGCGGTCAATAATGTCATCCACGCTGTAATTTCATCCACTGTTATCAGAGCGTCTGTTTCTGTTGATGGCTGGGCTAATGTTGCTCCAGGAGCTGGCAGGTTGATCAGTTTATAAATGGACAAGGCGACACGTCCAGCCAGGATTAGCTTTGTCCCTTTTATTGATCGCTCCCGTTGACTTGACGCCGGCCCGTCAGCCCGTGTCAGCGAGCTCGTCTCAGCGCTCAGCGGGGGCTGGCGGCGGAGGGGGCGGAGCACGGGCTGCCGTGTGCTTCTGAAGCGTTTGTTGGTGTCAGGCTGTCTGGACACCCCCCCACCGCTGCCTAGCAGGTGATGCAGCCGGACCGAGTTAATAAGCAGGAAGTGTGTGAGCGGGAGGCTGGAGGCGGTGTGGGAGGCAGACCCCCCCCCCCGCTGTCACCGGGTCTGACACGCTGATGGAGGAAGAGCTTTGACATCCACGAACGCGCCGGCCCGAGAGTCTCATACCACGGGCCCCGTTGCGTACGCGCGGGGAGGCTGATCAGAGAATGCCGCGCGAACGCGGTATTGGAATCAGGCCGGGGGATATCGTGGGGGAAGCACCGAGCAGAGGCGGACAGGTGGGGAGTCCATATGCCACCCCAGTTTCCAGCCCCCTCATCCCAGTCCAGCCCTGCTGCTCGCCTCTCCAGCCCACAGCGGGGTCAGAGGGCAGCTGCTGGCCCCACCTCCCTCCACACGCACTTGGCGTGAATGCTGGGGGCGGATCTTTGTGTGTTGAAGGGCACACAGAAATGACTACATGTATATCAGATTATATTTAAGTATGGAGGCGAGGCGTCCCCAGCTGTAATTACCAAAAATCTATCCGATCTGTTGTGATCACCAATGAGGGAAAACTGCTCCAACGGCAGCACAATGACGACAGGGCTCGTTCATTAGATTGGACCTGACCTCGGCCTCCATTTGTATCAATGAGGCCGCCGCCGCCGCAGACCGCAACGGGACAGAGACGGCGCGGGAGCAGAAAGTGGCGAGCCGGACGGACGGGGGGCTGCCATGTAATCTAATTTCTCTCCGCTTTGTCTTCATTCATCCACTGTCACGACAGATTACGCCTGAGCGGCAGGGGCGAGCGCAGGGTGATGAATGAGGGAGGAAAGGAAGACGGGTGAAGGGGAAGAGGGGGAGACGGGACAACTATGTTAGTGTGGTCAGCAGATGAGGGTGTGTGTCCGTGTTTGTGTGTGTGTGTGTGCGTGTGTGTGTTGATCCTCCTCATTCATTTGATGTCATTATTCATCATTTTTAATCTCAATCAACCTCAGAACGCACCAGAGGTCCTAATTCAGTGTGAACTGTTTATTCTATTCTATTCCACGGAATCTCGTGTGTAGTGTGTTTATTTTCCTGTCATACATTTAAAAGAAACAAAACCGCAGACAAGGAATGTTGAATGAATATTTAATCTGACCCTTGCAGGCTACTGTGGAAACAGGTCAGTGTGTTTTGGTGCCATTCCAGGCTGGATTAAACCATTTGCATGCCCGAAATGAGCTGCAAAATTGCAGCTATTAAATGTGTGAATAGCTGTCTGACAAAGAAAATGTCTTTGTTTCTGTTTTAACGCAGGCCTACTTTCGTCAGGGGGTTGCACTGCAGTACCTGGGTCGCCATGCCGACGCCCTGGCAGCGTTTGCGTCGGGCCTGGCCCAGGACCCAAAGAGCCTCCAGCTGCTTGTCGGCATGGTGGAGGCCGCCATGAAATCCCCCCTCAGAGGTACGACCCGACGGCGTTCCCGCTTCTGTTCCGCCTGTGTGCTCCTCGACAACTGCGGGAAAACATTTGTCTCCTCCGCGCTGACGTAAAGACCACAGCGGCAGAAACTCTGATGTGTCGGTGTTCGTTTTGTTCTTTTATTCAGTCACCTCTGTGGCTGCGATGTGAAAAATGTAAAAATATGCAACAGATTATTCAAATGTCGGGAAGGAACGGAGGCACATTTCATGTGACAAAGACGGATCTGAGAGGGAGAGAAGAGATGGGGGAAGAAAAATTGACCTGGGAATATAAATAAAACAGGTCGGATGAAACGGGGAAAAAATAGTTGAAAGCGAAAAGCTGCGAGGTTCTGATGGAGTTTCAAGGATAAGATTGGATTTAAATACCGACGGAATGGCACGCCTCGCGTCTGCAGCAGTCTGAACTCACCTGCTGGGCGATGCTTCCTGACAACATCCTGAATCTGGATCACAGAAAAATACGATTTTATTGTTCTCACACGCAGCTCAAGTCAGAACACACACACAGACACAGACACACACACACACATATTATATTATATTATATATATATATATATATATATATATATATATATATATATATATATATATATATATATATATGTATATGCATATCGTGTGTAGTAGCCTCTCCCCTGTTACAGACACTAAGCCGAGACAACACCCATGTCCATGCGCTGACCTCGATATTCAGACTTCAGTGTTAGCCGTTTCTTGCATTTTTAATATTGTATCCATATTCCACTCAAAGAAGACACAGCTGACAGCAGTTGTTGGGAGACAGGAAGTGACTGTCAGATCCAGAAACGCAGCGACAAGCCTAACATTTTGGCTGTGCAGACGTTAAAAATACGAACGAGGACATCGCAGTGCGGATAATCTAAAAGATTCAGATCCGCTCGTGTCCAGATGTGCAAGCATAATCTCATTTCTTAACACAAACACGGTATCAGCCCAGACCGGTCTGCCCTGTTCATGGGCTTAAAGTAGTGGGTCGCATGAAAAAAAAAAAGTCGTTTTTTTTTTTTTTACTGGTCGTTGATGCGTCTGGCCCGCAGTTGACTGCTGCCGTCTGTCTGCGGTCTGACAGCCTCAGAAGATGAAGAGCGCAGACAATCAGAAATGGCTGCAGGCTAGAATTGGCGGAGAGATCATGTTTTTTGCCCTTCAGCTCCAGCAGAATGAAAACAAGCCTTCTTGGGAATAGAGCTCAACTCGGCAAGCTGCAGCAAATGCGCGTGCATGATGTGGAATTCTGCATCTTCTCCCAGCAGAGGAGATGGTTCCCAGACTGTTTTGGATACGTTCCCCTGAGGAAGAGCGTGTCAATCTGGGTTGAGTGGGAGGTTAATGTCAGCTGCAGGAAAACTTTATTTTCCGTTTTAATGATGCCGATCAGATTGTGCTGTCACACGTGCTCCTCTTAAACTTTCCCCCTGCCCAGATTCCCTTGAGCCCACCTACCAGCAACTCCAGAAGATGAAGCTGGACAAAAGCCCCTTCGTGGTCGTGTCCGTCATAGGCCAGGAGCTCCTGACCCACGGCTTCCACGGTGCCGCCGTCGTTGTGCTGGAGGCGGGGCTGAAGATCGGCACGTGCTCGCTGAAGCTGCGTGGCTCCGTCTTCTCGGCCCTGAGCTCCGCCTACTGGTCTTTAGGCAACACGGAGAAGAGCATGGCGTACATGCAGCAGGACCTGGAGGTGACCAAGACCTTAGGTACGGAGGCCGTGCTGCTGCAGGTGATCAGAAGATTCAGAGGCGAACCCTTTGTGATGAACGTTCCATCCACAGGTGACCAGTCGGGCGAGTGCAGAGCTCACGGGAACCTGGGCTCTGCCCTCTTCTCCAAAGGCAGCTTCAGGGAAGCTCTGGCCAATCACAGAAACCAGCTGGTCTTAGCCATGAAGCTGAAGGACAGAGAGGTACGTGACGATGGAAAGCATGAAAGCACGGAGCTTTGATGTGTTCTCGTCGATACTTATGTGAAAAAACACGGACCAGCCTGCTGTTATCTCAGTTCTAACTCTGCGGCCTCACTGTAAGCAGCATTTGTTGTGTTTTTCTGGACTTTCGCTGGCTCCAGAAAATGTCCTCTTATCTCCTTCGTGGAGCGCCTGAAGGGCAGAACTGTGGTTCAGTAAGTAGCGCTCTCCGTTCACAACCAGAAGGTCCTGGGTTTGTGTCTGTGTTCGGGTTCCCTCTGTGTGGAGTTTGCATGTTTCGTCCCTTGTCTGCACAGGTTTTCTGTGATGGCTTCGGTTTGAAAGAGTCTGATAAGATGGATAGATGAGGACTGCTGCTAGAGACACTTTCCTCAAGAGCACGTTATATAATACATAAATATAACAGCCCATTATCACAAGATTTTTAGTACTATACAATCCAAATAGTCAAATTAGCTGTTATTCATTTATTTTCTGCCCTGTTTTCTTTGCATGGGGCAGCAGCAGAGTTGACAGACTCCCTCCTGAAACACTTTGGACAGTTATAAAAACACAGTAAATGAAATGGCTGCTCCAGATGAGACTGTGGCCTCCTTCTGTCTCAGAGCACAAAGTGAAGCTGTCAGCTTGTTTGTGTGCTTAAATATTCCCATACGCTCCTGTATTCAATTACGTCAATAAACAGCAGGGTGCTGGCTTGTCACGTCTAATTAAGTCCTCCAGGTTTTAATATTTAATTCATTCTCAAGACTTCAGCAAACATCTTGTTGTCTTTCCAACACTTTTTTTTTAATATAATTGCTTGTGTTGGGTTAAAAAAAAGGGGAAATTTGAATTCATTCTTATCTTTCTGCTGAAGATCACATGACCTCTTACTTACTTAACATTACATTTGGGTTTATCAAGATATTCACAGGATCATTTCCACTGAATAATAACGCTGATAATAACATCTGTCCTGGATGGACGGCAGGTCTACCTACTGTCACCCTCAGTTCTTCTTCCTTCACGTTTGCTTCTGGCTGAAGTGATTTTGGAACATGTTTTGTTCTGAATCCGAGTTCGGGTGTATTTCGTGTGTGTTTGAAATCCCCCGTTGTTGTCAGATGGGTATCGAGCTCCTGAAACTCGGCCATCAACACAAATCTATATCCCCCGCTGAGTGTTTGCTCTGTCTTTATTTGTGTGCCGTGTGTGTTTCCAGACAGACGGAGTCCAAACAAAGACGCCACCTGTGGAGGAATGATATTTAACCACGCAAGGGGGGAAATAGAGAAAAAAATATTTAGGAAATCCCTTATTATTTCATTGTTTTTAAAACATGACATTTATTTTATTAAAAGAAAACACATCAAACAAAGATAACGGAGTCAGCCATTTTTAATTTGAGGTTCATTCTTCTTCCCTGCTCAAATGCTTGACTTCAATATAGTATGAAATAAAATGTAATGACAGGCTTCATATTATGAATTTTATGATTCTTTTTCCCTCTACAGAATGACGTAAATGCACACACACACACACTGGCACACGCGTTGCCTGCTCCCAGACACAACATGATTGGATTTTTTGTGTGTTTGCTCGTGCAGGGGAAACACTGCGTCCTTGAGGGAAATCAAACAGTTGTCTGGCCGGTTGACTGTGCCTCCCTGTCGTTTATTAAATCTCCCTTTCCCGCCTCAGAGACGTGTCTACTGGATTTTATGTGTTTACACTCATCACTTTGCTGGGAATTGGGATTGGCGCGGCGTGCAGGCCAGCTTCTTCTTCTTCTGAGCACACATGAGCAGGAATGAAAAGAGCAGTTTTCTGGTTTTAATTAGGAGAGGTGAATTCCTCTAAAGGTCAATTTGGCTGTTTTAGCATTTATTAAGACCCTGCTTTCGCCTAACACGGGAAGTGTGAGGGTGTGTGTGTGTATGTGTGTGTGTGTCTAATCTTCCCATCGCTGTTCAAGCTGAAACAATTGCTCTTCCCCTCCAACTTTTATCTGTGATTGTGGTCATGCAGTCCAATTCTGACGCTTAATGAAAGGCTTTAAACCTAATTTTGTTTAATAATGTATAATTTGCTTTTTTTATAAGAATGAGATGTATAAATATGCTAATTCATAGTTGTGATTGCTCTGAACCAGAGATGGTGGGTGGACGCACTTGCTGGGGTCCTGTCCTCCTTCCATCCCGCCCTCCTACCAAACAGTGGTGTTGGAGGAGGAAGACCAGAACAGGGTGTCAGGGTGTGGTGAGGTGATGCCCTCCTGGTTCATCTGGGTTGGTCAAC
This sequence comes from Lagocephalus sceleratus, assembly GCA_911728415.1. Taxonomy (NCBI): domain Eukaryota; kingdom Metazoa; phylum Chordata; class Actinopteri; order Tetraodontiformes; family Tetraodontidae; genus Lagocephalus; species Lagocephalus sceleratus. Next base: position 4,546,670 of record CAJVRN010000148.1, read on the forward strand.
ACCTTAGAGGCGCTGTGCTGGACCTGGGATCAGTAGACCCGTGGCGTTCTTAATCCTCCAAATACGATCCCTGCTGCTGTAGATTAACGGTGCGAGATGCATTTTTGAAGGATGTTTTATAACAGCTTTATCCAAAATCCTTTATGAGTTTATGAGTTGATTACTATTGAGCCAACTATTTGTAGAGCTTAATTTTGCATGTCCTCTGGCTCATTTTCATGTTTCTCCTCTGATTCCAGCAGTGTGTGGGGGATATAGGCAAGAAACAAACATGCTAATAACCCCTCTTTAATATTTCAACGTGTCTCCTCCCACCCTCCCATGTTCTTGAAGCTTTTCATTTCATTGAAGCCTCTGACTTGTTCCCTGTGTCCCTCTGCATCTTTTTTTAAAGGTCACTTTCTGACTTTCATTTCTGAGTTTGCTGGTGTCCGTTGGTGTGCTGACACGAGGTCGGAGCTGCTGAAGGCCTCTCAGTTAATTACTGTAACTATGGACGAGATCACACATGAAGGATCTATACCTCAGATCGATGATTATTGATCATTTTTGAGATATAAACTGAGGTCTGGTGGTGAGAAGCTGTCAAATTACTGCGCAGGTAGAATCTCTGGAATCCCCGTTTTGTTAAATGTGCTTGCATCACAGTCGTCCAATTCTTTTTATTTTACTCTGTTATCATGTAAATCCAAGAAGACAAAGGAAATATTGTTGTGATTTTAGATGAAACACGGTCCTGTTGCATGCAGTATATCAGGTATAAAGACAGGTATAAGTACATTACAATGCTCTTATTTCTCTTTATGGCTTTAATCTGTCTGAATGTTTTAACAGCCATTTCCAGCCTCTGGCACAACGTTGAAAGTTCCCTTGAGCGAACTGCTGTATTTCAGCTATGTTTTCCTGGCACAGACAGATAATCCCCTTTTCCTTTTTCCATTTACGTACTTTTAAGAATTGCCCCTAATGGAACCATCTTTATCCTTCCACTGTCAGTAAAAGTGATGTTTGACAGCAGATTCATTCTTCCCTATATCTCCCTGTCTCCATATGTCTCGTCTTTCGTTACCTGACTGAACATCAGCAGGAGGGTCTGGGCCTGCTCAAGGTTTCTTCCTGTTGAATCTGAGTTTTCCTTCCCCTTTTGCTTGTTCAGGGGTCAGGGTTTCTGTAAAGCACCAAGAGACAATCTTGACTATAAGAGAAACTGTATAAATAAAGTTAATCCCAACTGAGCCTGTTTTCACTGAGCACAGAACTTTTCCCGAGAGTGCTGTTTGTTTTGGTTCTAAAATACCGACAGCAGTTTTAAAAGTTAATCTTGTAACTGCGTTTGTCTTTGAGGACTCCGGGAGTCTTTCTGGGAGAGATTTCCAGATCGATGGTGAACTTTCTCACAGCAGTGTTTGTGTGTGAGTGTAACAGGTGGATCAACTGAGCTTTAGTTTGCCGAACCCTGAAAACTCAGCAGCTCCCGTCTATCACAATCGATGGGAAGAAGTGAAACAGGCCGCGATGAAAAGATAACCTGACTGATCCAGCAGGTCAGGGGTCACGGGTGGTGTGGGATTTCTGCACTGGATGCTCGTCTGTAACAGGATAAATGTTCCTTTTTCTGGTTCAGTGAGGGCAGACTTCGTTAGACCTGATGAGTATTACTCCTCTGAGCACTGATCAATGCCGTTAACCTCGGTTAGTCAGTCACCAGAGTCTTTTAAAGGACTAAAGCTAGAGCAGGAGCGTGATAATAATAGTTTGTGTTGTGTTTCTCTGTCTAATCAGATAATCAGTGTGAGCTGAGGGGGATGGGGGTGGGGGGCTGACACAATCAGTGTTTGGTTGCGTGGGGGCGGGTGAGTTCGCAGCCCCGCTTTAATGCACATGTGAAGGAAGTACCAGTGTAAATCTGCATGGAAATATGCCGAGGAGGCCCTCTAATTAGTCGTGAGAGCGGTGCGAGAAATCATTAGAGGTTCCAAACGCTACAAAAGCGTCTTAATGAAAGAAGTGTGCAAACCTGAGTGGATGCACGGGGTGAGAGTCTGGCAGCGGGCTCTAATAGGATGTGAAAGATTCACTTTCTCTCCTGCAGCCTTCAATATGTGTGAACGATTTCCAATAGGGAGGAAATGTGGCGTCTCCTTCCTCTAACGAGTGTCTCGTGACCACTCCCGTTCGTCTGGGCCTTTGGTGAAACGCTCATGTTTTAAGGGAAACGTGTCCTCGTGGAGATTTCGGAACAAGCTAAAATAACAGGGACAGTGGGAGCAATTCAGTGAATATTTAGAATATTTATCATCTAATAATAGGACCATATTTTGACTCGTCTAGCTCACAGGTGGATCTGGATTAAATGCTGAACAATCTTAATTGTTTTCCATGTTGGTTGACTCTAACTTTCATCCTCAGCCTGTAAGATTTGTGGGCAGAGGAACCGCATCGTAAACTTCCAGGTTTGCACATCAGCGGTGCCATCTGGCTCAGCACCGTGCCCCAATTACTGTGGATTATTATTAAACCCGTCTTTTTATCTCGGGCTCCATTTGACCATCATTTGTGCACCTGAAGCCGCTTCTCTGGCTGCCTCTCATCCTGGCCCCCTCACACTCACCTGCATGTGGCTCAGGTGCACGGTGAGCGCCCGGATGTGCTGAAGCCAACAGACCTGCGCAGCCCCGACGCTGGCGGATCCGCTCCGTCTGTCGGCTTTAACACCGGCGCTGGTGTGTTTGTGTGCTTTCAGGCCGCGTCGGACGCGCTCAGCAGTCTGGGCCATGTTTACACCTCCATCGGCGACTACCCCAATGCTCTGGCAAGTCATAAACAGTGTGTCCTGTTAGCGCGACAAACACAGTGCCAGCTCTCCGAGGCTCGCCAACTGGGCAACATGGGAGCTGTGTACACGGCTCTGGGAGACTTCACTAATGCTGTCCAGTGCCACGAGCAGCACTTAAGTATCGCTAAGGTACGGTACTATTCATTCTGTTCATCTGCACAGAGGCTTCCTGTCAGGAACACAAACACGTTTACATTCTAAAACTTTACATTTATATAAGACATGCACTGAAATGGTATTGCAGGAGGCCGAATACTCGTCCTCACTGTCACTGTATTTAATATATAAAGTATAAATATATAAAGTGATTAAACGTTGATATTTTTAAAAATAGTCAAGATTTCTACCAATGCGGACCTAAACATCTCTCTGTTAATGTAGTAATATGGCTCATTTATTTGGAGTGGCTGGGATTTTAACTTTAAAAATGCAGAAATAAAGCACTCTTCTCTACAGGTGCCCCAGAAACTCCCTTTAACCTTAGACATTTTGAAAAACACATATTTTACATCAGCTGGGTATTGTCGACCAGAAAAGGTTTGGCATCATTCAACTCAAGCCTCTGCTCAATAGGGTTAAAATTCAGAATAATTAAGAAGCAATATGTCATAACCTTGTTTATCATGATGAGATGAAGGGAAATGTGGCCATAAAAATATTTTAAAATATTCATTTACTTTTGGATGAGGTGCAAACTGCATATCGCTTCCCCTCATGACATAATAATTGACCATCTGTTTACAACTGAGTTTTTACAAAATTAAATTCTCCCAACAAGAATCAGAGTTTATGAAGTTTACTCTATTCCACCGCTGACATAAAGCCCGCTCTTTATGTCAGCGGTGGAATAGTTGATTATTGCCGCTTCCACGTCGACCAAAACGCATGATGTGATATTTTATCTTTGCTGGCAGACTTTGGAGAACCGGCGCGAGGAGGCGCGGGCTTACAGCAACCTGGGCAGCGCCTACCACTCGCAGCGGGACTTCGACAAGGCGGTCTCCTACCACACGCGGGTGCTGGAGCTGGCGCAGGAGCTGGCGGACCGAGCCATCGAGATGAGGGCGTATGCTGGTCTGGGGCATGCTGCCCGCTGCATGCAGGTAGGTGTGAGCGTTTCAATGAACCAGACGCTCCCTGAGAGCATGTGACAAACGTGCCTGGTCCCCCCCTCCCCCGTTGGCCTCCAGGACCTGGAGAGAGCGCACCAGTACCACCAGCACCAGCTGGAAATCGCTCAGGAGCAGCAGGACAGAGCGGCGCAGGGACGCGCTTCCTCCAACCTGGGTGGGTTCGTCAGAAGAAATAAGTACAAGTATTGAAATGTGATGACAGATAAAGCAAAAAAGAAAGAAGGAAGGACGGACCCTGGCACAATTATGAGAGCGTCCATCGGTTGAGCCGCTTGTCCCGTTACTTGATTAAGTTATTGATCCATCTCCTCGGGCTTCAGTGTAATCAGCTGTGCGCTGGACTGATTGATGACTGCAGGGTTCCTGGTTGGAAGGTCCGGGTTGAGCCACTGTTGCGCGTTACTCTTGTTATTTGAGGATTTGTGCTCTAAAGGGAGGAAGCAATAACCCAGCTGCAGTGTCACTCTGGAGGATGAATAGACAGGCGACACTGATGTGGCCTGGCAGACATCTTGTTCTTTGCATCGCGAAGGACGATAAACATCCCGAGTACAAAAGACGGTCTGTTGAATAAAAGACAGAAAGGTTTAAAACTGCGGCAGCTCAAAAAGAAAAAAAAGAGAGAAAAGCCCTGGTTCATATTCAGTTCAATCCCTGATCTGAGCCGACAGTTTGTTTGTGTGTAGGTTACTTTTCAGAGTTTGCAACTCAAACTTTGCCAGCAGAAGGGTCATAGAGCTATTTTTAATCCATATTTAGATGTTTTTTCTGACTAAAGTATCTCTTATGTGTTGTTCTTCAACCACCCACCTGCCAAAATGCACACAAGGGAGGAGAGGAACTGCTGAAATCCCAAATATTTGAGTAATATGAGGCCAATTCAATTGATTTGCATTTTCAGGCCACGTGTAGTCTGGGGAGCAAAAGTGTTTGCTTTGCATCAATTAGGGGGTTCAGCAATAGTCTACTACTTTTCTAAAAAAATAGACAATTACGCTTCACCAATCAAGAAGTCAAAGACAATGGAAATCTCTGGTCGTGGCTCTGAACTTTTCCCTTCTTTTAAAGTTGCTCTCACATTTCTGCACCCTTCCTGAAAAATAGCAAACCAAAAATAGCACCTTCCCAAAGTTAATCTTATTAAAGTTTATGGAAAACAGGTGAAAATGTGATGCAATTTCAGATAAAGTTGCCCGCTCTTCAATCTTTTCCCTGAAAAATTCAAACCTGCATCGCATTATTGCAGCCAGGAAACATCTCTCTCGTCTTACTGTAGGACATCTCAGAAACTCCGCTCAAGTCTTTGACTTTTGTCTGACTTTTTTTAGTGTGTTTTTAATGTAACAAAGCTTCCAAATTGCACACATGATGTACACATTGTTCTCACATTTGCCTAAATTAGCTGGGAGAACCCGGCAGAGTCTTTAATCAGAGTGATGGGGCTGTGGGTCATGTGACGGCCCTGCCGTTCTGACATCTTATCTGCCTTCGCTGACCCTATCACATGACTGCAGGAGGGCCTCTCTGGCCAATCAGTGCTCATGTTTTATTAAGTGGGTTTTGTTTTCTGCGCCTGCAGTGATATCCTAAACCGTCGAACCTGATTCCAGTGCTGAGTGGACAACTCTGAAACACGAGCGTGGCTTCGGCTGCTCCACGCTCCCCAAAAGATGATGCCTGTTGACAGTGTGGAGTCGCCGTGTTCCTGTCTGATTATGTCACTCTGGAATCGAGTGATCTCGCGCTGTTGTTGTATTTGCATTCTGAAAAATCAAAAGCTCGACGCAAAGCTCGCAGTCGGCACTTCCGTGCGTGACTAATAAGCTACCGCTGAAGTGACTGACAATCTCCTGACAGAGCTGCTCCAGAACCGCTCCAGTCTACAGATCAGCCATTCAGATCATCATTTATGGATGATGCTTTTCTCGCACGCTGATCGCTGACTCCACTCAGTCTCCTTTCTTCCCTCCTCATCACTTGCCTCATACTGTTTCTGCCTTTGTTTACTCCTCCTCCTCCTCTTCCCTTCTTTCCTCAGCCCATCTTGTCTTTCACCCTCACATCATTTTCTTGTTACTTATTGCATATTCGGCGCCTCATCTCCTCCCCTCTGTGGCCTTCTGCGCCGGTTCAACTTCAAATTGACCCGTAAAAGTGTTTAGTCCATTGCTACGAGAGAGCTTCTTGAAGATTTGATTTTATTTCATGCATTTTTTTTAAGCTTACGACGGCGACAAAAATTGAGAAATGGAAGGAGAGACCATCCTTTCCTCTTCCAAACACATGCGTCACCCTCTCACGTACATCCCTAATCCGCACAACTCCCCTCTCCTCACGGCCTCGCTCCCCACTGGGGGAACCCCCGCCACCCTGATACAATCGCAGTTCTATCTGGGGCGTGTTCTGCATGCATGTGCGTCCGTACATGCTGACAGTTGCGTTACTAGAGTTTTAGGGGAGAAGTGTAACTGTAGCAGCTACTCCAGCCAGATCTGCAGGCTTCTCTGTAATCCTCTTAACGCGAGACCCCCGATTAACCGTGTCTCCACTTCCCTTATCTGCAGCCACCTTTACTCTTTCACGTAAATTCACCTCTTTTCCTCTCAAACACAGTGCCTATATTTAAAAAACAAATGTGTTGATGTCCATATTGAAAAACATAGAAAAGGTAAATAGAGGAATGACACAAGTGTTTAATAGATGTGATATGAGCGGAATGCTACAATTGGAGATGATGCAGATGCACATCTGCACATCTGTATCTTATCATGTAAATGATGAATCCATGAAGGTATGGATCCACAAGTTATTTCCCTGTATATGGGAGCTGCTGTGGGGTTTTTTTTTTTCTCTGCAGTCGGGGAATGGTGCTTCTCTTTCATGCTGTCAAATCCATTCATATGCAAAACATTGTATTTAATGGGTGTTTGCTTCCAAATTTTCATGGATATGGCTCACGATGTCACACTGGCATTTCAAAGGAGAATCACACATATGCAAAGCCTTATTCTATAGGTATATGGAAGATTTCCTTTTGTGTGAGGTTTAATCTGACCTCAATGTAGTGTGCATTTCAATGATTTCAGTCAAGGAAACTGGTCAGATATGTTTTTCTATTAGCATTTCAGAGTGGTCTTCTTCCCAACAGAAGTCTGTACTTCCTGTTGCATATCATATTTCTGCACACCATGAATGCCCCCTGGCCGTGTCTGTGTAATGGTTTTGAGCGACAGCCGAAGAAAATGTTCAGATTGAATCAGGTAACGATGTGCTTTCACAGACCAATAAAACAGGTATAATCACCAGACATATCTCCAACAAATGGAGGTGAAAATGTTCCATGGACCGGCAGGTAAAGCACCATAGCTCCTCTCTCCCAGCCTGTACGGTCTGAAAGGAGCTACGTGTAACGTCTTCCATCTGGAGTCTCCACAACCTCCTCTCCCTGGGTGCAAATTTAAAAGAACCAGTATTTATAAATGATGTTAGAATCCTAAAAATAGAGAAATAAACAATCACCCTACTCTGCTCCACTGGGGTTCCCATGATGGGTGTGTGATCTCGTCTACACGTGCAGAGCTCCTCGTCATACCACTGCTGGATGAATTCATCTCCATGGTTACCTGTTAAGTGATATGATTTCCTCTCTGCCCTGTCCTCCCTCCCAGGCATCATACACCAGATGAAGGGAGAGTACGAAGCGGCACTCAAGTTCCACAAAGCTCACTTGTCCTTCGCGCAGGAACTGAGCGATTATGCGGCCCAGGGGAGGGCGTACGGGAACATGGGCAATGCCTATCACGCGCTCGGCGTCTTCGACCAGGCCGTCCGCTATCACCGGCAGGAACTGCAGATATCCCTGGAGGTGGGTTGCTCCGCCGTTCACCGGAACAACGCGGAATCTCGCGCAGAAGACCGATTCCAGCTGCGACCCGCGTGTTGCAGGTGAACGATCGGCCCTCTCAGGCTTCCACGCACGGGAACCTCGCCGTCGCCTACCAGGCGCTGGGGGCACACGACAGGGCTCTGCAGCACTACCTTCACCATCTGACCATCGCGCGGGAGCTGCGAGACACCCCCAGTGAAGCCAGGGCTCTAGGTCAGCTGAACGAGGAGGGGGTGGGGGTGCGCGTTTCTCCGACAGTGAACTGTGGTCCGACGTCAGTGTTTCCTTTCAGCAAACCTGGGCAACTTCCACAGCTGGAGGGGGGAATATGCTCAGGCCCTGCCTTACTACCAGCAGTACCTGGCCCTGGCCCCGGGCCTGCAGGACCTGGAAGGGGAAGGGAAGGTTTGCCACAACCTCGGCTACGCTCACTACTGCCTGGGACAGTATCGGGACGCCGTCAGGTCAGAACCAAGCCGACAAAGCACACATCAGACGTGTTTCATCGCAGTTTGAAGTTTATTTCTGTGAGTTGCCCTGATAATTCCACTGGTTTTCCAGGTATTACGAGCAGGACCTGGCCTTGGCCAAGGACCTCCAGGACAAAATGTCCCAAGCAAAAGCCTACTGTAACCTGGGCCTGGCCCACAAAGCATTGGGGGAGTACAACAAAGCAGAGGAGTGTCAGAGATACCTGCTGTCTCTGGCACAAGCCTTGGATAACACACAGGTTGCCCACTGATGCTGTTTCCTCCCAAATCAACTTTAAAAACGCTCTCGACTGAAAGCTGATCAGCGTCGCCGCGTGTGTCTACAGGCAGTGTTCCGGGCCTTTGGGAACTTGGGAGACGTGTGTGTGTGTCGGGGCGATCTCCCCGGAGCCGTGAGGTTCTACCAGCAGCAGTTGGCCCTGGCCCAGAAGGTCAGCGATCAGAAGATGGAAGCTGACGCCTACTCAGCTCTCGGATCTGTTCACAGGTGGCCTGAGTCAGCAAAGATTTGCAGATTTTTTCCCTGTTCCTCTTCATCATCTCACCCACTCCTCCTCTTTCCTTGGGCAGGCTCCTTCGCCAGTTGGACACAGCTTTGTCCTTCCACAGCCAGGAGCTGACTCTCCGGAAAGACACGCGTGACCAGCAGGGGGAATGTCGGGCACTCGGACATCTGGCGGCGGTGCACATGGCCCTGGGGGACTACTCCACCACCTTCCAGTGTTACGAGGCTCAGCTTAGCCTGGCGCAGGGGCTCAGGGACACCCGCCTGGAGGCTCAGGTCCACGGGAACATGGGCATCACCAAACTGAACATGGGGGTGTTCGAGGAAGCTATCGGCTACTTCGAGCAGCAGCTGGCCATGCTGCAGCAGCTGAGCGGCACCGAGAGCCTGCTGGACAGGGGCAGAGCTTACGGCAACCTGGCAGACTGCTACGACGCCCTGGGAGACTACGAGGAGGCCATCCAGTACTACGAGAAGTACCTGACGACTGCTCAGAGCCTCAACCACGTCCAGGACCAGGAGAAGGCCTACAGGGGGCTGGGGAATGCACACAGGTACCGAGCGTAGTCGATAAAATATACATAAACAGATTTATGAATGTGTGTTGAATCCTGTTTAACGCTAAATGACGCAAGTGAATATTTGATTTGCAATTATAAGAGCTTTAGAAATCAAAGCTGAACACAGAAGCTGGATTATACATTCAGTTGCAGTCTGGAACGCATTTTGGAGGAGAAAGAACTGAGTATGGTTTTATTAAATATCATACAAGTGAGTTTATAATTGGTCTTTCCAAGGTCGGTTAATTCTAATAGAATTTCTCGGAGCCACTCTTTTTATTTTGTTTACAATCCCGTTAATATTTATGTTGTGTTGAGTCTCTGTTTATGTTCTCATTAGCGTCGACATGCTTTCGGAAACAGCAGCATCCCAGCAAGAATCTCAAATGAGCTTTTCTTGCCTCAAGCACACACACACACACACACACACACACACACACACTACAGTACATGCATGAAATTAGAGTCATAACGGTAATGAAAAAAAATCAATAAGAACAATACAATTAGAGGAATGTTAATAATGAAATGCAGATATTGTAATGAAATTAAAGGGTTGTGCCCACCATGGCCTCATCTGAAGCTCAACAACACACACGTGTGTGTCGTTTTCATGTTGATGAAAGTGTGTGTTGTTCGTGCTCCATCAGAGCGACTCTGGTCTGCTTCTGTTCTCTTTCGGATTTGCACTGTCACCTCCTGATGTACGGACGTGACCTGCTCTTCGTCTTCCTCTCCCCAGGTCCATGGGCAACCTGCAGCAGGCGCTGGTGTGTTTCGAAAAGCGCTTGGTCATCGCCCATGAGCTCGGCGGCGAAGGAGGGGGCAAGGCTCAGGCCTACTGGGAACTGGGCACCTTGCACAGCCAGCTGGGCAACTACGAGCAGGCCCTGTCCTGCCTGGAGCACCAGCTCAACATCGCACGCACGGCAGGGGTGAGGCTTCTCCACCTGTCACTTGTTGTGTCAAACGATCGCGTTTCACTGAAAACCATGTCATGGACTGTAAATTTTACACACTGTCAGGATAAATCCCTGGAATCAGAAGCCAGCGACGCGCTCGGAGGTGTTTATCAGCTGATGGCTGACAACGAGACGGCGCTACAGGTCTGCGCACCTTCATCATATCGTAGATATTGGGCCTGATTCTGACAAAAGATGTGTAGCTTTTGCTATGAGGATAAATTACAGCGGCGTTATACCCGCAGCACGCCTCTGTCAGACTGTAACTCCATTCTGAAAGTGAAAGCAGAGTAATGGCATCCGTGCTCCTCTGTTCCAGTGGCACCAGAGGGCTCTGGATATAGCGGAGCAGATCGGGTGCGTGAGGAGCCAAGGTCGGGCCTACGGAAACCTGGGGCTGACCTACGAAGCCCTGGGGAAGCACGAGCGGGCCGTGGTCTTCCAGGAGCAGCACCTGAGCGTGGCGGCGCAGACCAACGACCTGATGGCCAAAACGCTGGCCTACGGAAGCCTGGGAAGGATCCACCACGCGCTGCAGAACTACGCTCAGGCTGTGATGTACCTGCAGGAAGGTAGGGGACTGGAAATAATCCTGAAAGAACCGATTCGGCTGCGAGGAGTCGAGATGCGGGACAGTGGGAGAAAGTTTTGTTTTTAGCGCTCAAGAGTCAAACGTTTGACTCTCGTTAACTCTGGGGATGAAAAGCAGGAGAAAAGAGCCGCGTTAGCTCTCCCGGCAGTCATTGTGCTTCTTTCACTGAGTCTCTGGATCTCAGCGCAGACTCTGACGTGCATGTCCTGTTTAATGTCAGGCTTCCCTGATGTTCAATTATGACTAACGGTGGATCAGCGGAGATCCATCAGGCGGCTCGTTTCCAGCAGCTCTGTTTAACTTTGAAGCGCACATCTGTCAAACGCTTCCATTTTTAATGCTCATAACATTTCACCTGGAATTTGTTTTTTTTCATTCTGCGCAAAAAGAAAAGGAATGCGCGCACCACCGACGGCTGAGACCCGCCGAAGAATGACGTCGCAGTGAATGTTTTCATAAATAATACTCTGAAGGTCTGAGAACCTGGAGCCACGTTGCTCACACTCTCTCCGGTCTTGATTCCGTTCGTTAACTCGACAAAGCAATGAGGAATTTAGCTGGGAGTTGAACTGAGGACACAGATGGAGAAACATTTTCACGTCCCATTAACCCTCCCGGCCGATGGCAAGCGCGTCAGATAGTGATCATCACAGGGCCAGACGGAGCGGAAACGACAGGACAGAGGAGCGTAAATCAAGACTTGATGTTTGATAAGATTTGGCTTCATCTGAGGGCGTAATGGGAACTGATTCCAGCGCGACTGTCTGCTGCTGCACAGCAGGAAGATGAAGAGTGTCAGAGACAGACTGACAGGCTGATCGATAAACTTAGATTTCATTAAAAAACAACAGACAAACGGTGACTCAATCGAGGTTTGGGTGTAGCAACAGCTGTCACGAGGGTGAAGGTGCTAATTATCGGCTCTGGCTGAAGGAGCTGAAAGGTCTGATTTCCATTTCGCCTCAGGGCTGCGGCTCGCAGAGCAGCTAGGGCGCAAAGAAGATGAAGCGAAGATCCGCCATCGCCTGGGCCTGTCTCTGTGGGCCAGCGGAAACCTGGAGGAGGCACAGCACCAGGTCTGTTTGTGTGTGTGTGTGTGTGTGTGTGTGTGTGTGTGCGTGTGTGCGTGTGTATGTACAAGCTACGGTACCTTAAGATTAGGCGGAGGCTTGTGAGGTAAACTAGGTCATAAATGTATTTCCCAGCTTTTAGACAGCTTTTTTGTTGTTGTTGTTCGCTGACCTAAGGGATTTGCTTCTGCAACATTTCTGCACCACCGGAGCTCCAATGAGTCCAGATCTATCTGTAGTTGTTATTTATTAATGTAGCATATTTAACAACAACCCATGTTGCTGTAGATGGCTAACGTAGATGTCAAAGGGCAGTTGGCAGGAAGGGCTAACTTGAAACCAATATAAAGAGTTCAGTATTCTAAAAAGAGGATTTGGTTCATTTTACTGCAGGAAGGTCTGTTCCATCTTAATTCCCTCGTGGCGGTTTACTCACTTCCTTTACACAACTGCTGCAATTGTTGTCCGCACATTTAAACTGCCCGTGCGGTTATGAAAGCACAAATCAATAAGCGCTGAGTCCCGTTTCAAAGAGCTGCCATAAACGCCCGTGCTGTGTACGACAACAGAAAATGTCGCTCAGATTCACATGATGGAAGCAAATCACCGAGCATGTAACAGAAAATCAATGAAGCGCTGGGTAAGCGTCAGCCCTGCATGTGCGTGGGGTTTGATCCTTTATAGGAAGTATATGTTTATTCTTTATGAATGGAATTATCGTTCTTCTTCCATAATGGTAGTGAAAATTAATATGATTCACCATCAACTAATTTTTTTTTGGGATACTCTTTGTAATGTGAGTAATTTCATCTGCACTGTCTCATTGTTAAGCTTCCAGTAGACAGTTGTGTGATGGTAGTGCCCCCCAGTGGTTAATATTCTGACAACACGCTTATAGAAATCTTTTTGGGAAAAGGTGTTTTTCCACGTAAAGACGGCCTATTTAAAACCAGTGTTGTAGTCAGGATGCACATTATGTTGGTGTTAATGTGGCGAGTGTTTGCTCTTTTTCAGTTGTACAGAGCATCTGTTCTTTTTGAGACAATTCGTCACGAGACCCAACTCAGCACCGATTACAAGCTCTCCCTGTTTGATCTGCAAACCAGCTCGTACCAGGCTCTCCAGAGGGTCCTCGTCAGCCTGGGTGATTTAAATCTCCTCTCCTTTGGTGTTTATTTTAGAGTGTGAATCTCATATGCTCACTTTTCCTCTCTCCCACCATCACACTCTCTCTCTGTGCTTGTTAGCAGCGATGCACAAATAATCGCTTGACGTCTGGCTGAATTCACTAATGAACTCTATGTTAATTACATCTCTGTGTTTAATGTCCCAGGCCGGCACGATGAGGCACTGGCCATCGCGGAGCGCGGGCGAACACGTGCCTTTGCTGACCTCCTTGTTGAGCGGCAGAAGGGCAACCAGCACTCGGCGGGCACGGACCCCTACATCCCCGTCACCGTCGAGCACATGGTGGAGACGGTGAACAGTCAGAGGGCTCTGGTCCTCTACTATTCTGTGGCTGGGGGCTTCCTCTACAGCTGGCTGATAGCTCCAGGGACAGGTAACCGGTGCACGTGCCAATAAAAAAGGCCTGAAACCATCAATAAAAACATTCTGATGTCTGCCATTACCATACTTCACCAGTGCCAACATGAGAGGAAAACATTCCAGTCGCGGCTTTATTTTTAGGAAGCATCAAAAATTAATGTCTCACCGGTACCAGCAAGCGAGCAAATGAGGCAATATCTTATTTGGGTTTCCATATTTAAACATCTAAAATTTGTTAGTAATGCTACAGGGGTTAACCTACCAGTCAAATAGAATGATTAATAGTATAGAACATGGATGCGCTCGATTAAAATTCAGTGTAGAACGTGCTGCTCTGCGAGAGAGCAACGCTCAAGAGACCACGTTTTATTACCTATGTGATATTAAAGTCTAGTTTTTAGGTTTATTTGCAGATTACTCCTGCAGATTATTAGTTCCCTGAAATTTATGAGCTATTTAATGCAGTGGACTTAAAAACAAAACAGGTTTCACAATCCTGTGAACAAACGAATGCATTCCCTGAAATGATACTGCAGGTATCGTGAAGTTTCACGAGGTGTACCTCGGAGAGGCGGGGGCAGAGACGTCAGAGTTCCAGGACGGTGGAGGAAGCCCGCAGGGTGGAGCAGGAGCGGGCGGGGGTCACCTGTCTCTGGAGCAGTACATATGCAACGCCAGAGAGGCTCTGGGAGTGGACAGCCACTACAGCAGGTGGGGCTTCGGCTTCGGTTTATTCATCACACAGCGGGCTTATTTTCGCATGTAGCTGTTGATACTGACTGTCTGCAATAACGATGAGGCTCCACGCTTGTAGATTTGGCTCCAGCAGCGAAACCGAGAGTGAAGCTGGGGATCTGTTAGACCAGCAGTTCGAGGAGCTGAACCACAAACTCACCTCGGCTGCAGATCCGACAGGCTACCTCCGAATGGTGTCCAGAAATAACCTCTTCAACAGGTTTGGCTCTGCTTTGGTATTCTTACATAACTTCATTTGATGCTGAAAAAATCAATAAATATGTAGCGTGTTAATGGTAGGGCCAGTATCTAAGGGTGACTTGAGTCTGTGTGCCTAACCTCAATCTCTGTAGGAGCTGTCAGAGTATGACGAGCCTCTTCAGCGCCACAGTATCTCCAGCCAAGGGCAGCTCGCCGTCCCTCCACTGTCGCCCTAGTAACAAACCTCCCCTGCGAGCCCTTTACGACTTACTGATCGCACCCATGGAAGTGGTATGTGCGCGTGCCAAGACGGATGTCGCGTGTCAGAGGGGCGTCAACGCCACATCCGTCTTTATTGATCAGTCTTCATTTCAGGTCCTCTCTCCTCAGAACGCTCGTGTCTCTCTGTCCCCAGGGCCTGATGCACAGCTCCGGGCCCGTGGGCCGACACAGACAGCTCGTGTTAGTGCTGGAAGGGGAGCTGTACCTCATCCCTTTCGCCTTGCTCAAAGGCAGCTCCTCTAACGAATACCTTTACGAGAGGTTCAGCCTCATTTGTGTTCCTTCTTTGGGCAGCCTCACATCCTCAGTCAAGGTAGGGACGTCCGCAGCTTATTCACCTTTTTAGACCGAGGCCATCATTCTAACCAAAACCCTCCACAGCCTCATCAGCGCCGTGGCGGCCCGTTGGTCTGCTCAGACGGAGGCTCGATGGCCGCTGTCATTGGGGCTCCTCGCCTGCCCCCCTCAGTGATGGACCGCTGGCTGTGGGGCCCGTTGCCCTCCGCCCAGGAGGAAGCCCTGTGGCTCGGGGAGCAGCTGGGGTGCCAGCCGCTGACCGCCGCAAACGCCACGAAGGAGCGCGTGCTGGCCGCTCTGAATCAGGCGGAGTGCGTCCACTTCGCCACTCACATTTCCTGGAAGCTCGCTGCGCTCATCTTGGCTCCGAGCCAAGAGCACCCGGCGGGCGAGAGGGGGGCGGGCGGCCGAGCCGGGGAGAAGTCGCCGGCCTCTGGGGAGGCCGCAGCTCAGGAGGGGAGGACGAAGCTGTTCAAAGGTCACGGGGGAGGAGAGCAGCTGAAAGGGGACGATGAAATGAGCGACGACGGAGAAAGCGTGTGTGAAGTGGACAGTGTGTGTGACAGCCCCCCCCTCCATGACTTCCTCCTCACTGCCGCCGACATACTGGACCTGTGCCTGAGCGTCAAGCTGGTGGTCCTGAGGTAAAGCCGGGTTCCAAGTGGTCTTCGTTAGGGTTCGCCTCCCGGCTGACCTCTGACCTCTTTGACCACAGGCTGTACCCGGAGTCCAGCAGCAGGGTGACGGCTGACGGGATGGTGGGTCTGACCAGGGCCTTCTTGGCTGCGGGGGTCCAGTGCGTGTGCGTCTCCTTGTGGCCTGTCCCGATCGCCGCGTCCAAGCTCTTCACGCACACGTTCTACACGGCTCTCCTCAACGGGACCAAAGCCAGCGCGGCGCTGACGGAGGCCATGAAGACGCTGCAGAGCAGCAAACACTTCTCGCACCCCTCCAACTGGGCTGGTGAGCACAGATAAGAATTTAATAGAAACACACAGACGTGCTGCTGCACGTGGATTTCATGCATAATTTAGTTGTTACCATATAATCCCTTATTGTCTTTACTGGTGGGAGTTTAAGCGGCCTCAGCATGTGTGTGTGTGTGTGTGTGTGTGTGTGTGTGTGTGTGTGTGTGTGTGTGTGTGTGTGTGTGAATGTGTGTTTTCCCACAGGTTACATGTTGATCGGCAGTGACGTGAAGCTGAACAGCCCCATGTCGCTGGTTGGCCAGGCCCTGGCAGAGATCCTGCAGTACCCAGAGAGAGCCAGGGATGCTCTGAGGGTGCTCCTACACTTGGTGAGCTGCCGCATCAGTAATCAGGAGGTCCGACTCGGTTGCTTTGAGTCTGCTTCTCTGTGGCTTTCTATCAACATTCATCAAGGATGAATTCATCTGACATCTGAATAATGAGCCCGACTGGTTAATTATTGATGCATTGATGCGTCTTGTGTCTCCAGGTTGAGAAGTCTTTGCAGCGTATCCAGAGCGGTCAGTGCAACCCCATGTACACGTCACAGCAGAGCGTCGAGAACAAGGTCTGTTCACATCGTTGGAACGCTGTCGCCATAAAGCCCAGATCAGTAAAGTTCATCGAGAATGAGCGCCTTGCGTGTCCTCCGTCAGGTGGGCGGGGTGCCTGGGTGGCAGGCCCTGCTGTCTGCCGTGGGGTTTCGGTTGGACTTCTCCGGCAGCAGCTCTGCTCTCCCCGCAGCCGTGTTCTTCCCCACCTCAGACCCTGGAGATCGACTCCAGCAGTGCAGCACCACGCTCCAGTCCCTGCTCGGTAGCCCGCAGAAAGACTTTCACGCATCTAACACACTGTCACTCTGCGTTTGAGGATGATCACAAATCTTCTATTCCCCTTCAGGTCTGACCCCCCCAGCACTGCAGGCTCTCTGCAAACTGGTCACCACAGCTGAGGCTGGCGAGCAGCTCATCCATAAGGTACTATTTACTGTTTTGTTGACACTTTTGCGTACTTTTTCCCCATCCCTTTCACACACGCTCGCACCACTTGAGAGCCTCCAGACGTCTTTGCCAACAACTGGAATTCATCTGTGTCACCATCCATACATGATTGTGTGTGCGGTGACTCTCAAATCCAACATGCACCACTAAATTTCTGTTTCCTTTTCCCTCAAACCCACCTCACAAAGGCGGTTAAAAGCATGGTGGGAATGGTAAGTGTCAACACTGACTTTAAAACAGATCAAGTGTAACGCAGCTCCAACCGACCGTTGAAAAGATTTGCGTGTTTATTTGAAAGATCTTTGTGACGTGGGTGCTTTCATTTCGTGTTTTTTTTTTTTTGTGTGGTTCTTATTTAAACTGCTCCTGTCCTAACTTCTCTCCTGCGATGTAGCTGCTCTAATTTGCCCCTTGTCTCAACCCCTCTTTTCTTTTGTCCACCCAAGCTGCATCAAGTGCTGGTGCAGTTTCAGACGGGAGATAAAGACCAAGATTTTTCGCTGGCGCCCATTCAGGTGTCGATTAGCGTGCAGCTCTGGAGGCTCCCGGGCTGCCACGAGTTCCTGGCTGCGCTCGGTGAGTCTTTAGCCGTGCTAGTTGTAACATGAACGCGATGTGAAGGCTACTTTATTAGAGTGAGGCAATGGAGCGTGTTACCACAGATACTTGAGTTTGGAGGCTCACTGTGAATTTCCATACACTGAGCTGAGGTCAAAGGCCATGTGTGTGTGTGTGTGTGTGTGTGTGTGTGTGTGTGTGTGTGTGTGTGTGTGTGTGTGTGTGTGACTGGTGTAAACTCTGCCTCTGTTCAGGGTTCGATCTTTGCGAGGTGGGCCAAGAGGAGGTCGTGCTGAAGACCGGAAAGCAGGCCAGCAGGCGCATCATGCATTACGCACTTCAGTCCCTTCTGGCGCTGTTTGGTGGGGGTGAAATGCAAATTCTTCATGTAAATATAAATCAATTTGCTTCCACGGTCAAGTTTAACACCTGGAGTTGTTTGCTCTCGCCCTCCAGATTCCACAGAGCTTCCCAAGCGACTCAGCATGGACAGTTCTTCCTCGCTGGAGTCTCTGTCGTCCTCCCAGTCCACCTCTCAGCCGCACTCTCTACCCCTCTCCCTGGGCTGTTACCCACCCCAGCCCTCCTTCCTACCCCCGGTCTGTCCCGACAACCTCTCCTGCGACGCCATCTCCGTGTACAGCCTGAGCTCCGTCGCCTCCTCCCTCAGCTTCCTGTCCCGCCCCGAGCCCGCAGGAAGCGACGTCACCAGCCAGCGCTCGCACCCGCAGGACGTGGACGGAGCCCGCGGGGGCGGCGCCCTCTACAGCTCGCACCGCGGCCTGCTGAGGGGCAGGGCGGCCAATCACAGAGGAGCGTTCGCGGGCGGAGGGGAGGAAGAGGAGTACGAGGGCTACTCCATCATCAGCAGTGAGCCTCTGGGACACGGCAGGAGGGACTGCGACACGCTGCCGCTGCCCGTGGGCCACCGGCAAGGCAAAGGCGGCGCGGCCAGAGGGTCCGCCGCTGTCAGCGTCTCCTCCAAGGGGAGTGTCAGCACGCCCACGTCGCCAATCAAAGCCCCTCTGCTGCCCGTCAAAGTCCCCGCCAGCCCCAAATCCAAACAGGAAGTGTAAGTTTGGCTTGAGTTCGTGTTGCTCCTCCTCAGCCTTAGAGCCCAGACACAAAGATCTCTGACTTTGGTTGCTCAGCTGATTGGCTTCGGTAGCAGCCTCTCATGAGGGGTTAAAAGCAGGTCAGTAGGATGATCCCATGTCCCTACAACGACTGGAAGATCCAGCTGGTGATCTTTATCCCCTGCTCTGAACCGTGTGCTCCCAGAACCGTGTGCTCGGTGTATTAATGGCTACAGCCTAAAGCCACTAATCAAAGTCAGTCTATTTTTAAATGTTTTACTGTTGTCATATCGTGACCTTTGCATTTTTTTTTCTGTTCCGCTGCAGCTCACCTCCGCACAGAGCCGGGAAAGGGAAGGTCAGCAGCTCTGAGTCGGACCAGTCGAGCACCGAGACGGACAGCACCGTCAAGTCCCAGGAGGAGAGGACGATGCCCGCAGGGCAGCTGGACCCGCAGGAGCTGGCCCAGAAGATTCTGGAGGAGACCCAGAGCCACATGCAGGCTGTGGAGAACCTGCAGAAGGCCAACGCCCGGGGGAAAACCGGGAGGGGGCAAGAGGGGAGGGAAGAGGCTCAGGCCAGGCCGCCGTCTCTGTCAACCCCCACGACTCCGACCCTAACCGGGGGCGCTCGAGGGTTCCAGACGTCTGAAACCAGCGCCTTCAGCAGACCTCCCAGCCGAGCCAGTCTAAAGACCCGCTCCTCTCCCCTGTCCCTGTCGTCCCACCTTTCACCCCTTTCGTCCTCCGCGTCCACGCCCCCGTCGACGAGGCCGAAACCGCCCTCGCGCTCCTCGTCCCTGCAGAAAATCAGCTCCGGCTACAACAGCCCGGCGGGCTCCTCCCCGTCTTCGTCGCAGGTCAAACTCAAATACCCTTCCTCGCCGTACACCGCCCACATCTCGCCCTCGCGCTCTCCGGCCGACTGCGCGCCATCGCCGGCGCTGTCGTACTCCTCCGCTGGGTCGTCCAGCCCGGCAAACACCCCCGAATCGAGCCAATCGAAACAGGGCGACAAAGTCCAAGCAATTCATAATTTAAAAACTTTCTGGGCTAGCGCTGGTCAGAAGCTCGACCCGCCGTCTCCCGCCAGCCTGCTGCGAAGTGGGAATAAAAAAATGAGTACGGTTCAGAACGACGTTCTAGGCTTGCTCAACCTCTCGCCCCGGCACGGGTCGGCCGGCGTCGGCGAGGACCGATCGGAGCGGAACAACGCTGGGGGCAGGCCAAACGGCCACCAAGCGCCGGAGGCCCGAGCAACACAATCTCCGTCATCCAGCGCTGCCCCAAACTCCAAAGGAAGCCTCAAACTTTTTTCTGAAAACGGCTACAAGTCCCACTCACCAGGACACTTCTTCCCATCTTCTAAATGTTGAGAGTTGGGATGTTGAACTGCTTTAGTGTTTGTATGACAGAAGCTGTCCGTTTGACGGCTAAATGCTCCCGCGTTTTGTTTTTTTTGTTGTTTGTTTTTTAGCAACACCTGCTGAAGATAAGAATAAAAAAGTACTGTTTCATACTGGCGGTGATTTTAAATGTGTTTTGGGGGGGGTTGTGATGGAATGATGATGATGATGTCTTGAATGTGATGAAGGTGCCTTTGTGTGGAGAGCTGGAGCGACAAAACCATGAGTCTTCAGTGACGTGTTCACGGCTGATGAGACAGCATGTGTCTCAGCGTCTCCGTTTTTGTTCTTGGTTTGTGGACTTACTGAATTTGTGTGAAGTGGGGCTGAATTTGAATTGTTGTGTGTTGTCTAATGTTAAATGCCGTTATGGTTATATCTTTTTTTTTTTTTGTAAACTGTGTTTTCCAACCATTATTATACATTTTATAAAACAATTAAAGGAGGAAGTAAAGAAACAAGATTTTTAAAATATATATATTGTGATGTATGTTTTTGTGTCATTGAGGGAAGCAGATATTATTTTGCAAGTTCACAATTATTTTTTGATATAAATCAAAAGTTATTGATGTACAGTATATGTAATTTAAACAAAAATGTGAATGTCAAGCTTTTCTGGTATCGAGGCTAGTCTGAGTTTGTTAAAAGATCCGAACTCAAAAATAAAATTGGTGGTGGGGGGGGGTGGCACTTACAAACTTAAACATCAACAGCTAAATAGTTTTGATGATTTTAAACGCATTGTTTAATGGAGAAAGAAAGAATTTTTGTTTGTTTTACTTTTGGCTCGGACGCGCTCGTCGGGGCGGGTGGGCGTGGGGGGAGGGGGCGTGGCCTGCGGGTGGAAATGGCGTGAGCGCTCGACCAATCGGGAGGCTCCGTGCGGACTAACCCGTGGATAATTCCGCGGGGTCGCGAGCGCCGCCGCGCAGCCGCAGCCCGGGCGACGAAGATGGTGCTCATCAAGGAATAGTGAGTGAGAGTCGGCCGCCCTCCGCCGCCCTCCGGCCGCCCCCCGCGACCCCGGGGCCGGCCCGTCTGCGCGGGGGGGCAAAGGCTACCCGCTGCGCTCCCGGGTCGCGTCGCTCGAGAAGTTAAAAAAGGAGGAAAAAAGGGGGAAAAACCCGGGGCAGCCGCACCGGTGCTTTAAGGCGTTGCTAGCGCTAGCGCTAGCCGAGGGGCGATTGGCGTCCGTGTGTCCGGGTCGGGGTGAATAAAAGGCGGTCTGGGCTGTCGGGTGTGCCCACGCACACCCCGGGGTTGGCCCCGTGACCCGTGTCGGTGTGTGGCACCGCTCGGGCGCTCGGTTCTCGGCCCGGGAGTGACAGATTAGGTTCCGGATTTACCAGAGGCGCTAGCCTTAGCTAGCGGCTAGCAGAGGCACGATAATGGTGGTTTCAGAGCAATATTTCTGAGATAAACGTCTCGGGCTGTCCGCCCGCTGGGTAAAGGGTGTCGGACACGACAGCGGCGTCGGGGTCCAGTTTAGGGGGGAGTTAGAAGAGCCTGTGGCCTCTCGGCGCATGCGGGAGCTAACGGGACTGGAGCCGCTTCTCTGCACTTCGGCGTCGGTGCCGTTTCAGAGTTGGCCCCTTCAGAGTTCGGAGGGACGACAGCAGGCGGCCGAGCAGCGCCTTTCGCCCGTCGGGGCGCAGAAACTGAAGCGGACGGGCTCGTTTTCTTGGCCGCCGTTGCCGTCGCTCGCCCCCGGCGGCTCGGCTGCATCCGCTCCTCGTAACGGTACCTGTTGTAGCCACTCCCCTGTGCACACACCGAGGAGCCCGGCGTCAATCACAGCAGCTTCTTCGTGCTCTTATGACACCACGTCCGTGTTGCATTGCTGGTGTGGGGTTATTGGGATTGCATTAAAGAGGAAAAGAACACGAATAAACTGTGTGGTGTGAAAATGGGAAGCTAGCAATCCTGGCTGAAACTTGCTCTTCAACGAATGAACACGGGGTTTTTTTTGTTGTAGGTCGTATCCTCACATATTTCATTCGTCAGAGATGTGGTGGCCCATGACACCAATTATTTCCTTTCTGTTTAGATCAATTGGTAATTGTCGTTGATTATGTCTGAAACAGACCTATAAATAGCTGCAGGTTTTTTGATTTTTACAGACTTTTTACAGGTTTGGGACGGTGTTGGAAAGTGTGGTGGCTTTAGCACTGAAACAGATTGGATTACTTGTGCTTTTCAAAAAGGTTCAGACTGTAATAAGACCTATTTGTACTCGCTGCTCTGCTTAATGTTGCTGTGAAGTTCATTGGTTATGTAATAACGTATAGAAGCGTTGTTATCATCATTCTGTGACTCGGCTTTGGTAATGTTTGACAGAATGGTGTGCTGATATGAAAGAAGGCACATGCTTAGTGTTCCAAAATTATCCATCTCAAATTAAGATTTGTTCATTGTTTGATCTATCTAAAGCCTAGGATGACGTTGCCATTACCCTCCCTGACAAATAATCATTAACCTAAAAGTCATTAATGCTGACCACAGATCAATCAATTAATCTTTGTTGAGATAGCTACAATTGGACATTTTTCCTTCCTGTGTTTTCCAGGGTTGCCACAGTCTCATGAAAACAGGAAGAGTTTCCATGAATAATTCTGCTTTGCTCATAAAACAGAACTGCGTCATGATTTTTTTTTCGGGGGAATGTGTGAACAGTGTATACAGAACAACAGAATATTACAGGAGAACACAGGAAACAAGTGTGCCAATTCTTTCATAAGCTTTTCAGGGAAGCTGACAGGTGTTTAAATGAAGGCCTTAACCAACGACACTATAGATTTCCATTCTTCTGGAACATTTTTATTGCTTTGAGACATGTGTTTTCTTCTGGCACGTTCACTGAGACCGGGATATTTTTCTTTCTTTAGCACAGGGCTAATTCAGTTTTCCCCAAAGATGGGCAGAGTATTGTTTACCCACAGCTTCATGCTTTTCCATATTTGTCACTGCCCAGCCCTATGCACGTAGCAACTGTGTTGTAATCTGCTAATATATTTTACTATTACAACTACATAAGCATGAAACATGTAAATGTGTTCATCTTTAAAGTGTAAAAAGAAAAGATTGATTTTGACTTGTATATGACACATTTTTTTCAGTATTTTAAGCAACTCTTTGCTTTCGAACTCACTTGCTTCTGTCATTTCTCTTCTCAGTCGTGTTGTGTTGCCGGTCTCAGTGGAAGAGGTGAGTGTCATTATAATCAACTCTTATTAGTTTAAGCAAATGTTCGATGACATCTGCTGGTGGCTGCTTTGACACGCCAGTGCACTTTCTGCCTCTCCTGGCAGATGATAGCACTTTGTTTGTTCATTCATGCTGGCTCTCTGTCTTTCCTCTCCTCCCATTTCACACAGTATCAAGTAGGTCAGCTGTACTCTGTGGCTGAAGCCAGCAAGAACGAGACAGGCGGAGGAGAAGGCATCGAGGTTCTGAAGAACGAACCCTACGAGAATGAAGACGGGAAGGGACAGTACACTCACAAAATCTACCATCTAAAGAGGCACGTTTGCGAAATAAACTCCAAACTCTGACCATATTAATAAGGCTGTAAAATCCTTTGCATGTAACATTTCTATGAAGCAGCAGTGAGGAGAAAAGACTGTCCTCCTTCAATTCAATTATGTTCAATTCAATTTCAAAAACTTTATTAATACCAGCTGGTGTTTACATAGAAACAGACAAAGAAAACATCTAAACACTAATAAAAAAAATAGCTAAAAAGGTCTATACAGAATATTTGTTTAAAGTAAGTCTATAATGTCCCCTAAAGAGTTTGACAGCCTGAATGCACATGGAAGAAATTATTTGTTTTTTAGATAGGAACATCGTGGATGTCCTCAGGGCAACGGGAAGAATTCACTTACAATAATGTGAGCATCGTGAAGATGCTCTCTGATTTCTGTTGGATTTGCTTCACAGAAGAACTCAGAGGTCTTAGTTTGTTTAGCCAGTTTCATGATTCCATGAAACTGGGGTTTTCAATAAAAGCTCTATTTCTTCACTTTGTGTTTCAGTAAAGTCCCAGGGTTTGTAAAGATGCTCGCACCAGAGGGATCATTAGTTTTTCATGAGAAGGCCTGGAATGCCTACCCCTATTGTCGCACCAGTAAGTTTATTTACAGGAATAAATCCAGTTCTTTTTTTGGTAATTCTGGTCTTGTTTAACTCGATACATATTTATGTGTTCTTTGGCTTTTCAAACCTTACTGATGCTCTTTCTTTTCTGTTTTTTCTTTTTGCAGCTGTGACGGTGAGTTGTTTTTTCATTCAGACTTTTGATGCCTGGTTGTATCAGAAAGTCAAGAGCAAAACAGAGAAAGTTGTTAGTGTAGTTGATCTGTCGAATGTGAATTCACTGGCTTGTGCTGCTGTGTGTTACCAAGACGTTAACATCTTTTGTGCCATTTAAGCTGTGCAGCATCTAAAGGTTTGCTTCAGTCCGAACTTCTGCTCACTTAATTGGATTTGGCTGGAGGGTTTAAGCACATCTCTCGGAATCCTCCATTCATGCTGTTGTTCAGCTTAGCAGTAGTACCTGCTTTCTAAGCTTTGCTTGAATTAGGACCTTTAAAACCTCAAGGCCAAATATTTCTGACCTCTACATGTGTTTTCCTTCCAGAACGAGTACATGAAGGAGGACTTCAAGATAGAGATCGAAACGTGGCACAAACCTGACATGGGAACATTAGAAAATGTGAGTATATGAAATGAACGATGCACCAAAATATAGTTTCCGGTTCATGTGTTGACCCACCTTTCCTGTCTTCACCAGGTTCATCAGCTGGATGAGCAGACGCTGAAGGAAGTGGAGGTGGTCCCCATAGATATTGCAAACAAAGACGAAGTGGCTCCAGGGGTGAGTTAGACTTCTATGGATCATTCAGACTGAAATTAGCAGGATGTCCCCACCCTGAGGAAGTGTCTGGTTCAGCATGTCGATTGTGATGCATCAAAGTGGCCGCGATGGCCGCCTTTGATGTGCCGACTTGTTCTGATACTGTGCATCAGAAGCTTGTCATCAGAGGTGTAAAATTGAGATGACTTGTTTGTGCTGGTCATAATTCCGAGTTTAAAGGTGATTGATGACAATCTTATTATATCTGATTTAATTATGTCTAAATGCACAACAGAAATGTCGTTTTAAAAAAAGCAGCATGAACAGTAAAGCCTCTGTCCTCTACTATTCATCATAGTCAATCTAAGGGTCCATCATGCTTGGAATCAAAAATCTTTCAATGTCATTATTTATAATGTATAAATAAGAAAATTAGCTTAAGCAACATGTGAGCCTCAGAGACACACCAGCCTACTTTTGTCCTGATGCAAGTTCTCTCTTACACTTTAAGTCCATCTTAAAGAGGTTCTATCCACGCTCTTTAAACTACTGCTTATTCCCAATAGAGGTGACTGGGAGTGCTGGGGGCAGGATTGCACACTGGACAGGTCCCCAGTCCATCTCAGGACACACACTGTCCACCCACATACTCCCACTGAGGGACAGTTCAGAGTCAGCCTGAGGCCCGTGTTATTCCTGCTGCAGGCGACGGCGTTCCCCACTGCTCCTGACAGCGGTTAACCTTAAAAACATGTGACTGCTCTTGGCTTCTGCAGATGCTGAACGTTGCTCCACCCTGACTGTAATGTGATGTCGTGGTCGGAGCTGCGTTCATGCTCGCCCCTGAACTATAATGGCCTAAGTGGATCGGTGTTGAGGCCAGGGCTTAATCTGAACATCCATCTGCTGCAAGTCTCCACCAGGCTTTCCCAGACCTGTTGGATTAAACTTGCACTGTGAACCTTGAACTCAGGGACTGGGATTTGTGTGTGTGCGCGCGCATGTTTGTGCGCGAATGCTATTGGATGGAAGTGACCAAAGAGTTTTTATGATTCAGTGACTTCTGGTCTCACCACAGTGGAGGTATATTTTATAAGCTGCCTGTAACAACAGACATTACTAAATGCTCTATAAGGTAATAATAATTACAAGGATCTGAATTAATTATTTCATTTATTGATATGAGAGCATCACTTGCTGGTTGTCGGAACAAATACTGAAGCACAAAATTTGGTTACTTGAGTGAACTTGGAGACTTTGTAGCTGTGTCAGTTCAGTGGGAGCAGCAGACTCTACAAACTAGTCAACAAACGTGTGAGGTTACTCACGTAGCATCTTTGTGTGATTTCAGGACTACAAGGCAGAGGAAGATCCAGCCCTGTTCCACTCCGCGAAGACAGGCAGAGGACCTCTAAGTCCTGAGTGGAAGGTAATGAATAAAGCGTAGAGAGGTGATCTGTCAGCTGTGTGAGGATGTGAGTGAGCGGTCGTCTTCCCTTCACAGAATGAGCTGAAGCCAGAATGTCCTCACATGTGTGCGTACAAACTGGTCACCGTCAAGTTCAAGTGGTGGGGTCTGCAGACCAAAGTGGAGAACTTCATCCACAAGGTAGCGCCCGGTCGATTTAAAGACGGCAGCGTTATTCCTTCGGCTACAATCTGAAGCCTTTTCTTTCTTTAACAGCAAGAAAAACGGATTTTCACAAACTTTCACCGCCAACTGTTCTGCTGGATCGACAGATGGGTGGGTTTGACCATGGAGGACATCAGGCGGATGGAAGACGAAACCCAAAAAGAGTTGGAGGAGGTAGTTAATTCGTCCTTCAGGATTGTTCTCGCTATCGCGGCGTTCCTGCGGATGTTCTGATGTTCTTGCTGCGGGTTTGTGTAAGCCGGGGTCTGCCAGATTTAACCGTGTTCACTCCTGAATGTCACATCAGATGCGTCAGAAGGGGGACGTGCGAGGGACCTCTGCGACAGAGGAGTAGGTCTCTGTAGGTCAGGCTGTAAAGACGGGCTGAGTAAGTTCCTCCGAGGAGAGGCGGCGCCGCCACCTGCATGGACCATCCCTCCACCCTCTAACCTGAGTGTTTGTTTTCAGATCTCTGCTTAACCTCTCACCACTCCCGCATCTCCTCCCAACCACACCTCTCTCACTCCTCATTCATTCATCAGCTCATCTTCTCTGACGTTTTACTGTTTTCTTACAGCACGTCTCATCACTTTGTTTTTGGCGTTTGTTGCTCTTGTGTGGTGACCGTCGCTGCGTGGCTGTTTTTCCCCTGCATGGCTGACTGCAAAATGCTCGCCCCACCTGTCGCAGCCCCCCCTCCCCACACTGATTTTTGTTTTCTTTCTTCTGTCGCTCAGCTGCGTAGTAAAGGTCCGGTTCGAGGCACCAGTGCCGCTCACGAGCAATGAGGCAAATCAACCAAACCCCGTCATGATGATGTCATCAGAGATGCTCCCACCACGACGACCAGGACGCGGGCCCCCCCCCCCACCGCCGTCGCCTCTCCTCTCCCCCGTCTCGCATGACTCATCGGGGGGGTTTGACCAGATTGGCTAACAGTACTGTACAGATCCTCCCCAATCACAAGCCTCCTGTTCACTCAAAACACAAAAATCATGATTTCTTTTTCATACGTTAAAAAAACGAGAAAAAAAAACTTTGCACACAAAGTAACTTGCCTGATGTGTAATTGTTAGTTGATTTTGAAGATGGGCTTTGTTTTTATTCAGGTGTTCAAACCGACATTCAAGTCAGGCCTTTTAAATTAGAATGTTTTAGCAAACTTGCTCCCACAGAATGACCCAAAGTTAACTGGCAGGGTTTGGCCCCGTTCTCCTTCTGTATTATAATTGTTTTTACTCTAACCCTTGTCTGTCCCCTCAGTAAAGTCTCCATAAAATGTGTATGGATCTCCTCCCCCGTCTCGCCGTCTCCTCTGTCTGCCAGATGTGTGCTGATGTTTGCGTCGTCGTCGTCGTCCCCCCCCCCCGTGATCACATGTCAAACCTCTGTCACCAGTGCAGCTCCTCACCCGTCTCCCCACCGAGAGAGAATCTGTACAATACATCCGTGCGAGTGTGTGTGAGTGCGTGTGTTATTGGCTGCCTTGGCCCTGAAAGGACTCACCTTCTGTGGATTTGGACGAACGGGTGTTCAGCCTGGTGTTTTCGAGGCTCCCGGCTCGTCTCCACTGCTTAAACTGCTTAAACTGGAGGACCACAAACGCCACACACCAGGATGAGACTGAGTGTTACCTTTTTTTCTTTTTTTTTTTAATTTCATTTCCCGACTGCTTCTCTTTTTTCTTTTTTCTTTTTTTTTGCAGTGTTTCGGTGTTACATTTCTCACACGTCCTGACTGTTTTTAATGATTTGCATCAACCTGATTACACAGAAGCGTGAGTCAGTCTGGAATCTTCACCTTCTAATTAAGCCTGAAATCACTATGGCAACAGTAGGGAAATCTATATTTTTGTGCTGGGCTGATAAGAAAACAAGTTTACTCTTAATTTCAGATACCGGAGGCAGTGGACATTGGTGTTCTTTTTAGACAGCGGCGTAGCTCGATGCATTTATACACGATTAAAAGTTGATTTAATCAGGTATGACTGTAACTTGTGTCTGCTTTGAGTCGTTTTTTTAAGTGTACTTTCTTCTAGAAATGGTCAAAATGTAAATACAAACACTGACTTGAACGAGGGATCGCTGATATCTGATGTCGCCGGGTCCTTCGATACTGTATCGCTCAAACGCTTGAGTTGTGTTGTCATGGTGATGTCGGCACTGGTCGGTGGTTTAACTGTACCTCATCTATGCTTATGAATGTACAGCGAGGGGGTGGGGCTTGTGCAGACATGACATAGAGCTATTAGCGTTGATTAGAAGAGAGGTTCTCGGTCTGGATTTGCATGCTCAGCACTTTTTGCAGTAACAGAAGGGAAGTCCACAAAAAGGGCGGCTCCTCCTCAGCATTAAACTTGATTAACGCTTAAATGACTGACAATGGCGAGGAGGGGGAGTCGCCCTGGAGACGAGGACTACAGTTGTGTAGCGTTTCAGTGATGCCAGCCAGGGTTCAACTGAGGGGACGGGTAGACGCTCCTGAACCAATGGAGTCCAAAATACTTTTCTATATTGTAATCATGAATAAGCACTTGCAAAATCTGCTGTCGATTTTTCTTTTGTTTACTTTCTTTTTCTGTTTTTGAAAGAAATTCACAGTGTATTCAGTTTTTCTTTTTCCAATGAGGCAAAATTCAGGGGAATTAGTTGTGAATGTAAAACAATCTTAGTTCCTTTTTGTTTGTTTTTTTTCTTCAGCAGCTTTTGAGCTGTGACAGAAGGTCTAGAACATGAAACATAACAGAATATCTAATAAATTTGAACAAATAATCAAATCAAACTCTTTCCTGTCTGGGTTTATTTCCTAGCTCCGAGTTACTTTTTTTATTTCATCAGTTGAAAATTAATTCAATATGCTTCGAAATCAAATTTTACAAAACGTGGAAAATCCCTAGTATCACAATAAATTTCAATATCACAAGGATTTATTGCAATTATCCAAAGTCCAATCTCTTTTCTCCAGCGTGTCACTGACACCAGGAGAGTTTGAAAATATATCTATATACACCAGTCTGTATATAAAGAATATATCTACTGTCTTTTATACCCAATCAACTTTTTTTGAGGATGTTCTCATTCAGGGACGTTGGAACCCCGTCCTCGACTAGGATCCAGTCGGGTTTTCCGTCCTTCCAGCTTTGCCCAAGGCAGCTGGGACCCAGGTGAAAGGGCTGTCCACCCGGTAGGTCGGAAAACCCGGAAAACCTGATCCTCCAGGCCTGGATTTCAATAACCAGCTCCCAATCGATGCACTCGTCTTAACCCCTTCAAAACACGTACCAAGAATATAAACTGTCATGAATGCCACGTGGGGGGGTGAAAGCAATATTTTGTTTCTGATTTGCTTGAATCTAAAAAAAAAAAGTAGACCGTAACACATGCCCTTGGCGGAAGTAGGAAAAATATTCATTTCTTTGACTCAACTAGTCCTGCCCACCATGCCGCTCTTTGGTGCTTTTATATCGCATTTTGGGAGACCCCGTAATAGAACGCGGCGACGTGCAGACGATCCAATCCGTAATTTAATCCCGTACGACGGGAGAAGAACCCTTTAATCGCGGCCGAGGGCGCCCTCAGCGCGCATGCGCGGGCGGCCCCAGCAGCAGGTAAACTCCACCATGGCGGCGCGAGGCCATGTGCAGGACCCCAACGACCGGCGGCTCCGACCCATCTACGGTGAGACCCCCCGGGGGGGGGCCGGGCCCCCCCTGCTCCGCCGCATGCTCCCGGGACGCCGCCGGGGCCTCGGCCGGTCCCCCCCTTCACCTCGGCGGGGAGGTCGGCGGGGGCCGGCCGAGGCCCCCCGACAGCCGCGGCGTCCGCTGCCCGCGGCGCCCGATGACAGTGCACCTTCCCCGGCCTGAGTCCCAGCCGGCCCCCGGGGGGGTGGTGGTGGTGGTGGTGGTGATGGGTCTCCGGGTCGGACCGAGCGTCCCGAACCGGGAGCGTGGTGCCCTTCTCGGCGGTGTTTTTGGGGGGGGTTTCTGTGACAAAAGCGGAGGGAGGTGGAGGTGTGGGGGGGGTTTATCCTCCGCTAGCGCTAGCGCTTTGACAGCTAGCAGGCTAGCAGGTCGGCTAGCCAGCGCGCACGCTGATGTTGTGTGCAGAGCGGGCGGTAAAGTGGGCATCTGCCTGGGGGGGTCTGTGCCCCGGGACCACGTCTACCTACCCGATCTTCCCATCCGCCTCGCAAGCGTGCATGGCGGCGGGTTTGTGGTGGCGTGAGGACGGAGCTTCGAGCTAGCCCCCCCCCCGTGCACATATGAGTTAGCTCTTTAGCTGTGACACAGACCTGTCACCGTCTGCAAACCTGACAAACTTGAATTTCTCTCTGTGTGGAGCCCTCTAAAAAAAGCGAATATAGGTGGGTTTGACCCTCCCACCATGCATTTTAATTTTTTGCTTTATACTCTCTTGAGTCGGTGTTTAGGATAAGGTAGTTTGATCTGTCACATCAGCATTGGCCCTTTTTAAACTTTTCTATTTTCCTTTAAATCACCTTTAATCAGGTGGTGTGTATTGCTTTGGCATTTAACGGTTTGGATCTTTCGGGTTGCGTCTCTTTTTTTTTGTCCATCTGAGCTGTGGAAGGACAGCTCGGGGTGAGACAATGGTTGTGACATTAGTTTAAAGTTAATTTTGGCAGCCAGCTGTCCTGAAGAGGCTGAGCTGAGGTGTGTGATTGTGACTGCATGCACACACTCTCCCTGTCCCTCAGAAAGACAAATATCTGCGGGGATGACGGAGCTTAAAGGGCTAATTATTGATTAAATAACAGCTTTCTGTATGCTCCCTCAGATTACCTTGATAATGGCAACAATAAAATGGCAATACAACAAGCGGATAAACTTCTCAAGAAACATAAGGAACTGCACTGTGCTAAGGTAGGACTAAGGACATTTCCTCCAGATGTGAGTTATTTGATTCTTAGCCTTTGACCCTTCCCTGTCTGTCTGTTACTGTCTTTCTTATAAAGTATTATTGGATGTTGTTTTGTGGGTCAGTGCTTCCCCACATTTATTTGTAAGATGTAGTCTTGGCCTTTACACGCAACAACGGCACAGTGTCCTTCCTCATCTGTGGCTCTGCTTAAAAATAACAAGAACCCATGCGTGGATGTGCACTGCCTCATGGTTTCCTTCTGGTTAGAAGAATCCTGAATTGTCTTTGGCAGGGATGCTAAAACATTTTCCACCCACAAAGTCTGCATGTGGACTGAACTTTCATTCATTCTCCCGTTTGTCATCGACTTAACTGATGAATCAATGAAAGACTTTGAGCTCTTGTTTGGCCTTGTTCGTTTTGTTATATCTACTTATTTCTCCGACTTTCAGGTCCTAAAGGCGATCGGCCTTCAGCGGACGGGAAAACAGGATGAAGCTTTCACTTTGGCTCAGGAAGTGTCTGTTCTAGAGCCCACTGATGACAACTCTCTCCAGGCCCTGACTATTCTGTACAGAGAAATGCACCGTCGTGAGTACACATGCACACACCAGAGGGGGACTGGTACAGGGAGAACGGTGCATTTGGCATCTTTCCTGTCATCCACAGCTGAGTTGGTGGCGAAGCTGTACGAGGCTGCGGTGAAGAAGGTCCCCCTCAGCGAAGAGTATCACTCCCACCTCTTCATGGCTTACGCTCGTGTGGGGGAGTATAAGAAGATGCAGCAGGTGAGGCAGTAATGACAAACGAGCAAAATCTGAATCTAGAGACACAATCTAAAGACTAAAAAAAGAGGGCATTCTTTTCCAGGCTGGAATGGCGTTGTATAAAATCGTGCCCAAGAACCCGTATTATTTCTGGTCCGTCATGAGTTTGGTAATGCAGGTACGGTCGCACACATGTGCATTGCTGAGAGTGTTTTGTTATCCTGTGAATAAAAGTCATGTTTTTTCTGTGAAGGCCATCTCGGCAGAAGATGAGAAGCTGGCCCAGACCATGTTTCTGCCTCTGGCTGAACGCATGGTGGAAAAAATGGTCAAGGAAGAGAAGATTGAAGCAGAAGCAGAGGTCAGTCTTGGCATCCCTCCTTCACCTGAGACCTTGGTGTCGTGTGGTTAGATTGTAGCCTCCTTGTTGGTTGTAAGGAAGCTTTCACACCAGGATAGTCTGGGGAACTCAAAACGGATGAACAAACTGTGGTCTGTTTAAAGTGGACCAAACAGCTCTGGTGTGAAAGCATCCTTAAAGACATCTGTGAATCGCAGGGGATTGTGGGAAGCTTTTAGTCATGTAGGTTTAGTAGTCGGGTGTACATTTGGCTTTTTTCAACTCTTTCTTTCTGACTGCCACAAATATAATTGCTCTCTTCTGTCTGTGACTGTAGGTGCAGCTCTACTTTATGATTCTGGAACGTTTGGGAAAGTGTGAAGAGGCTCTCAGTGTGATCAGGGGTCCACTCGGGGGTATAGATGCTGTCTACACTCTCTGCATGCTGACATTTATAAAGACAAGATAGTTTCCTAAATAAGGATAATTTTATACCAATCAGGACTAAACCTGACATGTTTTTGGAAATGAGTGCTCATCTTTGGATAAGCTTATTAAACCATTTTATCTGATTTTTTGTAGTCATGGCAACAAGGTATTCTGTCAGATAATGAAATGACCAGCAAACTGTTAATAATTAACACAAAGTTTTGATAAATATGGTATAGTATTAATAAGCAATGTCATTTGTCTTTACACATCAGTTGAGTTTCTAGTTCAAGCCTGTTTTCATGTGTGTTCCACAGAGAAGCTGACCAGTGAGCTCCAGAGCAGAGAAACCAAGTGTATGATGCTGTACCAGAGACTCCAGCGCTGGCCTGAATGTAACGCCCTGTCCCACAAGCTGCTGCTCAAAAAGTGCGTGCAGCCTCCCGGTCACACCTCACACACAAGCATCTGCAGAGAAACACGCAGTTAACACACGTGTATGTTCTCTTTCAAGTCCTGATGATTGGCAGTTCTACCCCTTGTACTTCGACTCCCTTTTCCACCTCATAGATCAGTCCTGGAGTCCACCAGCAGAGGGTGACCAGTGAGTATTTACCTCTGTTGGTCCTCTGTATCTTTAGCACTGGTTTTAATCTTAAATTTCAAAATTGGATGTACTTTTTGTCATAAATCTTAACAATTAACAGCATTAGAACTTACCTTCTGAATTAGTGCCCTTTGATTCATGTGTACATGTGTTTGCAGCTGTTCTGAAGGTTCCGTTCATCACACCGTGGCTGAAGTTGTGAGGTTTGTGGAGGAGAGAATTAAAGAGGAGGAAGGAAAAGAGTCCCGCTCGCTCAGAGGACCCTATTTAGCTCGACTTGAACTGTTGCACAGACTAAGAGAACGAGGATGTCCTGAAGAGAGCCTGCTTGGTAACGCGTGGATTATAGAAACACTCTTTTTGTCACTTTGGATCTCAGTCTGATTTAGCTTCCTCATCACTGTCGTGTTCCACACAGGCGAACCTTTAGAACTAATGGTGCAGTTTTTTGGGAAGTTTGGAGAAAAACCGTGCTGCATCACCGACCTAATATTGTACCTCCACCTGCTGGCCCCTGAGCAGCACGTGCAGGTAAAGTCAGAGTGCATCACCTTTGCAGATTCCAGCCTTCAGTCGTGAAACCTTTGTGCTCACGTGGGCTCCTCCTCCACATTTTAGTTCATTAACCGTCTGAGTGAAGCGGTTCCACTGGGGGAGCAGGGGGAGGAGGGCTTTGCTTTTCCCGAGGACACCAGAGCTCTGCAGAGGCATTTGTGTGTGTGCCAGCTGAGCAGGGCACTCGGGCTCCATCACGCTCTGAACCCTGAGGGAAAACTACGTCTTATCTCAGAGCTCAAAGCTCACTACCGTCACGGACTCAAGTTTGGTAAGAGCTCTGAACACTAGATTTGGGAGTTGATGGAGGTTGAGGCAGAGATGTTTATGGATTTTTTTGGAATATACACCCTGTGTCATGCCTGTTCTCTCATGTGTCTAACAGGGAACAATGCCCTGAAGACAGAGCTGCAGTTCTCTGATATGTATTGTCTCATGGCAGCTCACGTATACATCGATTTGTGGAAAGAGACCGGTGAGTTTTCCCCTCCCTCTTTAGCCCAGATCTATGGTCTGGCAGCATCTGTAGCCTGCCGCTCTGTGCGTTTCAGGGGACGAGGACTCGGCGTGGCAGGCGCTGGGCGTTCTCCAGGACGGGCTGTCTCACAGTGCCTCCAACGCTCAGTTCAAGCTGCTGCTGCTGCTCCTGTACTGTCAGCTGGGAGCCTTCGAGCCCGTCGTGGATCTTTATTACAACCTGGACGCCAAGCATGTCCAGCACGACACCATCGGGTCAGTCAGACCTGCAGTCTGACATTGTTTAGAAATCCTCGAGCTGAGCAGTTCCAGAAGATGCGTTTTCTCTTATCGCTGCAGGTTTCTGTTGACGCGTTACGCTGAGTCTTTGGGTCACTTTACTGCAGCCTCCCAGTCCTGTAATTTCTCCCTCAGGTTTTTCCACTCTAACCAGAAAGATGTAAGTCTGATACACTCATCTCTTTAAAAGCCAGAAGCCATAACTATCATAACTCAAGTGTATCCGTCTCTTCTTCCCATCAGACCTCAGAGTATATCATCCAGGCATACAAGTATGGAGCCTTTGAGAAAATCCCAGAGTTCATTGCACTCAGAAACAGACTGAACCATTCGCTGCACTTTGCCCAGGTCCGGACCGAGAGGATGCTCCTGGATCTGTTTCTGGAAGCTGACATGTGAGGAAAATACTTAAAAGGGCGTTCCATCCGGCGGCCAGGGGTCAATTCCTTTTCCTCTTGTTTTGCAGCGTGTTGAGTCTGGAAGAGAGCGTGAAGGCCATGTCTCTGTCCGCAGAGGAAGACGACATCCCGTGGGACAACATAAGGGACAACAGAGACCTTACTGTGTTTACCAGCTGGGATCCTAAAGAGAGGTCATCAGTGATCTGCAGTAAATGTCCCCTGGTCGATCTTCGCTGCATCTGTTTACATGTCTCTATTCTGCTTTCACAGACGGTTAGCAGACGAGCACCGGCACCTTTCTCTCGAAGAGGAGACCGTGTGGCTCAGAATACGCTCACTCACTCTCCGCCTCGTTGCTTCGATGGCCTCTCTTGGACACTCGTGCACGCCGCAGAACGCCGAGACGGCCAACGAGAACGGCATCGGAGACAAGGCGTCGACCCTCGGCAGCCTTCTGTCACAGCTCAACAAGACTTTACAGTCAGCGGCTCAGCTGGTAGAGAAACATATACAGGTCTGTAGACGGGGAGGGGTTGATGGGGGGTGGTGGGCGGAGTCTGACTGGGGCAGACGGGCTCAAACGGTGTGTTCTGCTGCAGTACCCATTCCTGGGGCCACCTTCCACACGCTTGGCCCCAGCTCTGTCCATCGGGAGCTGCCAGTGCCAGGCTGCAGCCCTCCAGATGTGCGTCCACCTGCAGGAGCTGGAGCTGCTCGGCCTCGGTAACAATCAGAACCCTGAACCTGCAGCTCGTCCGCAGCCGGATGTCTTCCACTGGTTTGACTGGTTTCTCTTCTGCAGATGAGTCCTCGGAACTTCAAACCCAAATCTGTAACAGCTTCAAATCATTAGTAGTTCAGCTTCAAGGTGAGCCGGCAACGCAAATTGACAGTAAACCTTTTTGTGAGTCTGTTGTGCTTCATCCTTCCTCTTTGTGTCCGCAGAAATACTGAATAAATGTAGAGGAGATTTATTGGAAATGAAAGACGGCAAATTGAAAACCCAGCCCTCCCTATTAGAAAACCTTATCTTCTTTGTCGAGGTGAGACACTCGTGCTTCCAGACACGGTCGTAATGATATTTTGCCACAGCGATACCATTAGTTGTGGTTGACTCTCCACAGACGGTGTGTATAGTTTTGTGGATGGCGAGCCACTGCACCAAGATCCTCCGACCGCTCAAGACAAGTCTGCAGAAGAAAAAGAAGAAGAAGAGAAAGGAGACGAGCACTGACGCGGTACGCTTTTAAGGCACTCCCCAGCTGGACTGGTAGTCACTACTGTTGTCATGGTAACCCTCCCTTCCATCTCTGCAGCAGCCATTGGTGATCTGTGGCTTCCAGGAGCTGACAGGGAGCATGCAGGACCTGATTTCCCAGGCTCTGGTGCACATAAAAGGGCAGGAAACTGGCATGACGGCTCTTAAACTGGCTAGTTTACATTTGGAGGGATATCCTTCGGTTCGTTCTGGAGCGCCTCTTGTATTTTCTCAGCAGAATTTTAGCCTTAATTTGCCAGAGTTTTTAAGATTTGCTTCTGTATTTTCAGGAGGAAGCTTCATTCATGAAGGCTGCTATGGACAAGGTGCAGAGCAGTTACCTGCGCTCGTTACAGGAGGTGGGAGATCTGCTGAAGAAAAGAGCCGAAACAATAAAAAACCTCAAGATCTGAACGCCATCACACACATCCCAAATAAAGACATGCACACCCATGCCACCGTCTGTCAGCCCACCAGCTCCCATTCAAGTCAGAGGAAAAACCTCAACACTGACCTGGTTCCCTGCAGATCTCTCACACAGCATCTGTGAGCTCAGCCTGGAGATTCTTTTTTTTTTTTTTTTTTTTTTTTTTGTTTACTTTTTGACACACCTCTGGACTGTTCCAAGTCTTATAGCACACAAGCTTGTAAGTAAACTCAAGAATTTATACAGCAATTGTCACTAAAACTGAAAAGGATGAGTTCCTTTTTTAAAAAAAATACGGAAAATTAGGAGAGAAAGATCAGGCTGTTTTAGAGGAGCTTAGCTAATAAATTATTGTACATAGTGAAGAGCAACTACCACAATATGACACAATAAACCACTATTCTTTTGTCGGTTATGTTTTCTCTTTATTTTCTCTTTCTGTTGACTAAAGAGAATCTCACCCATGTGCACAAAGACTGTTGACACTAAGGAGGAAGGCTTTTCTATACGTTCCTCCATACATTTGGATGTGACGCACTCAGAGGAGTTATTGACTGCAGCTCCCTGCAGGAGGATGGTTTCTATTCAAGAGCTATTTTCTTATGCTTTTTCTTTCTTTCTTTTTTAAATCATAATTGGATTTGTGTGTCTTGTGTGTTGCTTTGGAAGTGAAAGTGAAGCCACAGCTGTAGTTGCAGTGTTGTACAGGACGGAGTTCAACATCCATCTGAATTGAATATTAGCAATATTAGTAGAGGGTTCTTGTAGCATTTATTATGGGGATAATTGGACTGTATTCTGGACTTTAAACCACATGCAATCACCTGAAGATACTCGGCAAACAAAAATGACCACGAGTGGATTTTTTTTTTTTAAGGAGAGTAGTTTTCTGTGTTCTACTTGAAACCAAAGCGGACGGTCGCGAGGCTCTTGTTCACTGACCCACGTGTGGTTGGACAGGCAGACGTTCTACAGAAACGTGTGTTAATAAGAAAATATGGTCTTGACTGAGGTGTGTTTCTCAAAGATTGGACCTAATTGTAAATAATAAAAATGGACAGCGGAAAGACATCTGTGTTTTAAAAGCAGCTACAGTGTGACATTTCTCCATGTGTATGGGTTTTTCATTTTTTTTGATTTTTTTTAAATTCCCAGCTAAGACTCGCAAGAGCCTGAGCTTCAGCGTCTCCTCAGTCTGAGCTAATTATGCAGATTTTAAATGCAAATAGTAAAGGTTTACATGAAATACAGAGGTGCACTTGTGGGCGATTTCAGTTCATCTGCAGGTTGTTTTTTCTTGAAAGGAAAGTGGCGTGTCTTTTTGTGTTCATCTTGTATACAATGACAATAATAACCCCCCTCTTTTTTTTCTTTTTTTTTTTTAATAGTGAAGCCCAGCTGTTTGACTGCATTTGAATGAAAATGTGATCCAATGTGTTGAGGTTCAGAAATCTGGTTGACAATCTAGTGTGTCATCCCAGCACCCGCTTTTGTTAGAAAATGGAAAACAGAAACACTGGAATGTTGACGCTTTTTTAAAATAAAAAGTAAATGTGACTTTGGCCGTGCACTGTCTTAATAATAGTGTACAGAATTTACTTTCTGCACTAGCCTATTTTGATGGTGACTATCAATGTGATGCTTCTGTTTTCATTTGTTGAAGATGAAACAATCACCAAAGAAAAAAAAGCTTGAATTTTGGTATGAATTCATATTTTTATCTCCAGATAGGGAGGTTTTTTTTTTTTTTTACATGAAATCAGAGTGACAAATTTTTGATAAAACATAGTTTACAGTCTCGTTGAACTAAAATAACAAAGTGCAGTACACCGGGTTATCCTCTGGGTGGCAGCTGCGGGTCTCAAGTGAATCTTTGGACTGTAACCGTAGAAGAAGATTCTGGAGCGAGCTGGGCTCTGACACCAAACAGTTCAAGTGGAAGATTTTTTTAATTTATTATTGGAAACAATAGTGCAGGTGATTTCGTGATAAAACTTTAAATGGAACGAAGTGACGGCCCTTTGACTGCTATCGGTATTTGTGTAACTGCCGGCTACTTAGCCTGCTGGTGTTCTTAGTTTCGCTAGCTGTCACCGGGTTTTGTTTTGTTCTTAAAAAATAGTTTCTTTTTCTTTTTAAACACATGAGTGTGTCGTTGGTCGTTATCCGTGTGGAATTAGCCGACCAGTCTCCGTCTCCACAGGGATTCCAATACTCAGCAAGTGAGTTGCCCTCCATGTCTGTGGCTGGTTAGCCGGGGAGCTAACTGGTATTCTTCCACAAATACTTCAAATAGACGCACATCGTGGTTCCAGTCCCGACAGACTGGGGCGACGATGTGCTGTAGCACCGGCCCAGTCGGTCTGTGTGGTCCACGGACCGTCCTGTCGGGCTGTTCTGGTCGGGGCTGGGTGTTGATGGTGTGTTTGTGATGTGCAGTTGAAGGCATGTCAGACGAGGAGCTGCAGGAGAAAGCTCTGGGTGTTGCCAAACACACCCTCAGCGGGAAGAGTGATCTGGAAAAAGCAGCTGTTCTGCACCAACACATCGGCAGGAGAGCCATGGGGGACATGGTCATAGAGACATTTGAGCCCAGCCCAGGTGAGAGGGGGTATCTTCTCCTCAACTCTGCTCCAGAGACGATGATAATAAGTGTCTTGTGACCTCATGTGCTAGATGTTTGTCGGCGTGTTCCAAAAATATCTCGGGTGTTTGTTTATAACACTGCGTTTCGACTGTAGATAAAGGAGGAGGGACGGGTGCCAGCGGGTCGTCAGAGGAGAGGAGTGTAAAGACCGAGGAAAGCGAAGGGGCTCAAGACAGCAGCGAAGCCGCAGGCTCTGCACCCGACACCCCTTCCAAGCAGCTCCCAGACCACATCTCATTCTTCAGTGGGAACCCCTCGGTGGAGATCATCCACGGCGTGATGCATCTGTATAAGACCAAGTCAGTCCCTGATGCGTTGGGGTTTGTCAGGATGCCGGTCTGCTTGGGCTCAGGTTGCGTAATTTCTGAGTGTCTTTGCAGCAAGATGACGTCGCTGACCGAAGATGTGAGGCGCAGCGCGATGGTGTGCATCCTGACCGTCCCTGCCACCATGACCAGCCATGACCTGATGAAGCTCATGGCACCTTTTAACGATGTGATGGAGCACATGAAGATCATACGAGATTCAACCCCGAACCAATACATGGTTTTAATAAAGTTCTGCAGACAGGTGGGTTTGGAATGAACTTAAGTGTTTCTATTTGCCTATGTAAAGGTTTTGCAGTAACAGAGTGGTCAGCCCATATTCCTGACTCAGGTACTTTAATGTTGCTTCTGTCTGCTGCCTCTCTGCAGGCAGATGCAGACAGCTTTTACACAGCCTGTAACGGCCGCCCGTTCAACTCCATAGAGGATGCCGTGTGCCAACTGGTCTACGTCGAACGAGCAGAGGTCATAAAATCGGAGGAGGTAAGATTGCCTTTGGATCCAGAGTGCCACGTGCCTTCCTGTCTCTCATCTCCGGTTTCCCCTCTGTCTCCTTTCGTCCACGTTCAAAGGGAGCCAGTCTGCCGGTGATGGAGCTGACTGAGCTGCCAAAGTGCACCGTGTGCCTGGAGAGGATGGACGAGTCGGTGAATGGCGTCCTCACCACTCTCTGCAACCACAGCTTTCACAGCCAGTGTCTCCAGTCTTGGGAAGACACCTCGTGAGTTGTGCGAGCCTCACACACACCTCTTCTGAAACACTGCGCTCCTGTTTTGGGTTTTGTCGGTGTAATTTCTGCTGAACAAACACGCCCATTTATTGAAAGAGCTTTAAATGAAAGATCACGTGGTTTACCCTCATATAAACGAAGGAATGTTGTTGATGATCATGCTCTGTTTCACCAGAGTGCACTGGGTATTTCTGGCTTCATATCATGGATTTGTTTTTTTTTTTTCTGGCTATACATGTATTCTACTCTTTCACTGAGCTGCAACACGTGACAATACATGAGTGTGTCATCTGTTTTCAGGTGCCCTGTTTGCAGATACTGCCAAACCCCAGAACCAGTGGAAGAGAACAAATGCTTTGAATGTGGAGTGCAAGAGGTAAATCACGCCAGTCTGGCCTTTTGTGCGACAGTTAACTCTTAGTTTCCACAGTGCTCATTGTGTTAATCCATCTAGAATCTGTGGATTTGTCTGATCTGCGGCCACATTGGTTGCGGCCGTTATGTCAGCCGACATGCCTACAAGCACTTTGAGGAAACACAACACACGTATGCAATGCAGCTCACAAACCACCGTGTCTGGGACTATGCTGGAGGTACGTACTTACGTGTTACTTGAGAGTATTGTTGATAGATCATGAGATTAAACCCCTAGGATTAATTTGAACGTTTGGCTATTAAAGTTGCGCTAATATGTTTGGCCACTAGATGGCGCACTAAATAACTGACTCAATTGTGTTTAAATTAATTTTTTTAAGTTTTAAAGTAATCCCGTCATTCGTTTTTAGAGTTTTAAATCAATGTTTTAGCGTTGGTGTTGCAGCTTTTTAGTTGACTGATTCACATTTACTTCTTGAAACAGCAGCAATAAATCAGTTTTAGAGCTCCATCTCTGTTTTGGCTTCTGATTTCTTTTTCCACTTTTTTCGCTACCAGTGATTCTCAAACATAATCAGACTTTGACCCGTTGAGCTGTAAATTAATGGACCTATAAAAACCAAGATAAATTTGTGTTGTTGATTTTTGTGGGTCTAGATAACTACGTGCATCGGCTGGTGGCCAGTAAGACGGATGGAAAGATCGTGCAGTATGAATGTGAAGGAGACACCTGTGATGCAGAGAAGATCGACGCCCTTCAACTAGAGGTAAGCTTTTCCCTCAGGTTGTAGCTTTGCGACTTTGACCAACAGAGGAACGATCTGATCGATTATCTGCACCCACAGTACTCGTACCTGCTGACGAGTCAGCTGGAGTCTCAAAGGATTTACTGGGAGAATAAGATCGCTCACCTGGAGAAGGAAGTAGCCGAGGAGGTATGAGGACAGCGCAGGTGTTTACTCTGTTTCCCTGTTGTTGCAACACTCACCCAATGGGTTGTTCTGCTCACGTCGTCCTTCCAGGTGAACAACATGAAGGCCAAATTTAAGGAGACGCTGGAGCGCTGTGACAACCTGGAGCAACGCGTCTCAGAAATAAGCAAAGAGAAGCAGAGCTTGGAGAAAAAGTAGGTGACAACTGGCACATCGCGCCCCCTGCAGCGTGCTTCTGCCGACGCAAGTCGATAAAGAGCAGGTGTTCGTGGAGGTGTTGAACTCTTCTGTTCTGGCACGTTTAGGTGCGCCCAGCTGGGCACTCGTGTGGTGAAGCTCAGCCAGGAGCTGAAGGAGGAGCAGGAGATGAACCGCTGCCTGAGGGCCAATCAGACTGAGCTGCAGACCCAGGTGGCAGAGGAGAAGCGCAAAGGCAAAGAGAACGGTGAAGACCCGACCGGCAGGCATGTTCCTGCCCTTAGACAGGAAGCTCAAACCACAGCAGATCTAAAGCACCGGCCTCGTTTCTGCAGAACACTGGCTGTTTATAAATATGTTGTCGTTGTGGCGACGGTGATTGTTCAGCTAAGGAATCCTGCAGAGCAGGGTGGACAGGGCTGAACAATCAGGAGGAATGCTTGACTGCCTTCAGACGGCAGCCGTCCCATCCACGATGGGCTTTGGCTCCTGTTGGTGATGGCCGCTCTTTAGCTTAGATGCGGTTCCACAAGCGCGGTGAGATTGACGAAGTGCCTGAGGCGAGACAGACCTGGCTATCGCCATCGATCACACGGGGGGGTGGAACTGAAGCCGTGTCTGTCGGTGCGTGATCATCGTTCTCCACCAGCCAGGTGACAAACGTGTCCTCTCACAAGGCCCGTGTGATCGATGGGTCGTCAGCAGCAGCGCAGCGTTTTCCCCTCAGCTCAGAGGTGGAGGGGTCGACCTAAACAAACGTCCTCCGTCCCACCTGTGTTTACACTCCGATTGTCATTTATTGGTGGATTTAAAGGTTAATCCCTTCAGGAGTAGAGCAAGCAGCTCTAACTGCCACCAGTTTCCTGTTGATGTTTACGATGGGGGACGAGTGCTGAGCTCTTAGCGCATTGATGAGAGCCCAGAGAAGTTTGCACCCAAACTTGTTGCATCTGTTTGTCACAATTGGTCTGATTTTCCCAGTCACACCTTCCACACATTAACGAGAACATCTGATGTTACACGCATCAAGAGCTTTTTCCAAATTCCGCCCACTTTCTTTTTTTTTTTTTTTTTTTTTTTTTTTTAAATGAGTCTCGGGCGTTGTCTTCCAGTCCTTAAGGGCTCCCACACTTAGGAACAGGAACAGGCTGCTCCACCCGTTTCTGGGTCCAAATGTTTTGTTTTTCCCCCCCTACAGATGGTTCTTTGTGCGTTGTGTACATTTGGTAATAAAGTACCAGAAAAGAGACACAATCAGGTCGACTAGTCCATCCGTCACCTGAAAGTCAGGGTTTTCATCTGTGGGCACGCAGGAGGAAGGACGTTGAGGCTCGTGCAAACATGGAAAGATTCTCTTGGCAGCCCAATCCTTGTTTTCACAGTGTGTCAGTCAGACAACAGTCGGAGGTCACCGCGTTTCCAGGGTCGAGCACGTGACGTCTGTTGCTCCATCTGAAACAGATGTGAACTGGCTCCCGTTTCTTCCCCCCCGCAGGTGACCTGAAGGACGTGGAGATCGAAGAGCTGCAGCAGCAGCTCAGGGACATGATGTTCCACCTGGAGACGCAGCAGCAGATCGAGCACATGCCGCTGGAGGCCCGCAGCGAGATCCAGGACGGACACATCAACATAGCGGCGGGGCCGGGGGGCCCGGAGGGCGGCGCCGCGGCCGGGCCCTCCTCCGGACGAGGCAGGAGAGGGCGTGGCAGGAAGAGGAAGTAGGCGCACGAGGCCGGCTGGAACATGCGAGAGAAACTGTTGCTCCTCTGACCGGGAAACACATTTTCTGCGTCACTGTGGTCGATCAGAAAGGAAGTTTTGAAGCTTATCTCGTTGAAGGAGAGAAGGCGGTTTCCGATTAGCTGCGTAATTTCCGACCTTAAGTCAATGTAGCGTCCAGATGACGGGAAGTGGGGACGAGAAGCATTCGCGCTTTCCAAAGAATTCCATTTGTCGAATGTTATTCTTTCGAGTTGAAACTCTCGCAGCTAGCAGCCGTTCTAGTCGTTCTTCCCGCTGACGTCTGTTTATGTTTAAGCGGGTCGCTTCTGTATGGACCCAGTCGGCTCTCTGGACAACAAAGAGTTAAATTGGTTTTAGGAAGCATTAAGTTAAGAGCAGGAATGATTTTCACCCTTTAAAGTTGAGCTCATCGTGTCCTACAGGTTTGTTTCCCTTCCCGGTATTCCCGAGCGTTGGCGTTAAAAACCTTATTTCAGTCTGTTTTCCCGAGTAAACCCCTTTTGGGCTTTAATCCATCTCTGATCACGTCAGCGGGTATC
Source organism: Lagocephalus sceleratus (assembly GCA_911728415.1). Classification (NCBI taxonomy): domain Eukaryota; kingdom Metazoa; phylum Chordata; class Actinopteri; order Tetraodontiformes; family Tetraodontidae; genus Lagocephalus; species Lagocephalus sceleratus. Next base: position 4,591,177 of record CAJVRN010000148.1, read on the forward strand.
CACACGGAAGGACGTCACCTTCACGTGCTTGAGGGGTTTCGGTACCCGGAGTTTTTCACACCTTTTTAGATGAAATGTGTCTACGAAAGAGCATCACACTGTACTGTGGGACCCCTGGGGTGACCTTTGACCTTCCACATAGGCCTAGTCGGGGTGATGAGATGTCAGCAGCTACGCGCGTTTTTGCTTAGACTGAGAGCCGGGTTTGGCGCTTAAATCTGCAAAAGGCTCCCCCTGAAGCTTTAGGAGAACCCCACAGGCCTTAAAATGAGCACTTTAATGTTTTAAAGCCGCAGAGAGAACCGGCGTCGCACCGGTCCCCCCCTGTGCTTTCTGAGGCTGAGACCCATCCTCCCATTATTGCACTTCTGTAAATGCAAAGCTGAGCTCTTCTGAACCATCCTGAAATAAAAACACACTCATCTCACAGCGCCGCAGCCTCGTCCCTCCAGAGGGCTGATCCCTCCCTCACTCCCTCTTTCCCTCCCTCCCCCCCTCCCTTCCTTCATTCATTCCTTCCCACTATGACATTAATAGTTTACTTGTAGCAGCTTGTTGGATATAAACTGTGTACAGAAGCAGAAACACTGAGGTACACACTGGAGGTGGTGTCCTCGCCACCTCACACGTGTCCTCTGTGGGGGTCAGGGGGATCGTATTTGGATCATATTTATGGTTCTTATTTAACTATGCAAAACTGTGGATACATTTTCTCGGTCAAATGTAAATAAGTATGCAAACCTTTCTTACTTTACTGTTAATACTCGTAGAGCATCCAAGCAAACATGAGACAAAGTTACAGTTTACGCAATCACCAAAACCTCGACAGCAATCTCATGAGCGGAAGTTTTGCCACACTGTTGCGGCCTCCTCCCTCACAAAGCTGAAACAGCCCTCGAATGAGACAATGAACTGGACTTTAATGAGGTTAAAAAATATATATTATTCTACTGAGCACTGTCCGGTGAAGCACTATGAGACTGCGATGATTTCTGTGAAAAGTGCGACATAAATAACTTGAGATACCAAAAGGGGCGGAGCCTGCAGCACTTGGAGGTGAGGCAGGCGGACGTCTTCCTGAGTTGAGCTGCGGGTTCGCTGCTTGCTGCTGATCTCTGCTTCCTCTGCTCTATGGAACTATGGAATGAAACAAAAAGCTCTCATCTCCTGACACTTTTGAGCTCCACGGAGGTAAGGTTTTTATTTCTCGACTTCCCTGTGATGTCATCAACCTCACCAAACAGACCTGAGGTGTGTGTGTGTGTGCGCGCCTCTTCGATTTGTGTGTTTTAAAACTCGCAGAATGATCTGCAGCTCTGGCCGAGTGTTTGCAGGCTGATTCTAGACAGGTTTGGTCAGTGCAGCAGCGTTTTCCCCCCTCGCACAGGGGTGCCGAGCAGCTCTAAAATGTGTGGTATGCAGCCAGATCTTTCGGGTCTGCGCTTGTGAGAGGACAGATCCACTTCTGGAAGGATCCATTTCCCTGAATTCTTCTCCGCTGATATAACAGATTTACGCTCCAGTGGATTTAAACCTGAGCCCACATAAAAACACTTTTTAGTGACATAAGCAGCAGGAGGTCAGTGTGTAAGAGGCGGGGTGTTGATGCAGCTTTTCCTTTTATTCCCAGCCTGCAGAAGGGTGGGAATAAAGTCTGGAAGTATTCATCTCTTGATTTGAATATTGTGCTCAAACAAGCCCAATCATGAAGGAAGATAAAATGCCGGGAGTTATCAGAATTCCCATGAAAGCTGCAGGTGTTCTAAATTTCTGCTGCTTCTGCATTCCTCAGATTATCAGAAAAGTATGGGTTTGTTTATTTATTGGGTTTATACTGTGGGGTAACGTTGGCCAGCAGCTGGGAAGTTAATATTATCAGAATATGAGGGAAGATGACAGTGGGGGGAGTTTCTGAAGAAGTGCTGCTGCTGTCACTGTTGAGAAAGAAGCGGTTTGAGCACATACGTGTTTGCGTCTTCGAATCACAATCTGAGGAATATGAACGCTACTGAAGTCGAACATGTATGTAATCGTGTTGTTTCTACCCAGACTCTGGTTGTGTAATGGGACAAATTTGGCAGCTCCCATATTTCAGGATATTTGCCTTCACCAGTGCAGGAAATTGCAAAAATATGTACTTGACAGAGGCTGAGAGGCAGTTTAAAAAAAAAAAAAAAGGCCTTTCTCTTCAATTCGCTGATGTCTTGATATTTAAGAAGCTCCCTCACCTTTGATGAGCAGATGAAGGACCAGGACAGCAGCACCTCGGCGTCCCAGACGGACGGAGAGATGGACGGAGCGATGCAGAGCGAGGGAGAGCAGACCCACAGCCGACCCCCGAGCCCCAGCTTCTCCTCGACTCTGTACACCGTCATCCGCATCAAACAGAAGTACCAGGCCCTGAAGAGGAGGCGCCAGGAGCTGGGCCTGGTGGGGGGCGGGCACGGGGCCCTGGTGGGAGCTCCGGCTCAGAGCAGCCCCAAGATCTTCACCTTCGACGGGCTCAGCCCCAGCACGCCCCCCTGTCCCAGCCTCCACTTGAAGAGGAAGAGGAGCAAGAGGAGGCGTGTGCTGTACCCCACCAGAAGGGGGCGCAGGGCCCCCCCCACGCAGGAGTACAGCCTGGCCAAGTACAGCCTCTACCTGCTGTTCGCCATCGTCTTCATGCAGGTACGGACACTAAACGCAAGCAAGGAATAAACTGCAGCCTGCCACCGGGGGGCAGCAGAGTCCCCACCCCAGCGTAGGTGGGTCACGGTCGCAGGCTGCAGTTTAAAAAAGCTTCAATATTTTGACACAAGTGTTTATGCTGAATCGTGTTTGGATATCTGGTCGAGTAATTCACCTTTTGTGTTGCTTTTGACTGACTGCTGGCAGAGAACCGCCTCTCCAGAATCTAAACTCAAACGTGCTGGGTCATGTGGCCATTGTTACGGCCTAAAAATAGAGCTATATTTTCATCCAGGCCTCAGGTGTGTTTGACATCAGCCGTAAGAAAGTTTCCAGCTGAGCCAAGCCTGTTTAATCCCCCAGCTTCATTTTAATCCAGGTGAAACTGCAGATCTGTCTGGTCTGGTCGGGTCAGGTCAGAGCCCAGTCCTCCAGGGCCGCGAGGCCGCCGGGTTTTCCAATACGCCAGGTGGAAAACTCGCTTTTCAAGGCCTCGGGGAAAGAGATGTTCCACCCAGGAGGACAGAAAACCTGGCCACATGGATGGAGGTGAATCACGGCCCTGGAGGACTGGGTTCCGACTCTCGGTTCACCACACCAACAGCCAGAGGAATGAAATGAAACTGGGAGCAGTTTACTACAGTTGTGGTTTTTGTCACATGGTTTTGTGGCTCTCAACATTCTTTGTGTGTTCTGTCACTTTTATCTTCCTGGTTCACAATCATCGGCCCATATGTGAGAGATGTACTTGAAATGTCTCATACAAACTCATTCTAACTTTATTAGCCACCATAAAAGATCGTTTAGGGATTTTAATACATTTCTGATCTTAAATGAGCAAACATCTTCCAGATTAGTCCTTCAATATTCAGGTTTTGATTGTGTAGGCTGTGGTGACCTTTGACCTGGATGTGTTTGTGCTCTTTCTAGGTCTACAACGCCATCGAGAACCTGGACGACCATGTCCTCAAGTACGACCTGGAGGGCCTGGAGAAGACGCTGACGAGAGAGGTGGTCGGGCAGCAAGAGGCCCTGGACGGTCTGCTGTCCCACTTGAGGGACTACCTGTCCACGTACGCCCACAGCAAGCCTCTGGTGGTGTCCCTTCACGGCCCCAGCGGGGTGGGGAAGAGCCACCTGGGGCGCCTCCTGGCCAGACACTTCCGCTCGGTGGTGGGGGAGCCCATGGTGCTGCAGTACTACGTCCTCCACCAGTGTCCTCAGGAGGCGGCGGCGCTGCACTGCGCCCGCAACCTCTCGGTCGCCATCGCGGAGATGGTGACGCGGGCCGAGGAGGAGGAGAAGATCCCGCTCTTCGTCTTCGACGAGGTGGAGCACATGCACGGGGAGGTCCTGGACACGCTGTGGAGCTCCGTGGCCTCCAGAGACTCCAACGAGTACCAGAACGCCATCTACCTGCTGCTGAGCAACCTGGGCCACGACCACATCATCAAGTCCGCGCTGCGCAACTCCTCCAGCGCTGCTGGTCGCCACGGTTACCAAGCCACAGAGCTGACCCCGGTGTTGGCCGACACGCTGGTGAAGCATCACATGCTGTGGAAGGTGGCTGAAATCGTGCCTCTGGGCCTGCTGGAGAGGGCTCACGTTATGGAGTGCTTCTTGGCCGAAATGACTCAGGAGGGGTTCTACCCGGACCGTACCAACATGGAGCGCCTGGCGGGGGAGCTGGAGTACTACCCCGAGGTGGGCGGGAGGCAGTATTCCCAGACAGGATGCAAGCAGGTTGTGGGGAAGGTCAACCTGTTGTGAAATCCTCCGGGCAGGAAGCGGTTTCGCATCCTTCCGAGCGTGACGAAACGACGCTTGAGACAGCAGGTGACGAAAACGGACCGTCTCGTGAACACTTTTCCGATGGCGGATTTTCAGAGCGGCGCCGTCTCCAATATTCGGAGACCTGCGCAGACATGACTCGTGAGCCTTTTTAACGCGTCTTCTTCTGCATCTGTTCTGTTGGGCAGCTCATCTTTTACATTTTCAAACTGCATTTTATTCTCAGAGATATTTTGAGTCAAACTTGCACTAATGTATATTTGCTTGTTAGCAGCAGTGATCCTTTTCCATTTTCTGTTTCTATCCTTATCTCTTAACGGGACCAGTGTCTTCAAATTAAAGACAGGGAAAAGAGCACAAATCCCCTTTTTCCCCTCACATTTAGACTGAAAAAATTACACGACATGTCACACTTTGGAGCTTTTTTTTTTAATTGAATTGTCTTCATTGACATGGGGGGAAAAGAATGAAGCAGAGTCTGTGAGATAAAGGAAAGTGAGCAGCCTGGACGAATCAAAACAAACCCAGGAGGGCAGTTGTGTGGAACAGAAGATCCTATCGAGCGCTTCGCCTGGAGTCACTCAGAGGAGAATCGGATGCGAGTACAGCTGGGGCGGAGCGCACCGGCGGTCCCCAACAGCCGGTGTCGCAACAGCTGCACCCAACCCTCCGGCGATCCCGGCGACGCGCCCGATGGATGGAAACAACGCCGCCGAAACGCGAGCTAACTACGCAAGATACGAGAAGATCCTCTAACGTTGGTTCCACCTGCCGAAGCGGGACGCAACAAAGGCTGAAGCGCGTCCGCGCTGGGTGGGTGGGGGAGAGGTGGGGGGGGGGCAAAACGATGCTTCGGAAGCGGTAACGGTAACAGATCTCAACCTCTCCGCTTCAAACGGCAGCATTCAGAGCTTGCTCGTAAACTGTGGCGCCAGGAAACATAGATCCGGAGTAGGCAATCCACGGGGAACACGACTGCAGCGCTCCGGAACGCAAACAAGCAAATGAGCCTCGTGGTCCGCGGCCACGTCTTCATTCTTCCATGCAGCTGAAGCGTTAATGACCTACACGTTTACACCAAACACTACTTCATTCAACGGCTACAGGGAAATAAATAGAACACTTCAGTAATAATTTAAAAAAAAAAAAAACAAACAAACAAACAAAAAAAAAAGAACAACAACGCCACAATTCACAACTATATGCTGTCAGCAACTCTCGTTGGCGTTAGAAATGATGCTGAGGCTCAGACATCGCTGCCATACACGTGTGAGGGAAGACGGCTACATGATGGCGGAGGGCAGTGTGTGGTGGTGGGGAGGGGGGGGGTGGGCTGGTGGTCACGGTCTGCGCCGCGGCGGTCTTCATGCCTCCAGCTCGAAGCCGATGCCCACTTTGTGTCCGCCGGCGTTGAAGTTCTTCCCGTCGATCAAAGCCGAGAGGGTGACCTTGATGCCTGAGGGGGAGGCGAGAGGCGGCGTTAGAGCGGAGACGGGGGAGGGAGCCTCCTGAAGCTGTGAGGACCCACCTGGCCGGAGACTCTGGGTGTACCCCACACCGATCAGGCTGGCGTTGTTCACTTTGGCCTGGGGGGGAGAGGGGGGGGCACAAGACAGACAGACAGACAGACAGGTGTGGGTGAGGCGGGTCCTCCAGGATGTGGAGGTGGCGGTCGCGGCGCTTACAGAGAGGGACGCGTCTTTATCCAGCTTGTATTTGGCGGCGATGCCGAAGCGCGTGTTGTTGCTGCCGGCGGTCCAGGCCAGAGTCACCGCCGTCTCCAGCTCCTCGTTCACCTTCTGGTAGATGGAGCCGCCGAACTCCGTCCCGTCGTTCCTGAAGAGGAAGCCCGCCATCAGGGGGGAAGGGGGCCGAGCCGTCGCGCGGCGGAGGGAGCGGCGTGAACTCACACGTTGGTGTGCAGCTGGAAGTCGGCGGCCCGGTACCCCAGGGCGAAGTTGTTCTGGGTCAGCTTGGACTTGGCCGTGTCAAAGGCCATCTGGTAGCCGGCCAGCCAGCCCTCGTACCCCAGCACGGCGGCGGCCAGGATGATGGGGCCCTCGAAGTCCACGTCGCAGCCCAGGTTCATGTAGTCGCGCTTGTAGCCCGTCTTTAGCTTCCCGCTTTTCTTTCTGGAAGAATTGGTTCCAAATTCTGTTAGAATTTAACTCGCAGGGTGGAGAAGGAAGTGGCGGGTGATCATTAACAGATCAGAGATGCAGATAAACGACATCTTACCCAGTGTTTGGTACAAAAGAGGTATCTAAGGCAACCTTCAGTCCTTGAGTCAGCTGTAATAAAGCAGGCAACGTTAACAGGAGCCAGACGGAGCCAATCAGAGCAGAGGAGCGATCTCCAACCTGGTCCTCCACGGTGACCTCGGTAGCCAGGGTGTTGTCGGTGTTCCACTTCTGGCTGAAGCTCAGGCCCAGCTCCTTCATCTTGTACTTGGTCTCCAGGTTTCCCGCGGCCTTGCCCGTGTCTATGTTACTGGATCCAGATGTGTTGAACTCCTGAGGGGGAGGAGGGGGGGGGGCCACAAACACAGAGGGAGGTTTGCAACCACCAACCAGGTGAACGGCAACTTAAAGCGCTTTCACACCTGGAAACACGAAAAACTGAACCAGCCTGGTGTGACAGCGTCTTTAAGATGAGCACAAAGCAAAAGTTACCTCAACTAAGAAAGCGAACCACGAGTAAAAACACAGAGACGAGCGAACACCAGGACACGATGATGTGGACATGGCACCACCTGGATTAGTTCACACTGTAAGAGGTTATTTGAATGTTTGCTTGCAGAAATGGTCACCATAGCAACAATGCTGAGACCTACATGCTCGTGATAATCATTCTTTCTCTAATATTTAGGCTGGAAGTAAATACTAGCCTAATTTTATCCCCCTTAATCAATCGTAAAGAGAGAACAAACAACATCACACATTCATGATGAATGTATCATTATCAGGAAATGAGGCTTGTGTGAGGTTCAGGCTCCTTTATCTGATCACATATGTGATGCCAAAGACAGAACTAATCTTTTAATCATACGTGCTTCCGTTTGGTGCAGCGGGAGCGGAAACAATGAACAGAGAATCAGTGACAGTGTTACAAGAGTCGACCGGTGGTGGTGTTTGAGAGGGCAAGAGTTCATTTAAAAAAACAGTTCAGAAAAGAATGTTTTGTCTGTGGTGATGAACACAAAAAGAAGCATGAATGAGGGTTAGAACACATGAGCATGCATGGTAATCATCAAGACAACAGAGAGATGAATGAAAGAGGAAAAAAAAAAGAGGAGAAGTTGATGCTGAGGCGGTCGCGATGTGAAGGTCAGCTCTGACACCTTTCTTACCATCTACATTAGAGCGCAAGCAGTCCGGTACAAAGGTCAGCAGCGTGGAGACAGAGCAGCGGTTAGAGAGACACACGGGCCGCAAAACAAATACAGACTTGTCACGTTTCTCTCAGAGAGATAGCACATTCAGGTTCATCCCAGCCAGCCTGCATCTGCACGGATCAGATCAGATTAGAGACCCTGCAGGAGCAGAGGGGTGGTATGGGCAGAGGCCGTCCAAGAAAGGACAACAAGGGGGGGACGGCAAAAACAAAAAAGGAAAATATATGTGTATATATATATATAAAAAGGGTGCTCACCACTCCAGTTTCTGATTTGGTCTTTAGGTCCAGCTTCACAAGCCCAAAGCCTGTTGGACGGGTAAGAGGCAGACGATAAGAAGCAGGGCAACAGTTCCATTTCTTGATCTGGGGAATGTGTTTCTAATCCTAACATGTTTAAATGGGATTCCTGCCATTAACCTCGCAATGTTTTCATTCTGCGGGGTTAATATTTGATTATGTTACTTCCCCTCCGGAGCTCCTTTCATTTATCCTTCTCAGACTAACGCCGCCTCTTCTCCAAGGACACTACTGACCCCTCCAGGCCGCCGTACAGAAAGCAGCAGGCATTGCGTCTTGCAGCAAAAAAAACGTGTCCTGAAAACTAAGGCATGAGTGTGTGTGTGTGTGTGTGTGTGTGTGTGTGTGTTTGTGTGTGTGTGTGTTTGTGTGTGTGTGTGTGTGTGTGTGCGCGCGTGTGTGTGTGTGTGTGTGTGTGTGTGGGTGTGTGTGTGTGTATGGTGGGGGCTCTCAAAACGGACTCACCATAGCCCTTGCTGAAGATGTCCTTGGCAGCTTTGCCCAGGTCTGAGTATGAAGGAGGGACGGCCATCGTGCTGGGGGGGGGGGGACAAAACAAGATCAGTGGCATCCACTCAAAGGTAACACCGTGTAAAACTCCAATGACACCCCAGTGACATCGGGCTGTGACGGCCACAGCCAAACGTCACACTCAAGGCCAAGGTGGTGACCTGGACCGGGAAGACCCCCCCCTGAGGGACACCTCCACAGCCAACAGATTAGGGACCGAGGAGCGCTGCGCCAATCCGAGGAGGTCTGTGACCATCAAGTGACAGGGATTACCGACTCACCCAGGGGTGCAACCCCCGAATTATTCATCTTATCTCGCAGGATTACGCATGCACACCCGTCGAAAGGCTGGTCTTAGATTACCAAGAGTCGGCGAGAGGTTAGCCAAGTCTGGAGAAATGACCGACGCTGCAGGATGACGGCCGGGTGGGAGACAAAGGAGCAGATGGGCCACTCAGAGAGGTGTTGTGGGGGGGGGGTTGGGGAGGTGGTTTGACAGCCAGCTAAGCTACCTCGCCCTGGATGTCCCTGATCTGGTGACTTCATCCAACCCTCCTCCCTGCACCCTGTGCTGTGCACGCCCCTCACGAATGTCAGCGGCCGCCAAAACCTGCCAAAAGAGCGCCCCCCCACACCCACCCCTCTCCCCCTCGCCCTGTGAAGCGCGAACTCCGAACATGGGAGGATTAGAGCGGTGCATTAAAGGGCTGAGCATCATTACATAACGGACCCGCCGTTAGCTGCGCGGCTAACTCAAAAAGCCCGGCTGACCCCTGATGGCCGTATCGCGCACGGCGAACCCGCCCGGGCGGTCGCCGTGGTGCAACCGGCGCCCCTCGTCCTCCTTACCGGTGCAGAAAGGTGTTTTTGACGGGGAGTCTGCGGAGCCCTGGCGGCTTAGCTTAGCGCTGGCTAACGGCTGGGCAGGGAGCGCTGAAGGAGACACGCACGGCGCATGCGCAGTGGCCCCCGGGAGCGAACAGAGAGGCGACAAAAGTCAAGAGGAATACCCGACGCGGGTTTCCTGCGTCGCGCGTGAGAGGAACGCTGTTTGGATCGCTGATTGAGGGGGCAGATTGTGGACAAAGATTAGACAATCCGAGAGAGGTGGCTGGTGGGTAACTTCTAAAAATGTATATATGATATTTAAAAAATATTGGAGACGGAGGGGCGGGGATTTCTAATGTCTTGTATAAATCTAAGGGGTTTATACCCAGTTGTGATGCAATGCATTAACATTGACGACAGACTTATACCTACAGTACATTTTTATTCATTAAATCATAGCTCATACTATGTGTATTATTGTGTTGGATATATTTTGATTAACGAGCGCCTTTTGACCAACGTGAGCTTCCGTAGGGCAACAATCAGTTTCCATAGAGATGATAAAGGTTGACGCCTGAAGCTCGTTTATTTTACATAAAAAGGCAAGAAAATATTTAAGCGTGTTCGAATATATACCATTTATATTCAGAATAGTGAGGGAACACGTACAGACGGTAATTTAATGACGAACGGGACAGTTTGGCCACTGCTAGCTAGTTCTTTTTCCGCGGCTGGAGCGTCATGCTAGTGTGGGATTAAACCTTCACACTTCACGGTAAATCTGATTAAATAGACGAGCATGCCTTCGCAAACTCACATGATTATTGAACCAAAAGGTTCTAAACACAGTGGCAATGCTCCTGTGCTACAAATGTAAACCCGTAATGGTTCCTCGGAAGTTAACCAAGGCTAACTTTATAGTGGTTCAAGTTCCCTCCATCGTTGAAGGCCAGAGCACGTTTAGTTCAAGACAAAGGCCACTTTTAACTGTAGTAGGATCAAGTCATCTATAATTCCAAAATTATCCACAAACCATATCTTTAAATCATGCACTTCTTCTCTCTTTTGATTCCAGGAGAGAAACTGTGAGCTGATCTACCAGACAAAATGTCTTTCAGAGATTTAAGAAGTAAGTAGTGCTCCTTCGGTGGTTTATGATTATATAGTCACCCTAAACATCAAATATTCTAACCTGAGTATTTTTGTTTTGAATTTTATGGCATCATATATATTCATTATTTTTGCTGGGCGTATACACGTTCTGTAAAACCACTTTGATTGCTTAAATCACAGCTGGATCATTTCTGTCAAAATCCATTATGGAAGCTTACAGTTGATAACTCCGTTGTGTGTCATTTTGTAGATTTCACTGAAACGATGAGGGCCTTAGGCTATCCTCGACTGATTTCCATGCAGAGCTTCAGAACTCCAAATTTCCCTTTAGTGGCAGAAATCTTGATATGGCTTGTGAAGAGGTATGTGACTCTCAGAAATAATTCCACATCCAGTTTTAATGTCAAATGAAGTATTTCCAACCATCCTCTCTTTCTTACTTCCACATAGATATGAGCCTACGATGGATATTCCAACTGACATCAGCACAGAGACAGACAGGGTCCTCTTCATCAAGGCGGTGGCTGAGTTTATGGTGACAGCGTCCTCAAAGTTTGTTGTTGAATATCCGATTTTGTTCTCCCGGGTCTAAATTCTCTGATGCGTTTGCAGGCAAATAAAGCTCACGTTGAGCTCAATCCCAAGAATGTGTACAAGGCTGATGGCTACGCGGTGAAGGAAATGCTGAAGGTCACCTCGCTTCTGTACAGCGCGATGAAGACCACTGAAACGGCTCTGGGAGACCGGATTGAAGAGGACACTGCGAAGTTTAAGTTCAACGTTGCCCCACAGGTATCATAAGCTCCGTGTTAGTTAACATCATGTTGCTTGTTAAATAACACCTTTCATTTGAGTCTCAAAATTGGCTTCCCACTCTTTGCTGTGTGTGAGCCAATTACTATCATGTTTATGATAGCAGCTTTTCCATTGGGTCTCATTCTGTTCTGACTTTAGACTTCAGATCTGAAAGCAGCTCGTCAGCTGGCGTCCAGCGTCACATCTAAAGGAGCATCTCTGTGTGATTTACTAGGAAAAGAGGTGGACTTGAAGGTACATAAGCATACACGCTCTGAATTTGCACAACGACAGTCTTGCACCAAATCTAAGTACTCATTTCTGCAAACAATGAAACATGTTCTCAACAATGGAGTGTAAGACTCACATCCAGTTTATCCACAGGAGAGCCTCAGTGTTGCGATGGCCAAACCTTTTGAAATAAACGAAATTGAGAAGGCCTTGAAAGCTGCCATCAAAGAGGATTTGGTGTGTCTTTACGTCTGATGACCTTTGCTTTTCAAATGCACACCAAACCTTGTTTTTTACAAAGTTTTGTTAAACGTGCCACCGTACCTGTGTTGAATGTGAAGGAACGTCTGGAGACCACCAAAGACATGCTGACCAAACTGGTGTCTGATGAAGCCAGCCTGGACAGTAAGATAGAACGGAAGAAACAGGAACTGGAGCGGAATCAGAAGAGACTGAGGACAGTCCAGAGTGTCAGGTCAGTAGACAGGCTGACCAAGCGAAGCAGGCCGGAAGCGTTTTGGGTGACAGAGAGGACGACCTAAACATATCTGGGATTGTTTGTCTGCGTGTCCCATTCAATGTCCCGCTCTCATGTTTGTAGACCTGCCATTATGGACGAATATGAGAAAATTGAGGAGGAGCTGAAGGAGCAATATGAAATCTACGTGAAGAAGTTCAGGACCCTCTGCTACCTGGAGTCACAGCTGGAGGCCTTTCACCGACTAGAGCAAGAGAGGTTTGAGGTGAGGTCAAACTTACGAGGAGTTTCAAATGGAATTTACGAGGAGTTTCAAATGGACGGCTCAGGTAGACACTGGAAAACGTGTGTTTGTCCGTCTCATCTCAGGAGGCTGAGAACAAGATGAGGATGATGCAGCAGAAACTGAGGCAGGAGGAGAGGGATCTGATGTGGAGCACCTGTGAGACACCTCACCACACAGACTGCTCACACGCTCGCACGGTGTCCTCGCACACGCTTCACCCGATCTGTCTCCTGCAGTGAAAGACGAGGATTCCCTCTTGGACGTCGCCGAGGACAGAGATTCAGACAGCGACATGGAAGAGAATCGACATTTCCGGCCGCGATCGAGGAAAGGCGTCATGATGATGGGTACGCAGATGGACGCCGTCGCTGTTGCCGTGACGCCCTGTCCCTGCAGGAGGTGACGATTGTGTTTGTTTGCCAGGGAGGGAAGCTCGAGTCGTTGGGAACATGCAGGGGGGAGACAGTGACGAGGTGAGTGCTTTCCCTCAGCCCTTCCAACAAACACAGCCTGACCACGCCCTTTCTGAAAGCGACAGATAACCCGAGCCGTTGCTGCCCGGTGACGCATCATATTTTATTTTCTAATGTGCTCCCAGTGTTTCTGCACGCTGCTTAGTTTGATTCTTCCTTTCCTTCCACCTGATTTTGGGGCTCACTTGCACGTAAAAGCCCGCCGTGGCTGTGTCCAGAAGGCCCGGTCATCGTGGCAAAAAGAACCGAGAAGGAAAGGTTTGTGCAGGCCCAGAGGCCCGCCCCAGTGATTGTGTCATTTAGTGGTTTCAAAGGTAAAATCCATCCAGTCCTCTGACACAGTGGTGCTGCAAAGTGAGCCCAATTCTCACCTTTGACCCAGTTGATGAATTTATGTTTGCTGGAATGGATTTTTCCTATTAGTCAATAGCTGTTTGGCTGGTTCAGTACTTTTACCCAGTTCAGCGCGCCTGAGCCGTTTGGCTGAGGTCATTTAGCGTTTAGATCATCCCAGTTGACTATTTTAAAATTAGGTCTCCTGTTGTGTCTCATTCTCCGTGTGGTTTCATGAAATGTTCTGTAAAATCTTCTGGATGTGTTTGATAACTTTCTGCTCAGAGCGTGTTTTTAGAGCTCAGAAATATTTTCTGCTGCTGCAGAGTGAGGACGGTGAGCTGGATGGAGACGAGGATGAGGACGAGGACGATGAGCTGAGCAAGGACCTGGAGGACGACTCTCTGGGAGGTCCCGTTTCCAGGGTCCCGGGCTTCTACACCAAACCGGACATGAGGTCGTCGGTGATGGATGACAGCGATAACGACTTCTGACCAGGCTGGAGCCGGTCCCAGCTGCCTTCGGGGGAGAGGTGGGGTTCAGCCAGTCCCCCAGCACGTCACAGGACCTACACAGAAAGACAAACAAGCCGTTGACACACACACACACACACACACACACACACACACACACACACACACACACCTGTCCCCAAACGCTCGTGTTGGGACTGTGGGAGGAAGCTGGAGTCCCCAGAGAGAACCCACTCAGACACAGCCAGAGCACACAAGCTCTGGAGAAGAAACCCCCTCTGTAAAAAGAGAAGAACTTGCTGCTCTACGTTGTATTTATATGTAATGCTGAATGAAGGTGTCGCTTATTTTTCTACTATCATGACCTGTGAGTTACCTCTGTGAGTTCATGGATCAAACACTACCAACAATCGCCTTGTAAAAGAATTTCATTCACTTTTATAATGTGTAATAAACCTTGAGGAATGAAATGCAAATGGGAAAACTGTTGAGTTGTATCTGAACAAATTCAGCAAGCACACTTCTGATAAAGACTGTTGTAACAATTAGTACAGTCTTAGTACTGGTAATAGGTCTGGTATATAGGTCTATATATACATCTACAGGTCTATATCAAACTGTACTTGGGTCGGGAGTAGGCAATGAGCAAGGCATCGCTGCATGTGTCTTCTCTTTTATTACTTTGAGGTAATCATTGATAAGTTGGCAGAAATCTAGTGATAAGCGTGGCCGGACAGCGCCCCCTGCTGGCCGCGGCCCGCCGCCGCAGCGGGCGGGGACTTCCACGTTGACACGCCGCCCAGAGCGACTCCTGCCGGGGCCGCTTTTCACACAACCTCCGCGGTCCTCCTTAAATGTTTGCGACAAACATGGCGTTTCTCTGTCACCCAGAGGGAGGGGTCGCGGAGCCCCACCCGCCCTGAGCGACCACTGACTCGACACACACACACACACACACACACACATCCTCTGTGTGTGTGTGAGGGGGGAACTTGAGGGGAGAAAGTCCGGACTTTATCAGGAGTCCAATGGTCAGACGTTAGCGGCTCCTGCAGCGAGCACACGCACACGCACACGCCCGCTCGCCAGAGACCGCCCCCCCCCCTTCCACCTCCTCCTCCACGGCTGACGAGCGCATCCGCGTTGAGAGAAGCTCAAAAGTTGGGCCGGTGTTTGGCAGTCATGTCGGGACAGCCCGGGTTCGTCAGCCCCTTCCACACGCCGCGGTGCCTGGCGGCTGCAGCCCCGGCGGGGAAAGCCAAGCTCACGCACCCTGGCAAAGCGATCCTGGCGGGTAAGTTCGGACACACACACACAAAAAAAAAAGACTCGCCCTGCAGGTTTTAAGGTCCGGCCGTGCAGATGTTTTAAGGGCCGGCCGTGCAGATGTTATCGGCGGCGATCGGCGTTGTTTACATGAGCCGTGGTGCGTTCAAAGACCCGACGCCTCTCCGTGGACCGGGTCCGGACACGCTCGGTTCAAAAGCAAGCGAGGGGTCGGTTCCAGGGGTCAGTTCCAGGGCACGGTCACAGCCGGGCTCCAGGACAGATGGTCTCCACCTCTGCACGCCATGCCACCGAATGCTGCGTTCAGGGACCTTTGACCTTTGACTCCCGTGCAAGAAGTGAACTCTGCTGAACTTGGTTCACTGTTTGGTCAATTAGTGACACATTCTGCAGTAGCATGTACAAAAAACCCCCCAAAAAAACAACAAACTAAACTTCAAGCCAGGTTATGAAAAAGGTGATTTGTTCATGTGGGTTTTGTGAAATCTGTTGGACATGACGAACTGGTTCTTATGTGTTTACAGCCTGACTACCCGGACACGACGCAGGTACACGCTGACAGTTCGTGACGTGACGTGTGTGTGCGTGTGTGTATGTGTGTGTGTGTGTGTGTGGCCGGTTTAGCTGTAACCTCAGCCTCTAACAATAGGAATGCCAGGGTGTGTCAGCACTGCCAGACCTTCACTTTAGTCCCCAAAATATGATCTTTGAACACTGTGATTTTTGCTCGTCTGTAAACTTGTGATGGCACGTGCATGAACTGTCTGGCCTGCATGTGCGAGCGCAGGCAGGAGTGTGTGAGTGTGGCCTCTGTGCATGGAGGAATGCATGATTCAACCACCGGTTATCTGTGTGAGGGCCAATTCAGGCTTAAATAAATGGAAACCGCTCAAATATCGCCACCAGCCATTCAGATCTTAAGCAAATAGCTCCGAACTCCAGCCTCCTCTCTCCGTCTTTGCACGCTCGCCCTGTCTGCTTGCATCAGCAGGGAGTCGGACTGGTGCTCCATCGCTCCGGTGGGATGCAGGACGTGCCCTCAGAGGCTATACACACACCCCCTTGGCTGGAATCTGGCCAGGGGGAGTAACTGTGGGCGGAATCCTCTGAGATCTGACGAGCCAATCAGCCAGCGGCTGCTGGTCGGGCTGCTCAACAGCAGATTCCCGAAAACAAGCCCGTTAAGGTGGAAACGATTCCCGGCAGAGGCGTAGAATGAATCAGAAAATGAGCTGACGTTAGACTCCAGCCTTTGGAAAGGAGTTTGTCGTTTGCTACTAATGTCAGTCGGAATCTTGTGTGCATGTTCGGATGAAGTCTCGATGGTTTGTCCAGACCTCCTGACCAACTGTCTTGGGAAAAACAGAGAAAAGTCGATGAGGCGACTTTTCCACCACTGTGCTGTCATTCTCCATTGAAACACACAAACACGGCGGCCAACACGATCAGAGCACCTGACAGATCTGACAATGACCTTTTCTGGCCTCCAGGCTGTGATTTCGTTGTTCTAAGGTCGATGAAACTCACTCACGGCCGCTCCGAGCCGTCCCCTCCCAAGGCTGATTCAACGAGTCCAGCCGAGGCCTCTTAAACGTGTCGGGCGCTCTAAGAGTTTTGGCCACAGCAGCAGAGGTTTTTTTTTGTTTGTTTTGTTTTTTTAACGTGCTGCGATGGTGCTCAGCGGCGCTCCCTCGTTGTTGCAGGCGGGCTGGCGGGAGGCATCGAGATCTGCATCACCTTCCCCACCGAGTACGTGAAAACGCAGCTGCAGCTGGACGAGAAGGCCAACCCGCCCAAGTACAGGGGCATCGGTGAGTTCGCCTCCAGGTCCCCGAGTGTCACTTCCACTTTCACCGACACCACAAATATGCAAGACCCGCTTTAAACAATCGACAAAGGAACCTAACTGGGCAGACCGTAACCGCCCCCGGGCCCTTTACGGTCTTTGCCACATTCCTCTGCGTCCTTTTATTCCAAGCGTGCTGCTCCACTTATCGTTAATGACAGTTTCTGGAGTTTGGCTCACATAGGTTTTTTCCGCCCGTGGAAACCTTTCACCCACATTGTTCACATTCTGGGCTCCAGTGGACAAACAAGCACAATCCTGGGTGTTGATACGTGCGTGTGAGTGTGTGTGTGTGTGTAGGTGTGTGTAAGTGAAGGCTGTTTTTCATGCTTTTGTGTCCTGCAGTCGACTGTGTGAAGCAGACGGTCAACAGTCATGGGGTGAAGGGTCTGTACCGAGGGTTAAGCTCACTGGTGTACGGCTCCATACCCAAAGCTGCTGTCCGGTAAGCCTCTGCGCGCACACACACACACACTCACACACAAACGACCCACAAACATCCAACCCCGAAGCTGATGACGCCTCTAATCTCTGACTTTTTCTCTAACCCCCCCACCCCCCAGATTTGGGATGTTTGAGTTCCTCAGTAATAAAATGCGTGATGAAGCTGGTAAACTTGACAGCAAGCGGGGGTTCCTGTGCGGGCTGGGGGCCGGCGTGGCAGAGGCCGTGTTTGTCGTGTGTCCCATGGAGACTGTGAAGGTAAAAAGCATTTTCAAATGTCCTGAAGCAGGTTTTTCTTGACTCCACTCATTCAAATAAATTATTATTTTTTTTTTTTTAAACTTTTGACTACCTCCCTTTTGGATCCCTTTTGGATCTTTGTCCACGTTTGTCAGAATCGGGGCCCTTTCCGTGGGCTGATGCTGTACTTTCTCGTCATCTATTCATTCCCGTTTGGTTATGTTCAAGGTCAAATTCATCCACGATCAGACGTCACCAAACCCTAAGTACCGAGGATTTTTCCACGGGGTGAGGGAGATCGTTAGGACTCAAGGTAAAGTCGAACGTCCCCACGTTTCCCCGCCGTCCGCCTGTTCCTTGCTGCACTGCTGTGTCCTCAGGGCTGAAGGGGACGTATCAGGGTCTGACGGCCACGGTGTTGAAGCAGGGCTCCAACCAGGCCATCCGCTTCTATGTCATGACTGTGCTGAGGAACTGGTACAAAGGTGTGTACCCACATGTGACAACGCGCTCCCCACCTGGACTGTAGCTCCATAGTGACTTGTTTTTTTTTTTTTTTTTTTTTTTTTTTTTGTCGATCGTCAAGGTGATGACCCCAACAAGGCCATCAACCCCATCGTAACCGGGGCGTTCGGAGCCGTGGCGGGGGCCGCCAGCGTGTTCGGAAACACTCCCCTCGACGTCATCAAGACCAGAATGCAGGTGGGTGGAGTCCCCAGGTCCTCCGGGGGCCGCGGGCGTCCGCAGGGATCCTGACGTGCGTGCGTCCTCTCCCGCAGGGTCTCGAAGCCCACAAGTACAAAAGCACGATGGACTGCGCCATGAAGATCATGAAGCATGAGGGTCCGAAGGCGTAAGTGCACACACAAAACCAAAGAAGTGTTCAGGGAGAGATGTGGCTTGAGAAGAAGCCACAGAGGAACTCCTCTTGTTGTCACGGTGTCTCAAAAATAAGACTTAACTGTTTTGTTTCGTGAACATCGTCCGTCTAGACGACCATCATCTGATCACTTTCTTCTCGCTCAGCTTCTACAAAGGCACCGTTCCTCGGCTGGGGCGAGTGTGTTTGGACGTGGCCATAGTCTTCATCATTTACGAGGAGGTGGTGAAGGTCTTGAACATGGTCTGGAAGACGGATTGAAGAGGACGTCGCGGTGCTGCTCGAGGAGGAGAGGTTGGCCACGGCAGGACTGTCTCCTTTAGCTCCTGCTTCTAGGTTCTGATATCTACCTCTAAGCAAATCTCAGACACAGTCAACAGGAGGGGGGATATTCTTCATCTTGGTGTAACACCCCAGTTTTAAGTCAACGTGTTGCCTCCACGCACAAGCACCAGACTGGAGACTCACTTCTCCTGTTTTTGTTTTACTAGTTTTTAAGTTGAAGATCACATTTTAAATTTTGTCAGAATAACCATGTTTTAAAATATAAAGACATATAGATCCCTCTATAAGATCAAAGAAAATCCAAAACCTAACATATAATGGAATTTAATTACAGACATTTAAGGTGGAAATCAGAGATTATAACAGAGGAGGCATGTTTTCAATCACTTTCAGATGCAAATATATTGTTCCTTCCACAGTAGTTCCTATCCAGACGTCACATTTCTGTCTAACCCAGACAGGTATTCTACTGCTGCATTAACGACTAAATGCCTTAAATCAATATATCACATCCATTAACATTATAGCAGCAACTGGAAACACACGCTTGACGAAGAGAGCAACAGAAATGGTTCAAAGGTTTTTTATAGGATTCAAACTGGGATTTGTGTCTCGGGGTGTTGAAGTAAGTGCCTATGTATTTTATGATTCATGCTGAGATCTTTTAAGATTGTGAATAATTCAGTGTTGTTTGTGATTAGTCACTGCATATTTTATTAATGTTTTATTTGGTTACACGTGCTGCAGCTGTGCCAAATCGAATTGTGGGCGCCATGACAGACATTTGGGGATGTTTGCAAGTTTATGCTTGAATCTTTTGTCTTCTGCATGTTTGAGTTGTGCCACAGTGCCTTCCATTCCAAAAGTCAGCGGTGGATGGTTTAAGAAAATGATTGCAGATTTTGTTTAATCTTTCAACTATGTTACAGTAATTGCCAATGCCTTTTACAGCAGATGATGGTTTAAAAGGGTGTCGCTTCGAAAAGCTGAACACAAGCTGTTTGTGTCTGGTGTGTTTACATTAATGCAGTTAATTGTCCTAATTATATGTGTACAGTCAGCTATCTGTTTCATTCTCTGCATTTATCTTGCATACATGTAGATATACAGCTATTTAATTATCTGTGGAGTTCCCATTTCATTCCATCAGATGTGAAAAGTAACCACATATCGTGCCTTAAGTCTGATTCTAACATGGATGCTCAAAATAAAATTTAATCTGACTGTTACCTTCTTGTGCTGTCCTCACTTTTCTGCATTTATGGGTCTGCTTAGAGTTATTTTGTGGGATTATTTTGGTGGAACCATCAAAACACAGTTGACACTTCGTGGAAATGGAGCATGACTCCGGGGGAAAAATTGCAAAAGGGTCAGAAATGTGGAGATTACCCAGAATTATGACGCAAAGAGTGACGTAACACGGTATCAGCGAATTACACCTGCGCGTTTTTGGGACCTCGCGCTCGCCGTAGTTGTCAGTGCGGACTCCTTTTATTTATTTCTTTTTTTGGGGGGGACTCCTCGGGACAAATGAAAGATGTTTGCGCGGCCGTGCTACTAAAGCTCCCGCAAACATGTCTGTGAGTGGAGGGGGAGGCCGAGGCTTCTACTTCAACACCGTCCTGTCCCTGGCGCGGTCTTTGGCGGCTCACCAGCAGGCGCCCTCCGAGAAGGTAACGATGCTAACGGGGGGGGGACACCTCAAACCTGCCCGCTGATCGAGCCCGCAGGCCCGCCCTCCGCCTCCCACACCACCGGCGGCTCGGACCCAGGCAAACCGGTGCCCCCCCCCGAGGCTTCTGTCATCAATAATCGGCGTCGGCGACCCCCAGACAGCCGGCGCCGGCTAACGTTAGCCGTTTTAGCCCGTGGTTAATCTTTGCTGACCCGAGGAGGGTGAAGCACAAAACTGCGTTTTCAGCCGTATTTTTTTTATTGACTTCAACCCTTTTTTCACCGACATATGAGGCGTAATGTGGTCACGTCGCACAGTGTTAAAGCGTGCGTGTGGAAATGTTTGTTGTAGATGTTGAACGCACACGTCGAAATCCATTAGATTCACGAAGAGTCGTTAATTTATCGTCCAACACAGGTCAAGTGTTGGGTATGAAACATCACCCAGAGGGACTTATCTGTGTTGGTGACTGCTGTTCTGTTGTGTAACCCTTTTGACAGTTAAATAGTGTTTGTGAGAGAGGGAAGCACAGGCTGGTTGATCCTGCTGTGACCGAGGGAGGGAGAAGTTAGTGTTCAAATCAGAACACATCAGACAAAGACAAGCCCAAAACGGGCGCGCCTGCAGTCATACGGTCATTGTTTCGTCCCGTCAACGTGTCAGTCGAAGAATCTGAACTGTGATTATGTCACTGGAACATAAAAACCGTTAATCCAGTCGTTCGGGATTACCAGACTACCTCTGAAGCTCTGAGGGAGGTCACGGTTTGAACTGATCAGCCAGAACACCCTCTGGGATGGGTCGATGTCAGCCCTGCTCGGAAGAGGAAAATATATCCAGTGTCATGAATTACTGTTAAGTTTGTTCTGGATGCAGGATTTGTTCATATGAACCCACTCAGTTGTCGCTTCTCAGCCGCTCGGAGTGTCTGTGAGCAGACATCCTTTTACTTTGCTGCTGCACTCCAATCTGAAAAAGAATATCTCCGCATAGTAACCGAGACTCCATAACAACTGTCTGCTGAACATGATACAGATGTGAGAGCATTAGCATTTTAATCTGCTGTCGGCTGCTGGTACAGAGTGGTGCTGCATGACTCATCTGTCTCACTGAAATATTAATTTTTTTAAAATTAGAAATGTATTACTCTCCTCCGAGGTTTTAAAGCCTCAGTCTGCTGCTTGTTCTCTGGAGATAATAATTTTACTCTTAAACTTCTTGTATAACCTGCACACAGCTTCGCTCACTCTCTGAGTTTATTTATAATACATATTACTGTGGGGTTTTTTTTATTTTCCCAATGGAGAGGCCATTTTTAGCTTTTAGGTTAATTAAGGCTTAATAAGTATTAATAAATAATTAATAGAAGTGTTTTGGCTTCATTCCTGCAACACACTCAAGTCAGCAAAATCATTACTGCTAATGGTTCTGCAAATTAGATAATGCACTTATCTAGGACCAGTGTCCAGGCTGTAGTTTGTGTTGAACTCGCCATTTGAGACCATCGGCGGACTGGAGATTAAAAGAATGTAATCTGTGACATCCACTTTATCTTTATTTTAGGATGCGAAAAAAAAAGCAATGCTGTAAATGTATTAAATGTATTCCAATACGATGACCTGATCCTTGTATTGTTATCTAACAGGTCCAAAAGTTACAATGCATGTGTCCTGTGGACTTCAGAGGAGTCTACCAACTGGACGAGAGGCGGAGGGATGCTGTCATTGCACTGGGAATCTTTCTAGTAGAGTCAGACTTGCAGGTAGTTATTGCATATTATTTCTTCTTTACTGAAGAAACGCCGCATAAAAGTTGCATATCTGAGCTGTAGCGCTGTCGCCTGGGTAACGTACTACATGTGATCTTTGCAGCACAAAGATGTTATTGTGCCGTACCTTCTTGGGCTGCTTAAAGGGCTTCCTAAAGTTCAGTGGATTGAGGAAAGCTCAGAACATAAAGGAAGAGGTAAGAAATGTGTAATATATTTAGAATGTTTGGCGTTTGCGCTACATACAACCTTTTGCGACGTACAACCTTTTAAATATGTGAATTCTTGTCTTTCAGAGAAACTTCCGATTGCAGAAAACTTCAGTTTTTCTCTTGTAACACTGCTCTCAGATGTTGCCCAGCATGATGAGACCTTACGAGGAAAGGTGTGTGTGGCGCGTGTGTATGTTTTTATTAGATAATGTTTTAATCTTTATCCTTTATCTCAAGCATGACTCAAGTGTAAGAAGCCAATCATAGCCTCTTTTCATCTCTGCCTTATTGTTTTCAGATCTTGGAGGCGATCATGGACATCATGCAGGTCCTGCAAGTTATCTGCAAAACTCCAGAGGCTCACGATAAAGGTACGTAAATAATGCTGTGTATTCCCCTGATGTGTCACTATTTGCCAGCAGCCTTCATTAAACCGTTCATTTTCCTGTAGAGTACCTGTGTCGGTACATTGTACCCACCCTCCTGGGTGTCGCCAGGGCATTTGGACGATACAGCAACACAGACGAACCCTTACTGTCCAAGCTGTTCCCACGACCGGTCGCTCCCGTTTTGCCCTCTGCTGACGAGACTGATGCTGTCCAGCGGCGGTCCTTCAATGACTTCCGCTCCATCCTGCCCAGCCCTTTGCTCACGGTGTGTCAGGGAGACACTCTGAGGCGTAAAGGCTCCTCTCTGTCCAGTCCATCACAGCAGGTAGAGGACAATCCAATCACCATCAACTGCTGAAACATTAAAAATGCAGATCTTTACATGTGTGAGACATTCTTTTTCTTGTGTTGTCAGGCCAGTCCAGAGAGAGCCTGTCTGACTCCCAGCTCCCCTGCTGATCCCTCTGCTCAGTACTTTGAAGGTGCAGATGCAACTATGAGCGCACGGAGCTTTAAGGAACACCAGTCTTTCAGTGTGGAACCAGTTAAATCAAATACTTGACTCTCTCCTCAGGCTCGTACCTTCCCGATGGTAGCGCTGTGGACCCCGATTACTACTTCTCCACCATCAGCTCCAGTTTCTCTGTGTCTCCACTGTTCACTGGCAGCAGCTCTGGAGAGTTTCATGTCCCTCTGGATATGCTAAGGCAGCTCCTCCACATGGTCAGCAGCCTCAGTAGCTGAACAGATTAGATGGAAGACAAAAGCTGGTGCACAAATATTGAAATAGATCCACATGTTTCTGCCCAACAGGTTGAGCAGTTTGTCTCTGAGCCCTTTTTAAAATCACTGGATGATTGCTTGGCAGGAGTTCTAGAGGTATGTTTGCAGTTGCCTCTCTGCTATTTGTCAACATCATTTCAACATGAATTCTTTTAACAGTTGAATCCCAGTCTTCATCTCTACTACAAAACCTTCAGTGATCCTCTGTATGTAGCCATTTTTAAAATGCTGAGAGACACGCTGTATAATTTAAAAGGTAAATAAGCCCACGTCTTTTTCTAGTTGTTTGTATTTAGATCATTCTTCATTCAACTGTCCCTGTGTGCTCTTCAGACCTGCAGACAGACTACGTGAAGGAGGTCCATGACTTTGTGCTGGAGCAGTTCAGCAGCAGCCAGTCGGAGCTGCAGAGGATCTTACACGATGTGGAGTACCTCCAGAGCGAGCTGAGCCCCCTCAAACTGCGCTGCCAGGCCAACGCTGCGTGCGTGGACATCATGGTGTGGGCCGTGACTGAAGAGCAAGGTGAGCCGGCGTCTGCTCAGACAGGAAGCCATCTGTTTCCGTCTCTGCATCATCCCTCTACTTGCTCCTTCATTCAGGCGCTGAGAACCTTTGCACAAAGCTGTCGGAGAAGCTGCAGTCCAAGACATCCAGTAAAGTCATCATCGCTCACATGCCCCTCCTCATCTGCTGCTTACAGGTGACGTTCCATCCTTTGGTGCAGTCCTGGTGTTTTACCCCCCCAAAAAAAGCACCAAGTCATACGACCTTAGGGAAATTTCACAACGAGTGTTTGCTTCTTCAGGGTTTGGGTCGATTGTGTGAGCGCTTTCCTGTGGTGGCGCACTCCGTCACCATGTCTCTGCGTGACTTCCTGGTGGTCCCGTCTCCAGTTTTGGTAAAACTGTACAAATACCACAGCCAGTACACCCCAGGTAACACCCCAGAGGCCAGTGGAGAGTTGTGTTCTTCATTAGTAGGCTGTTTTGTTTTTTTTTCTTACAATGTTTTTTGTTTTTAAGGAGGAAGTGAGATAAAAATCCACGTGACCAATGAGCACTCCCAGTCTACCCTCAGCACCCATTCCAGCAAGAAGAGCCAGCCCTCTATGTACGAACAGCTACGAGACATCGCGATAGATAACATCTGCAGGTGAGTTCACCAACACACTTGACACGTGTGGCATGCACTTCACTCACGGTTGCTTTAATCCATTCTTGACTATTCTGTTCAGGTGCCTGAAGGCTGGGTTGACCATGGATAATGTCATTGTGGAAGCTTTTCTGGCCAGTTTGTCCAACCGTCTCTACATCTATCAGGAAAATGACAAGTGAGTCTGTCGTCATGTTAAAGTGTCTTGGAGAGAAAGTGTATTAATGCATTTATGCGTGTTCGCCTTCCGTGCCCAGGGATGCTCACTTGATTCCGGACCACACCATCCGAGCCTTGGGTCACATCGCTGTGGCGTTAAGGGACACCCCCAGAGTAATGGAACCCATCCTTCAGATCCTGCAGCAGAAGTTCTGTCAACCTCCCTCCCAACTCGACGTGCTGATCATCGACCAGCTTGGCTGCATGGTCATTACGGGCAACGTAAGTATCAAATTATCTGTCTTTCCACCTTTGTCCTGGAGGACATCGTTAATGTCTAAACCAAACCTTCTTTCGTTTAGCAATACATCTACCAGGAAGTGTGGAATTTGTTCCAGCAGATTAGTGTCAAAGCTAGCTCCATGGTCTATTCAACCAAAGACTACAAAGACCATGGCTACAGGTGACCAGCACACATGACACAACGCGCTTACACAATGCTTGAAGTGTGAAAATGTGTTAAACTCTCGCCTCTGCCGCATACAGACACTGCTCCTTGGCTGTGATAAATGCCCTGGGTAATATCGCGGCCAATCTTCAGGCCGAGCAAATGGTGGACGAGCTGCTCGTCAACCTGCTGGAGCTTTTTGTTCAGCTGGGCCTCGAAGGGAAACGAGCCAGCGAGAGGGCCTCAGACAAAGGCCCCGCTCTGAAGGCAAGGCACTGTGATATATTGTTCCTAAAGATAGCCACGGAGGATTTAGTGATTGAGTGATGCAGTGTTTGGACCAGCTATTTGTGAGAGCTGTGCTGAGACCAGACATTTGTCTCTCCAGGCGTCAAGCAGCGCAGGAAACCTCGGTGTCCTCATTCCAGTTATTGCAGTGGTAACAGTTTTCTCTTATTCTGATAATTGGCTCCAGTGGCCATTCAGTCACGCCAGTGGAAACTTATTTACAGCAGTGAACTCTCTTCTACCATCAGCTGACTAAAAGGTTGCCCCCAATAAAGGAAGCAAAGCCCCGTTTGCAGAAACTCTTCAGGGACTTTTGGCTCTATTCAGTTGTCATGGGATTTGCAGTGGAGGGCTCAGGTAGGTTCTGCTGCATGGTAATTTGGTCATGAATGTTACAAATACTGCGAGTGTTCATGGGACTTCTCGTAAATGTGCAGGTCTGTGGCCTGCAGAGTGGTATGAGGGAGTTTGCGAGATTGCCACTAAATCGCCGCTGCTCACGTTTCCCAGCGGGGAACCTCTACGCTCAGAGCTGCAGTATAACTCTGCGCTCAAGAACGACACCGTCACAGCAGTATGAGAACACGCATACACACATTTGTACGTCCGCGCACATTAAAGGCCTCCTTAAATGATGTTTTGTTGCGTTTCAGGCGGAGCTGAATGACCTGCGCAGCACGATCATCAACCTGCTCGATCCTCCTCCAGAAGTGGCTGCTCTCATCAACAAACTGGACTTTGCCATGTCTACATATTTGCTGTCTGTGTACAGATTGGAATATATGAGGTATTTGAAAATATCTACGGCTCAGCTTGGTGGTCAGAACTTCAGTTTAATTGGTTTCTCCTCTCTCAGGATGCTGTACTCTCTGGACTCTGACCGGTTTCAGGTCATGTTTCGATATTTTGAAGACAGAGCAATACAGAAGGATAAGTCTGGTGAGTAAAGTCCATAGACTGTTTAGTACGACTCATCCGTCACAGGCTATGAACATCTGAACACATCACTCCAGGAATGATGCAGTGTGTGATTGCTGTGAGCGACAAAGTCTTTGAGGTCTTCCTACAAATGATGGTTGATAAGGTAAGATGTGTGTTTGATAAGGTTTCATAAGATCTGTCAGTAGTTGTAAACCTGCTAATAATTCCCTTTAAATGCTCCATTTTTAGCCAAAAACCAAAGCCCATGAGGAGGAGCTCGAACGTCACGCTCAGTTCCTTTTGGTCAACTTCAACCACATCCACAAGAGGATTCGCAGAGTGGCTGACAAGTATTTGTCCGGCCTGGCTGAAACGTAAGCATGCATTGACGCACGCGACACCTTCTCTCGTTTCACATTCATTATTCAGATGTTTTTTTTTTGCTCAGTTTCCCCCACCTGTTGTGGAGTGGCCGTGTGCTGCGGACCATGTTGGACATCCTGCAGACACTCTCCCTGTCTCTCAGCGCTGTAAGTCATTCCAAACAGCGGCGGATCATCTTCGATTGCTTTCCTTTGCACTGTTCTGCTTAAATATGTATACTGTGAGATGAGCAGAGATGTTGATGCTGTGTTGCAGGACATTCACAAAGACCAGCCCTATTATGATATCCCAGACACACCTCACAGAATCACCGTTCCTGATACTTACGAAGCCAGAGAGGTAATAAGTTTAACAGTTATCACTCAATATTGTCTTTTTGGTTTTAACAGTATTTAAAACAGGAAGGAAGATGCCCATTTTAAACATATCAGCAAATGTTGTGTGATTTACCTTTAGAGTATAGTGAAGGATTTTGCTGCACGGTGTGGGGAGATCCTGAAAGAAGCTATGAAGTGGGCACCATCTGTCACCAAATCACATCTCCAGGTATCATGTCTAAAATGATACAACGATCAGAAAAATCAGATGAATACAGGAGTGATAAGTAATATTACTCACAGTCTGTTGTGCGTTCTATTTCAGGAGTATCTGAACAAACATCAGAACTGGGTGTCGGGTCTCTCCCAACATACAGGCCTGGCCATGGCCACAGAGAGCATCCTGCACTTTGCTGGTTACAACAGACACAGCACAACACTGGGGGTAGGTCACAGACGGAAAGGTGCTTTTGTTCCTAATAATAATAATCTTACATCAGTTCATGCTCTGATCTGATTTTGATCTATGCAGAATATTTATTTTGTGGAGAGAATGACAAATGTAAATAATAATAGACTCTGACGTTAGATTGACTTGGATAGGTTTCATCAAGGAAAAAGGATTGAAACAAGTTGTATATGTACTAATTAAAGCATAGTATTAAGATTTTTCTTTTAAATATTGGTCTATATGCTTCACTTCCAGTCCACTCAGCTGACTGAGCGGCCTGCCTGTGTAAAGAAGGACTACTCTAATTTCATGGCTTCCCTCAACCTCAGGAATCGATACGCTGGAGAGGTAAGGCCATGAAGCACTTATGATCTTTTACAATTGTGATTCGTTTTGAGTCTATTCATGATTGACCTCTCATCTGTCTGCAGGTATCTGGTATGATCCACTTTGCTCAGGCGGTCCGCGGGCTGTCTGATCTTGGCCAGCTGATGATCAAGCAGATGGGAGAAGCTTTGGACTCTGGCCAGCCTGAGGCCTTCACCGAGGCCATGTTCAAACTGGCCGCGTTGCTCATCAGCAGCAAAGGTTCAGTTTTCCTCTGTGCCCTGGTCATGTTTCAACACAAGCCTGTTTCAAGGTGTTGGGTTCTTGATGAGCTGTTGCTTTTCTCTTCCGTGGACACCAGAATGCGATCCTCAGCTCCTGCACCACCTCTGCTGGTCTCCTCTCAAGATGTTCACAGCGCATGGCATGGAAACTGCCATTGCTTGCTGGGAGTGGCTGCTGGCAGCTCGTGTTGGCGTGGAAGTACCGGTACGACATCATCTTCATAATCTCCTCCCACTGTCCTTCATCTCCACCTGAGGGAATCTCGTTCATGCCTGCGTTATTGTCTCTGTCGCCCAGTTTATGCGAGAGATGGCGGGAGCGTGGCAGATGACCGTTGAGCTGAAGAAAGGCCTGTTCTCAGACACTCAAGTGGAGGCCGATCCTCTGGCTGCATCTGAGGAGAGTCAGCCCATCCCCTGCCCTCCAGACATTACCCCTCATCACATATGGCTGGAGGTTAGGTTAAAAAACATCTGCCCCTGAATCACTCTTGATACCAATGAGGGATCCGCTTATTGTGTCATGTGTGTTTTCCTTTCAGTTTCTTGTCCAGAGGTTTGAAATCGCCAAATATTCCAGTGCGGATCAAGTGGAAATCTTCGGCACTTTGCTACAGCGGTCGCTGTCTCTCAATGTCGGCGGGGTGAACAGTAGCATCAACCGCCATGTAGCAGCCATTGGACCTCGTTTCAGGTGCATAAGCACAAACGCAGCCGACTGTTGACTGCTGTAATGATGGTCTTAACGTGATCAAACGAGTTTGTGTCCCAGGTTGCTGACTTTGGGTCTGGCTCTGCTCCACTCTGACGTCCTCACCAACGCAACCGTACGAAATGTTCTCAGAGAGAAGATTTATTCGACAGCCTTTGATTACTTCAGGTATCCACATCACTGCAGGTCACATGTAGCACTGTTCTCAGGAAGGTAGAGACACCCTACCCAACCCGGCGACAGATTGGCTTACGCTGGTGCTACCGCATGAGTGAAAACATCCATTATTTCATCCATCAAAATACTAATTAACTCTGAATCCATTCTCTGTCTTTGTCTCTCTCCCTCTCCCTCTCTCTCCCTCTCCCTCTCTCTCTCTAGTGGGGCTCCAAAATTTCCCACCCAAGGTGACAAGAACCTGCGGGAGGACATCAGCATCATGATCCGCTTCTACGCCAGCATTCTGTCAGACAAGAAGTATCTGGCAGCGTGCCACCTGGTCCCACCCGGTGAGCTTGGTACTACTGCAGCCCCGAGCAGCACGCTCTCTGCCGGGATATTTGGATCGCTTATCGTGTCCAGCACATCTCCAATATCTATCTTAAGTAAGCCTAATGCGGTGGACCATGGACTGCATTGCAACAGGGGCATGTTTTTTGGGTTTTTTTTTTAACATGACGCATGTCAAATTTGGTGTTTCTTGTCCTTATCATGCTGCTAATTTTTTATCACAACTTTTGGGCCATGTTTCTTGGTTCCTCCTTCTCCTTTTCCTGAACATCTGATTTTTATGAATTAGCAGCTATAAGGAAAAACACAAATTTGCCAATTGCGTCAAAATGCATGATAATTCATCATGTCAGTCCACCTGCCTGCCCCTCTCCTTGAACAACTTGGGACTGAAAGAAGAAACGTCCAGTTTAAAATGTTGTTTTTCTTCCACCCCAGACCAACCCATCCTCTTCATTTCCGACGACCCAGAGAAAAGTCATGGTTTCATTCTCATACACACCCAATGGCTTCAGGTAGACAAGTCCTCGATCCTGGATCAGATTAATCTACCTCCTGCCCTCCCCCACCCCCCAGCGCATTAACAGGATTTTGATCAAATCTGACCCAGAGACGGTGGCTCCCTCCTTTCTACATGAAGATGCCATCAGGTTCACTTTCGAATGCATGACCATGACCATGACCATGACAAGCACAGAAGACTAACCGATCCCGCTCATGCCGCTCTTTAGAAACTCCCTCATCATCAACCATATTTCAGTGTTTTTCTTTACGATGAAGTCGTCGTACTGACTTGGGATTTTGGCGGATTTTGCGGGTTCATTTTGTTACTTTGCATACCGTTTACTCGCATCGTTGCCCATCCTAAATCTGTTTTACTTTATGCACATAGATAATCAGGATCCATCCTTGAACAGTCTGTCGGTGATGAACGCTGCCGACCTCCGGAGCAACATCGACTCCAGCTCTCGCTCCCAGCAGGGCGGCCAGGGGTGGATCAACACTTATCCACTGTCCAGTGGCGTGTCCACGGCATCCAAGAAATCAGGTATTCGTTCATTCAGCATTTAAACAATTATCCGTCAGAGAGATCCAGTTATCTCAGTTCTGTCTAACCTTTGACACTCTAGGCATTAGAATAGACTTTAGAGTTGCTGTCTCTCTGTTCTAGGCACCTCCAAGAAGAGCAACAGAGGGACACAGCTTCACAAGTACTACATGAAACGCAGGACGCTGCTGCTGGCTTTGCTGGTGACGTCTTGCTATTTTCTCATTTTCTCATCTTTTAATTATTTCGCTGCTCTTCACTGATGTTTTTCTTTGTCTTCCCAGGCCAGCGAGATTGAGCGCCTGATGACGTGGTACAACCCCCTGTCCACTCAGGAGCTGGCCATCTCCATGGAGCAGTCAGTGGAAACCAGCATCGCCAACTGGAGGTCCAAATACATCAGTCTGACAGAGAAACAATGGAAGGACAATGTGAACTTGGCCTGGGACATTTCTCCATACCTGGCCATACAGTTACCAACCAGGTATTTGGTCTGTCAGGATTTAAGAGCTGCTGATGAATTCACAGTCAGAAACTGTTAAAAAAAAAAAAAAAAGCTGGTTGATTGTTTGTCAACTCTTTCACTGTTTTAATTTGTGTTGTTTAAAGGTTTAAAAATGATGCCATAGTTGCAGAAGTAACTCGACTAGTGAGGATGGATCCCGGAGCTGTCAGCGACGTACCTGAAGCCGTCAAGGTAAGATCATTCAAAAGCATCGAGACTGAAAGCTCTCCACATCTGGGTGGATGTTAGTGCAGCTCAGGGACTGAGATTTGGCTCCAAAAGTGATATGATCATGTTTGTGAGTGTGTCATTCTTCTCATGCTCCCAGTTCCTGGTGACGTGGCACACCATCGATGCCGACTCTCCCGAGCTGAGCCACATCCTGTGTTGGGCTCCAGCTGACCCGCCCACCGGTCTCTCCTACTTCAGCAGCATGTACCCTCCTCATCCTCTCACCGCTCAGTACGGTGTGAAAGTGTTGCGTTCCTTTCCTCCAGTAAGCCACGCTCATCAGTTTAAATGTAAAATCATGGCCAAACTGCTGCTCCCTTAAAGTGACATTCATTTTCTTCTCTCTTCACAGGACGCCATATTGTTCTATATTCCTCAGATTGTTCAAGCTCTCCGTTATGACAAGGTAAACTACCACAAAAACTGAAAAACTGTGTGCTGTGAGATGTGCTCATAACATGATAATAGACAACATAAACTGTAGTTAAGTTCAAGGGTGGTGATTAAATGGAATATTACAGATGCCACTGTTGACCTCTGACCTTCTGCCCTGTTCAGATGGGTTATGTGAGAGAGTACATCCTGTGGGCTGCCCAGACCTCTCAGCTTCTTGCTCACCAGTTCATCTGGAACATGAAGACCAACATCTTCATGGATGAAGAGGGACACCACAAAGATCGTGAGTAACTCTGCAGACTGGAGTAGCAAAGGGTAATAGGAGAAACAAGATTCCATGTTTCACACACACAACAAGAAGCTTTACTTTAAACAAGATTGAGGCTATTGCTAATTTATCTTGACACTTGATTCTTTAGGTCTTGTCCTTTTAGTTACTCTTTTTGTTGGTTTCATAAGGAAATCCTCAGAATAGCTTGTACCCGACACAGCTGATCTAATAACGGCTCTGTGTGTGTGCAGCTGACATCGGAGATCTGTTGGAGCAGATGGTTGAGGAGATCACAGGTTCTTTGTCAGGTCCAGCCAAAGACTTCTACCAAAGAGAATTTGACTTCTTCAACAAGATCACCAACGTGTCAGCAATCATCAAGTGAGGGTGGATTTAAACTAGGAAGCAGTTTCTGCTGTTCATTTGTCTTTTATAATTATAGAACCTGTATATGAATATATAACCATAAACTCAGATGGTTAGTTTGAGAATTTTGTGCACCACTGCAAATGATCACACGTTTTGGTGCTGTGTAAAATTTTGGTTTTATTTTCCAGGCCTGTTCCCAAGGGAGAGGAAAGGAAAAGGGCATGTCTCAAAGCTCTGTCGGACATCAAAGTCCAGCAAGGTATGAGACAACAACAAGCCTCCCTTTGAGGTCAGGATTTTGACATTAAAAATGTCCACTTGAATGTTATTGGTTGTGTTATTGATGTTTTATGATTAGCTTCCAAATATTAAATCAGAGAAATGACTGACTTTATCTACTTTATCTAGTGTCACAAACACTGTTTTACTGAACCTCGGTATCTCAGCATGAAAATGTTTAAAAACTTCAAAACACATGTTCATCAAATGTAAATGTTGTGCGTTAAAACCAGTCTGGTTGTCTGAACCTGTCCTGTCCTGTCTGTTTCTTCTCTAGGTTGTTACCTGCCCAGTAACCCTGAAGCTGTCGTGCTGGACATTGACTACAAGTCAGGAACACCTATGCAGAGGTAACTACAGCTTTTTTTTCAATTCCCGAACACACTTTTGGTTTTTCAGAGTGGAGCCATCGTCATTAAATAAAAGATGGCGTCGTTATTGTTCATCCAGAAAGAATCTGGAGAAATCCAGCTGCTGCTCCTCTTTGCTTTGCTGCTGTCTGACTGGTCTGTTTGTTCACTACAGTGCTGCAAAGGCACCCTACCTGGCCAAGTTCAAGGTGAAACGGTGCGGCGTCAGTGAACTGGAGCGGGAGGGTCTCCGCTGCACCTCAGATTCAGTCGATGAGCAGAACTCGGACGGGTCAAGCAGGGTCTGCTGGCAGGCGGCCATCTTTAAAGTGGGAGACGACTGCCGACAGGTAGAGATGATAATTACGGACATCAACATGAACTTTAAAGGAGAGGAAACTGACTTGGTTTTCTGCTGTGACTGCTGTGTTTCTGCAGGACATGCTCGCCCTGCAGATCATTGGGCTTTTTAAGAATATTTTCCAGCTGGTAGGCCTGGATCTGTTTGTCTTCCCCTACAGAGTGGTGGCCACCGCACCAGGAGTAAGACTTAATGTGTTCATTCTTTATGTAGCAGATCTGATCTTAATCATCTCAATCTGACCCTCACCTTTTTGGTTTTTAAAAGAAACTGCAATTTACCAGTATTGTTGAATGCATCCCAAACTTTATAATGCAGAAAACACGTTGCCTTCAGGTGGTGATCAAGTAAATAATTAAGATTTCAAATGTTGATTTTCTGACCCGATCGTCTTTCCCACAGTGCGGAGTAATCGAATGCATCCCAGACTGCAAGTCCAGAGACCAGCTTGGCAGACAAACAGACTTTGGGATGTACGATTACTTCCGTAATCAGTATGGAGACGAATCCACCCTCGCCTTCCAGAAGGTGCAGTGGGTTTGTTTCTTTAAAATCATCGTTTTTATGTCTCATAAATTGAGACTACAGGATTTGATCATCATATTATATTATTATAAGTCAAGTTCATTTTTCTGAGCACAGCACCTTGAACACAATTTTATTTTAAGAGCAATTTACGTTTTCTGCAATGTGCTGCAAAGTTGGTGTGAATATTGAAAGCAGGCTCATAAAAAGATCTCTATTTAAAAATGTTTCCCCCCGACAGGCTCGATATAACTTCATCCGCAGCATGGCTGCCTACAGCCTTCTGCTCTTCCTGCTGCAAATCAAAGACAGACACAATGGCAACATCATGCTGGACAGCAAGGGTCACCTCATCCACATCGGTACAGCATGACAGATCCCCGACCTTAACTCGGTGCGCTTAAAGTCGTTTTCTTAACTCTCTGGCTCTGTGACATCTGTTTTCCCGGCGCTTCAGACTTTGGGTTCATGTTTGAGAGCTCTCCCGGCGGTAACCTCGGCTGGGAGCCCGACATCAAGCTGACTGACGAGATGGTGATGATCATGGGGGGGAAGATGGAGGCCACACCGTTCAAATGGTTCATGGAGATGTGTGTCCGGGGATATCTGGCCGTGCGGTAGGAAAACATGCTCCGAAGAGGCAAAAAAAATAAACAATCGTGGTTGATTGCTCAATCTTTGTTTTTATTCTTATCCAATAAATGAAGCCCCTACATGGATGCAGTGGTTTCCTTGGTTACCCTGATGCTGGACACTGGACTGCCATGCTTCAGAGGACAAACCATTAAACTTCTCAAGTAAGTTCAGCAGTGGGTTGTTTCATTTATGCTGGCGTCTGTTCCATGTGACCTGAAATCTTGAAATCTGTTTGCTTTTCCATCAGAGGACGCTTCAATCCTCAAATGAGCGAGAAAGAGGCAGCAGCCTTCATCATTAAAGTCATCCAAAGCTGTTTCCTCAGCAGCAGGTAAGGAGACAGGGAAAACATGCCAATCTGCTAATCTGGGCGCAGCAGAGGAAGCGACTCTCTCACATTCCGCATCTTCGTGTTCTCCACAGGAGCAAAACTTATGACATGCTGCAGTATTACCAGAACCAAATTCCCTACTGAAGAGCCAACGCTGAACTTCAACTGTGTGTCCCAACCTTCTCCGAACAAGCAATGCAAACTGCCTTTTTTATGATGCTTTGACAGTTCTGGGTGCGAAGCCACCCTGGGCTTGAGGGAGTCATGTGATAGTTCTGTTATGTCCGCTGTAGTTCATCTGGTTTTATAGTGGAGTAGGCTGTTGTTGTTGACCCTGCAGGAACAGTGTTGGGTTTTTTAACAGACCCTGTGTTTGAATCACTCTTGAGGTGTTCAGGGCCCTGAGCAAACCTCTGTAGTTTTTATCAGTCTGATTCTTTTTTAAATTTTTTTTATTTCTCTCCACTCAATGTTCTAAGCAGCAAAATCCCTGACAGAAAAAGACCAAACTCACATGCAAATGTCACACATCACTCGGGCACAAATGGGGCCACATTAAAGAAGAGATCTGGAGTCCAGTAAAACAGTTTTGGTTGTCGGTTCAATGCCGGGAGGAAAGATCTATTTGAAATTGAGATTATAAGAGTCATTTGATCCAGAGATTTAAGTTGTTTCCTCTCTCTGACCTCAATGCAGTACTTTAGAAAAGGATTCAGATCCTACATCTGGGTTTCTGTAGATGCTTGTCCCTGGGATTATAATCCCAAGATCCAGGCAGATACAAACATGTAATTCTGTTGCCGTCTCCCCAGTCCGCCATATCTGCAATTCCACAATCAACCCTGACAAATCAGCCTGAGTCTAATCAAAAGCTGGTGGATAATCAACGTGAACTGGTGACTCCTTGCCTGCTGTTTTTTTTTTCAGCTGGCATGTCCAGCACACATCTGTGCACATCTGGGCTCCCCGAGCAGGTCTTTGCCCGTCAAACTCTTCCCTGAATCGCAACAGTAGAAGAAAATATCATACATGAAGCCATATATATATTGTTTGTCAAAGCAGTTTTAATGATTATCATTTCCTGTTTATGCCATTGTCTTCATATGCACTTTAAGAGATTTTAAATAGAGATTATATATATCAGAAAACAATTAATCAAATAGTTTTTTTGTTTTTATTAACTAGATAGCTCTGAAAGCTGTAACAACCAGTAAAAATTAGTATAAATATAGTCTATAGGAATGATAATGGTGACTGAAATGTAAGGATGCTGTTGAATCTACTGTAATCACTTCGTAACAGGATCACAGGTTTATCTGGATCCTGTGCGTTTAAATGTGAAAAATATTTATCAGAAGATTTTAAATCTGCTACTTTGATACTTACTCCGAGTCAGCGGTCAGTAGTCACATATAGAGTAAAAGTACTTTGAGGTATTTTTCCATTCCATTAAAACCTGTTGCTGGAGTGTTTTGACTTTTGCTGCCTCGCTGCACAAACCAGACAGATCTGAGTTCACGTGGGACTTGCACGAAGCCATCCTTTTACCTTTTGGTGCAAAGAGGAAAGAGCAGAAAATCTGATGGTGTAATAAGCGGGAGCCCCCCGATGTTGTCAGTGCGCTAATGTCACGTCCTGAGCAGTGTTGTGGTCTGTGCAGAAAACCGAGGAAATGGAAGAAAGAATTTGCAACAGTTGTCCCTTTTCAGGTCACGGAGGTGGAAAAAAAAAAAAAAGAGAGACATTTCACTGGAGTTGGGTCCAGTCCAGCTGTGTCCGTAGTGTTAAAACATTCCTGTGTGTTTCTGTATTTGAAGACCTCTCACTGATGCACACAACGATTAGAACTAAAGCCATCTCTCCTACCCTTCGGTAGAAACAGCTGTAGTAATACTTGACTAATAACCCCTGACCTTATGCAATATATTGATGTACTGTATATTGATGCAGTGTTTAAGTATTGTGTTTTAATGCTGTAAATCCTTCCATCGCAATCCTGTCCAGTTTGTTTTACTGTACATTGCAGCTGCTGTCTGAACACAGACGTGATCATAAAGTATTTGTTTAATGACTTCAGAAAGAGACTTTGTCCCATCGACGCTCATTTAGATGATTTTATTGACTTTTGACGCGCTCTTCCTCCTCTCTGTCTCCTCTCACCTCCTCCGTGCTGGCTGTTGTGCGTCTCTTCTGTTATGCTTACAGTGTGTGAAGTCTTTATTTTACACATTAAATGCGTGTGTAAACTTAATCTGCTTCAGAATGTCTTTATTCTTTTGATATTTAGCAGGTTAAACAGCATATAATGGCTGTTGTTCACAATACATTATTAACAGCCAGTTAACTACAATTAGGCTCAGTCCAAATTAGCCCATCCTCATTTAACACATTAATTATAATCCACTGATCTATCATCCAACCAGGCTGCATATAACTTGATCCTTTTGTGAGGTCGTCCTGGACGCTTCTCTGCATATTCAGATTGTAGACAAAGAAGGCTTTGAAGCAGTGATGACCTTTGACCTCACTGAAACCACTCCTAGTAGGGAGGGGGTTGTCACGTGGTTGGGTGGTAGGAAGTTTTAAAGCGTGAAGAAAGCTGGAAGTCTAACAAAGACCGGCCGGTCTGCTGTGTTATGTTGTTAGTACAATGTTCTTCAGTCCCTCTGCGGCTGGAGGAAGATCCTGGGGCCGTTCTGGAGGTGGTTTCACAGACTGAAGTAATTCCGCCTGAACACAAAAGTCCAGACAGCCGGGGGGGGGGGACGCTTGTGCACAAAGGCCCCTGCTCCTCCCCCCCGATCCTCCCCCCTGCTCCCCTGCTCCTCCCCCCTCAGCAAACATTTATGCTCCAATCGAGGCGAGCTAACCAAGATCAGGTTCCTTCAATCAGGTTACACGTCGGGACCTGTCATGTTTACCCACTGTCGCATGTACCACACCTGAGGCACGTCTTAGAAAATACTTGAACCGCCTCAGAGCAGCTTCAGCTCTCGTCTGACTACAGGGCGCCATCCAGTGCTCAAAACTCCAATAAATGTCATAATAAACTCGTTAAAATCACAGGTTTGAAACCGGCTTCTCATCAGCATACAAATGCATGTTTCGATGCGACACCTCACACTCTTTATTCAAGGTGATTGCATGTAAAAACAAATTATTAATAAGTGACATAGTTGGTGAGAGATTTTGGTTTATTTTACTTAAAGACAGAACTATTTAAATCATTTCTGATTTTATCTATTGTCTTTTTCAAGTCCTTCTTGCCGTCATTGGTTCGTGGGGGGTCGATACCTGCCGGGGCGTCAGGTGTGTCGGCCACGCCTCCGCACAGGTGAGGCCCCGCCCAGGAGTACCGACGTCACTGGGATGGGCAGGTCACGTGGTAGCGCCAGAGGGGGGGGGGGGGACCTGTCGGAATGGGAGAAAAGAGACGAAGAAGAAAAGCAGGAAGCAGGTGAGGTAGGAGCGGAGTCTTTGTTTACGTCTTCTGAAACAGCCCGATCCCCCCAAAAGCAGCCCGGTCTCAGGCGTCTGCCGCCGCCAGGACGGACTTTGGTGCGTGGGTCAGGCGGCGGTGGAGCTCGGGGATGTTCGGGGATGTTCGGTGATGTCACCTTAAACCAGCCCGGAGCCGTCGAAAGTTTGAGGAGTCCGCCTCCGAGCGGGATAAAACATCACAAACCCGCGTCAAGCTGACTCTTTTTGGCCTCTTTCAGCCTTTTCAAGTGTCCCTGCCGGAGTTTCACAGGTTTGTTACAAAGTTTTCGGGTCACAACTTTCCACATTTAAACTTCTGGTTATTACTATATACGTTTTATTACACCTATAATTAGGATTTACCAAAACAAGATGAAACAAGTATTGCAGGATGTACAAATATTTAATCTGGGTAATGTCATGGTAACGGAATGCTGACAGTGAAACTATTAATCCATCAGAAATCCCGGGATTAATTACTTAAATACACACTGTTTGTCATCTGTACTTGTTATCCATAATCTGTTAAACATTCTTACCCTTCTTTATGTGGATTACATATAATAATGCGGCTTCATGAATTAAAAAACTACAACTTTAACTTTTAATAAAGAAAATGCACTGTTAACATGGCAGGTAACTATGACAACAGTGCATTTTCATTTGAGAAGTATCTTTAATTGTGACTTCTCTGGTGTGAATATTTGCAGCCCCAGTTATAGTTGGACCTATATCCAGTTACCTATAAAATAAATTTAGTTAATTGTTTCCAACAGAAACAGAATTTGACATTTATTTCCTTGAGAAAAGGCTCCATCTGACACGCAGCTGTCCCGACCTGCAGACAGGTGAGAGCAGGTGGGCATCGGCTCGCGTCCCCCCGATCTCAGAGCTTCAGGACTCTGTTTGTGTTCACAGGTGACTTTCAGCACCCTGTATGATCAGACCAGGTTTGCATTCTGACCTGCCAGCCAATGTAAGTCGTGTTGAGTGACTGCGTGTGAAAGAGGTATTCAAGAACAGTTTGTATTACTTTTTTTTTTAATTTCAAGAAGATATCCATTTAAAGAACTTGGCTTCTAATGGGTGACTGATGCCTGACTGTAATTCTGTGCTGTCTACAGCTGTTAAAAAGTTGAATACGTTCAGCTACATAAAGTATTATGTAGATATCTTTACCTGGAACAGCCTACTTGTACAAGCATGAACAATTGAAACCTTAATTTTTTTTGGACTTTATTGAGTATAATAGATTCTTTTATTTACTTATTCGGTCACAGCACAGAAATACATTCTTGACTTTTGCATGAAGGTTGGTGGGATATTTTCTGTTTCTATGGTGACCCCTGGTAATGGTGTCTGTAATTTGCAGGTACCACTCAGATATCTGCAAATTAAATTTACTCTTCTGTTTTTGCTGTTTACTGTGGGGTTTTTTTTGCTTGCAGTCCTGTTGAAATTAGTGAAATTATCATATTATCATTTAGAAAGTTGTTGTGAATAACAAGAGTGCATTTTAAAATGCACTGAGACTAAAAAGCTATCAAAAAGTTCTGTTGTTGATGTTTATCAATGTAGAATAGCTATTCGACTTAAATTATTTTACTTATTTTCACTTAAATCATCTATACCTCTGACTAAAATTACAAGTGATGACAACTTCTAGTAACTTGCACCATTGTTATGTGTTTAACTCTGAAATGCTAAAAGTGTGTGTTTGTCCTCAGGGATCATCACCATCCTCATGTCCTATGGAGGAGGCTTTCCAGGACGCACTGAGCGCGTCCACCAGGCGCCCTACTATGACCAGGTTCCACAGGGCTCTTTACGCCGAGCGGACTCGGAGGATCTGCAGCCGCTGAGAGAGCAGGGAGCGTTCCGATTCGCTCACAGCGCCGACCCACTCCCTCCTCCACCGCTGCCGGACCAGCCCCCCGTGGGCCCTGAATTTGATCCCAGCGGGAGCGAGGACAACGCGGACCCCGACCCCGCCCTCGATATAAAACCGGTCCACCGTTTCATCCCAGACTCGTGGAAGAACTTCTTCAGAGGAAGCAATCGCAGCAGCAAAAAGCCCTGGTCCATGTCCGGCTCCTCGTACAACAATAATAACAATAGCACGTCAGGGGGGGTGCGCTGTTCCCCACCTCACTCCCCCTCCGTTCCTGGGTCCTACCGGGATCCTTATGGCGGCTCGGGCAGCAGCTACAACTCCCGGAAAGAGCTTCTGGAAACCCGGGATGGCCCCGAGTCTGTGTCGGGGCGCACTTACCGCACAGGCCTCACCTACACTGAGCGGGTAGAGGAGTACCACCAGCGCTACGCCTACATGAAGTCCTGGGCTGGGCTGCTGAGGATCCTGGGCTGTGTGGAGCTCCTGCTGGGAGCCGCCGTGTTCGCCTGCGTGTGCGCTTACATCCACAAAGACAACGAGTGGTTCAACATGTTCGGATACTCGTCTCCAGGAGGATCGTACGGAGGAGGGTACGGGGGTTTCTACGGCGCTGGCATGGGCGGGGCCTATTACACGGGCCCCAAGACGCCGTTTGTGCTGGTGGTAGCGGGGCTGGCCTGGTTGGTGACCGTGATCGTGTTGGTGCTGGGGATGACCATGTACTACCGCACCATCCTGCTGGACTCCAACTGGTGGCCTCTGACAGAGTTTACTATCAACCTGGCCCTGGCCGTTCTCTACCTGGCAGCAGGTATCTCCGAACATCCTTTTCCTTTTCCGTATTGCCCACAAGGATTGTTTTGTTATTTCTTAATGGTTGATCAGCCAAACTGAAAAGAAAATCTTTCAGACTTGCACCTTTTACTTTTGTGCACCTTCAGGTATCATTTATGTCCGAGATACCACCCGCGGCGGCCTCTGCTCGTACCCGGTCTTCAACAATGGCATCAACGGAGCCTTCTGCAGAACGGAAGCGGGTCAGACCGCCGCCATCATCTTTCTGTTCGTCACCATGGTTGTGTACCTGATCGGAGCCATCGTGTGCCTCAAGCTGTGGAGGCACGAAGCCACGCGCAGGTTCAGGGAGCGTCACGGCCACGAGGTGAGAGCTCAGCCGGCGGTTTTGCTTGCAGCTCCACCTTGTGAGGTTTCTCAATCAGCAAAGTTTCAGATCAGCGTGTTAAAGCTGCAGCCTGCAGATGAAGACACGCACACTCCCTGAGTGGCAGGCCAGATTATTTCCACGCAGACATTCAGCAGTAGAAAACGAGTGGGTGGAGTTTCTGAGATGGAGAATAAGAACACCTCACCTCCTTCTGTCTGTGTAAACCATTAAAAGCTCAGCATTAACTGGGTAACGTTCTCTGCTTTATACAGATGCTTCCCACCGACGGGCGATCTGGGCAAACATTGGTATGTTTTCTATCACAGGCAGGATAAAATGAAAGATATTCAGGAACACATTCAACTTTTATGTGGTCAGGGTGGTTTTTAATGCCTCCTGATGATTTTGCATTCCTCCAGATGGTTCCAGTTTCAGTTCCTGCAGACAACGGTCCAGAACACGTTCAAGGCTCTGTAATCGTTCCCGTCCAGACTGCCCCGAAAGCAATCCCGCCAAAGGTTCTGCCAGGTCCCATACCATCAGGACACATCCCAAAACCTGTTATCCTGCCCGACTACATTGCGTAAGGCTCGAGGAATGCTTGTGATTGAATTTTCTTTTTTTTTTTTTGTTTTGAATGAGTGAAATCCCCATGTTTTTTCTCTTCTGCTCATCTTCAGTAAATACCCATCGATCCGGACCAACGAGGAGCGGGACCAGT
Source organism: Lagocephalus sceleratus (assembly GCA_911728415.1). Taxonomy (NCBI): domain Eukaryota; kingdom Metazoa; phylum Chordata; class Actinopteri; order Tetraodontiformes; family Tetraodontidae; genus Lagocephalus; species Lagocephalus sceleratus. The sequence goes on from CAJVRN010000148.1 coordinate 4,633,178, forward strand.
ACAGGGCTGTGTTTAACGACCAGTACGCGGAGTACAAGGAGCTCCACGCCGAGGTGCAGCTCACCCTGAAGAAGTTTGACGAGATGGACGGCATGATGCGCAGTCTGCCCCAGCACCCCACCAGCCAGATGGTGACTGGCCACACACACTTCCACATCCTCCATCAGTGCTATCAAAGTCATTTCAGTGTCGGCACTCTTTGGTCTCCGCAGCCCTGCGGTGACTCACTGCTTCAGAAGGCTGAGTCACCGCAGAACCCACAGGTTAATCTGTCAGCTGATAAAAGACATCTGAATCCGCACGTCTGTGTTGCTCAATGTATCTGTCTTTTGTCACGACGTCCGTACATTAACCTGAGATCACGAGAAAATCTGTCATTGATACCATGCCCTTTTATGGCAAGCTTTTTCGGTTATTGACTTCCTGTTTGTACAAAAGCTTTAGTATGCTGAATATCAGGAAACGTAGGATCAGCGGTGTTGTTCGCTTATTTAAGGAACTAAAATTACGACTGAGGTATTGTCAGTCTCGAGTTCATCACTAGAAACTGTGTTGTTCATAGTTTGTAGCCTTTCCCGCTGGGCTGTAGATCCTGACGAGGACGCCTGGTGAACACGGGCTGATTCAGTGTCTGATTCCTGGTTCTTACACTCTTTTTGTTGTTCAGCCGCTCCACATTTCCCCAGTTGTGTTTGCTCTTCCTGCCTCCCAGTAAACTTCCCCTCCACCCTCCACATTCCTTCAGTGCTCCATCCAGCAGCCGGAGCTTTAATATCGTCTCTTTCCCTCTGTGTGTAGGAGGTGGATCGAATCAACCGAATCCTTCAGGAATACCAGAAGAAGAAAAATGTGAGTCTTTTTTAATTCTGTGCCATTATATAAAATATTAAGTACTGTTTACAATTATAATTTTACATTTTTTGCTGTGCAATTTATTGTCATTTTTGCATAAATGAATGAATGTAGTAATAATAATGTTGTTGTTGTTAATAATATGGGGTAGTAATAACTCATATACAATGCCTGATATTTACCATAATATGGTAAATAACTGGGGTCACGTCTCACCTGTAGGACCCCACTTTTCTTGAGAAGAAGGAGCGCTGTGAGTACCTGAAGAGCAAACTTTCACACATTAAACAGAAGATCCAGGAATATGACAAAGTCATGGACTGGAATGACGGTTATGATTAACTGGAGTTTGGAAAACCTGCGGGACGGCGCGTGGATGAAGGACATTTTCATTCATCCGTGTCAAATCTTGTGGGTTTCTGTTTTCATGCCTCTCAGCTGGAACAGCCTGGGATTGCATGGAAACCCATAATAGCAGAAAGACTCTAAAGAGGGAAACCACTAGCCTGAAATTTCCCCAAAATTCACTAGAATTCAACATGCTTGGTGGAGAAAGGGAACAAAACAACAATCACACTTTAAATATTGGCACTAACATTTTTAAAAGCACCAGAAAAAAACCCAAATAATTGCATTTTGAGAATATCAAACTAATTGTGTTGTGCTTGTTTTACTGTGACTGTGAATTTTAGCTTTAATGCATTTTTCTTTTTTAAAACAATGACATCCATATGAAAGAAGAGCTGGGATTAAGCCTACAGTTCTAAACACTGCCTGATGGAAAAGTCAATGAATCAGTCGCTTTTCATTCCTCTTTGTCTCGTCAGTCTGCATTTGCTGCGATTCCTGTTTAAATTGCGCACTTCCCTCCACATGGTTCCGCAGTGGGATTGTAGATGCTGTTTGCTGTGGCCCTGTTCTACCATTTCACAGATTAAATGCGTACTTTGTTGTGTCTCTACTGTACACTGGACCTGCTGATGGAAAGATAATAATGCTTTAATTCTTCCAATTGCATTGTAATTGTAAATATTTTGCTGCAAATGTCCAAACTCTTTCATAATTTAAGTGAAGATTGGTGCCTCGTGTCTTTAGAATGCAGCTTCTTTTGTATTTCCTGTGGTCTTCATCATTTCTCCCAGAAAGAGAGAGTGTGTTTTTTTTAAATGTAAAAGTGCATCTTTCACTTTCCCAGTGTGTCATAAATAAATATGTATTGCTTTTCATGATATAAAAATTGTATTTGTAAGTTGTTCCTTTTTTGAGAGTCTCACAATGCTGAACATTAGCCTTTTCTTAGTCTACTTCATAAAATTCATATATTTAATTTATATTTAATGACTCCCCATAGTCTACAATGTTGGTAATTTAGTTGAAAGCATCCAGCACTATTCTTATAACATATTCTCCACAAAAAAGTACAATTTCAGTAAGTTAAATGCGATTTAAAAAGAAAATCGCAACAATTACAGGGTAAAATCGAAGTCAGTAAAAGAATAAAGGAACGATGACAGGTGATCTCAAAACAATGACTCCCGTGTGAGTCAGAACTTCCGGTATCGCGCAGTAATACAACACCTGTGCGGCCCGAGGGGGCGGGGCCAAGGGGCTCACCTGGGTGTGTCCTGGGTTGTTGATGAGCAGCAGCAGCGGTTTCAGTCCAGGCGTCTCAGGTGGAGCCGAGGACAGGTGAGCGAGAGCACAGGTGAGCGAGAGCACCGCTGACCGAGCCGCTTTGAGCTTGAGCCTCTGGCTCGATTCCCTTCCAAAGGGCCGACCCCTCACAGGTGACCGCCAGCTCGACTGATACTGTCGTCATGGGAGGGACGTCTGATGGCGCCACGACTGAAGACAGATGATGACGGTTTCATTTGTGGATTTACGGTTTGTTTGAGCTGGAAAGTTTGCTGTTTTAGGTGGTTTGAGCAGGAAGCGAGGAGTTTCAGTCTCCCAGATGGTCATAAAATGTAAACATTTAGCATGTATTGATGACCACAGGAGCCTGTGTCAGTAAAACAGAAGCTGTATCATCAGTTTTGTCCTTTAAATAGGACCAGATATCTCCAGTCTCACTCTGAACACTTGCGCTGGTGGTTCTATACTGCAGAAACTGAAGGGTACATCTTTGTGTTTGTTTGTTTTTCAGTTCTCTAGAAACTAATATTGAGCTATTTTTGCAGATTTTTGCAGATAAAGGGTTCGTGAATCAGCAGCGATGTCGTCCAGGCCGAACGGGAGTCCACCTCCTTATGAGTCTGAGGGCTAGTGAGTATCTTTTCACCATTAACAGTGAAACTTGGATGTATTTTGCATTTTTATCTCTTCTAATAACAAGCAATATCCAGGACCAGAGTAAAAGGTTTAAATTGTACGCCACCAACTGCAAAATAAACAAGTATTTTTGGTTTATTTTGGAAAAAGTAAATTAAAATGTAGCCATAGTGAGCATTAAAATGATATATCTATTTGACACCAGGGCCGTCTTTAAACGACAGATTCTAAAATGATCAGATTGAAATCAGGTCATGTTTGTGTATTTACAACATTTTTCCCATCAACAGTAACGCCCCTGCTCAGCCAGCATATTCCTACTACCCGGATGATGAGTTCCAGCACTTCTACAAGTGGGCGTCTCCGCCGGGCATCCTCAAAATCATGTCCATCCTCGTCATTGTCATGTCGGTGGCCATATTTGCCTGCGTGGCCTCCACGCTGGCGTGGGACAGCCAGGGAGCCCTGGGCGGATTCGGCTACGGAGGGGCGGGTTACGGAGGGGCGGGTTACGGAGGCGGTGGTTACGGAGGGGGCTACGGGGGCTTCGGCGGCGCCGGGTTCGGCGCCGGAAACAACTACGGCTACGGCAGTCTGGGGGGCAACTACAACGACCCGCGGTCTGGGAAGGGGTTCATGATCGCCATGGCTGCCTTCACCTTCATCTTCGCCCTGGTGGTCTTCATCATCGTCGTGTCCCACCAGAGCCTGTCGGAAGGCAGGAAGTTCTACCTGGCGGTGGTGATCATCAGCGCCATCCTGGCGCTGCTGATGCTGATCGCCTCCATAGTCTACCTGGTGGCGGTGAACCCCATGGCTCAGTCCTCCAGCTCCGCCTACGGCAGCCAGATCGCCGCCCTGTGTTCTCAGTACCAGCGGCCGCAGCCTTCGGGGGTCTACGTCAACCAGTACCTTTACCACTACTGCGTGGTGGAGCCGCAGGAGGTAAAAGAGCTTCCCGCCGGCGCCCCTGACCTGCGCTGGGCCGCAACTGACCGGCGCCGTTGTCGTTTTCAGGCCATCGCCGTGGTGTTTGGCTTCCTGGTCGCCGTCGCTCTCATCATCATGCTCGTCTTCGCCCTGAAGACCCGCCAGAAAATCGGCAACTACGGCAAGAGCAACATTTTGTGGAAGAAGGTGAAGGTGATTGACGAGATGGAGCCACCCCGAGACGTGGAAGCGTGGGTGAGTGGCCCAGGAGCAAGGCATTACCCCGGGTCGGGGGACACACTCACTAACATTCACATCGAGATTACCCCCCAAAAAAAGCCAGTCACCCCAAATGATATGTTCCTGGAACCTATTTTACAAAGGAACATGAAGGTTTTTCTCTGATCATTTTAAAGTGTACCCGCGTTCAGCACCACAGAACCTCCACTGTTCTGAGCGGTTTATTGCACTCAAACAAACAGTTTAATGCAAATTCGTTATCGTTCCAGCGCTCATTCGGAGGCTCTGCGAATGTGGAAGGCAGTCACGAAACTCTCATTGTGCCCTTTTTCTCAAAAGGAGTCAAAGGGACCTTCTGCTGATGGAATCTTGGTGTTATGTGAAGCTGTTGAGCCGGTTTGGTAGCCGACACCTGCCTGTCAGTCGGGGGGGGGAGGGGACGCAGGGTGCGCACGGACCCAACTCTCTGTGCGCTCAGTTTCAAGGAGTGGCACGCACTCCGCTGACAGTTTCAGTCGTCGCCGTTCTGTCATCCATGAGGCCTGCGTCCGAATATTTCACGCTTGTTGAGATATCAGGGCGTCTGGCAACGCCTGACGCTTGAGGGGCCTTTGGGAGCAGCTGAGGGAGGCGATTCTGGCCCCCGCCAGGAGTTGTGACAACACAAAGTCCACCCGGCTGCGTTCAGAGCAGAGTAGTAAAGAGGAAGAGCAGGTTGGTTCGGTGCCTGGAATCGCAAAAGTCAGCACAATTCCCAAAACAAGAGGGCCTGAAAGAGCGACACGGTGGTGGGAAACTCGGGCTCTGGTCCTGGTGGGAGTCCGCCTGAAAGGGCGGAGGCAGCGTGCGCGGTGTGTCCTGCAACATTTGTCGCCCTGCGTTGTTGTTGTTGTGTTTGTCATTGTCTTAGTGGTGAATGTGAGCAGCAGGGTGTAGGTCTCAGCAACGACACATATTTTCAGAGGACAAGCCCGTGCAAGCAGATCAGGGCAGGATCGTTGAACCGTGGAGCACTGTAGATCCACTACGTGACCTACTTTTATGAGCAGTTGCTCCGCTGTGGCGCAGAAAATCCTAAATAATTCTCATTAATTACTAATTTATTTATTTCACATAGCCAGCAGGGGGCGACATTGTTAAAAAATGATCACAATCACCAGCTCACCCCTTTATTATAAGAGATGCTTCCATGTAAATTTCTGGTATTAATGTAACAATTTACCCACCTGTTTTATTTTTTCTGTATCACATGCACCAATTTGAATCTACCTCTCTTCTCTAACATGTGTGAAATTGTTCACGCAGGTGAACGACGTGTCTGTTCCCCCCGAAGTGCTGCCAATGTCAGATTACTCTGAGAAGCTGAGGAATTCCAGAAGTCACCTGGACGATGACAGCACCAACTATGACAAGCCCCCCTACAACTACACCCCCCAGTGAGTCAATCCTCCTTGACTGAACGCTCCAGAGGAGTCTGGAAGCCTGATGTCACCTTCCCAACAGGACGTTGGCCGGTCACAGAACTGTGTCATTGCTCGTGTGTCTGTGCTTTTGCCTGCGTAGCTGCTGTGCAGGCAGATGTTCCCACATGCAAGCCCTCGGTTGGGGCCGTGGGGGAACAACCTGCTGGAACTTGTTCCCGTGCAGAGATCCAGCGCTGCCTGTTTTTCCCGTGCGAGTCAGAATGCCAGAAGTGCTTGAGCTCTGAAACTAAGTGGAATAGTTTAGTTGTGATTTGGGAAAACACTTCAGTGGCATTACTCACTGCTTATCTAGCAGAGGTCAGAAATCAGATGTTTGGCCTCACTGGCATCAAATACATGCAGATGTTGATAATTACTGCCAGATTCAGCATAGGTAGCGCTATTTTGAAGAGATAAACAGCATTGACGTCTCCCTCTCCACAGGCCGCCTGCAGAAGAATCCGTGCCCCTGCGTAACGGCGTCCCCTACGCCACAAACTCTGAAGTGGCGAGCTCTGCCGGACGACCCCGGAGGAGGCGGGACTACGACGACTACAACTCCTCCGGCGACGAGCTGGATGAGGACGACTTCGACAGGTAGGAGGACGGCGAGGTGGAGGAGGCGAGCGCCACCCCCACGCCCCCCCCCCCCCAGACGGGGCTCTGACCCTGTCTCTCTTCCTTCCGCTGTTCGGCAGCGAGTTTCCTCCGATCACGAACGAGCAGCAGCGCGGCGACTACAAGCACGAGTTCGACCGCGACCACCAGGAGTACAAAGACCTGCAAGCGGAGATGGACGCCATCAACAAGAACCTGTCCGATGTGGACAGGGAGCTGGACGAGCTGCAGGAGGGCAGCCCGCAGTACCTGGTGAGGGGGCGGAGCCAAATACACACACTTCACCAGCTTACACCTTTATCTTCAGGAACTATTAAAAATTCATGAACCACTTGTCCTCAAACATCTGGTCTTTGATGAAGGGTCTCATGCTTTGTTCTCTTTGTAACAGGACGCTCTTGATGAGTACAACAGACTAAAGGACATCAAAAAGGTAAGCCCCTCCCTCCTCCTGCTTCTTTGACCTGTCAGGTTATGGTGCTTTAACCGTTATCTCGTCCCCCCTGAAGTCTCCGGACTATCGGGTGAAGAAGCGCCGGTGCAAATACCTGAAGGCCAAACTGAACCACATCAAGAAGAGGGTGAGCGACTACGACAGGGCCTGAACCCCCCCTCCATCCCCACCACCCCCACCATGGTGTGACAGGACTGGCCCCCGCAGACACCAGCCGGAGTCCTTGTGAAATATTGTAAAAGTCATTGGCGAGTATCCTCTTCTCTCTGTTCCAGCTGTGCAGGTGTTGCGATTTGCCTCGTGATGTGTAACCGTTTGAGGTGAAAGTTTCTCATGCTCCTTCAAACAGCGTTTGCAACAGTTTCACTCTTTTAATTCTCGCTTTTAAAATCAAACTGTAAATATGTGGGTTATTATTTTTTAAATGTTTTAAAAATTGATGGAAGTTCTTGTGTATTTTAATGTGCTTTGTCGTGAATGGATTAACCGACACGCTTTCAAATGTTTGAGTTCATTTTAGTGTATTTAATGTATATTGATGTACATTTACAATTTCAATTTTTATCACAATAAATTCTTTTATGGAACCAAAAAAGAAAACAACCTTTCTTCTTTTCCACAGGCACCAGTCTGATGAACAAAGGCTTTATTTTATTTTAGAACATAAATCTGTGAGCAGATCTCACAGCCCTTTGGTCGGTACCGCTGTCCACAAATCCCCGATAATCGTCTGAAATTCACGTTTTAAAAAATAATTTGACTCCATGGAGGAAAAAAAAACAAACAAAGACACTTCCTGTTCGCAGTTAGCGGCTAACATGCAAGAGCAAGCCAAAGCTGACCGGAATCACGACTCGAGGTGAATCTGGATGTGTGAAAGGTTAAAGGAATTTTGAGGAATTCCTCTTTTTTTTTTTTTTCCACGTGTACGCTTTAGGCTACCTGCATAGACGGAGGCCGCGGTGTGCGTGTGGCATGGTGTGCTTGTGGGGTGGACCTCGGAGCGCGGGGGGGCGGGGCTTCCTGGGAAGAGCGGCTTCACATCTTTGGTTCCCATCATCCACTGTCACGACACGGACGGAACGCCACGAAGCGAAGCACGCGGACTGGCGCCGGCGGCCCCGGGGGCCCGGCTCAGGCTGTGGTTTTGAAGGCTTCGGTCTGGATGGAGTGTCTCCTCAGCAGCGTTCTCCTGGTCGGCTCTCTGGGGTGGCCGGGGGGCGCCGAGGGAAAGGCGTGCTTGGCCCCCGGGGCGGGCGCGTAGGAGGGGTTGAAGGTCAGCGGGGGGAGGGTTGTGGGCCTGGCCTGGGAGCTGTGCTCCAGCAGATAGGCCCCGGAACCTCTCCGCTCGAAGCCCCAGAGCCCCCTCCGCCCTGCGCCGGAGGTGGGGGGTGATTCCCTGGAGCCCAGGGTGCTGGAGCAGCGTAAGGGGGGGAGTCTCCTCCCGTCCCCGGGGTCTTTGGGTCTTTGGTGAGAGTCGTGGGGGCCGTGCTGGGTGTCTACAGCCAGCTGGGGGTCGGAGCTGTAGATGTCTGAGCCCATCTTGCGCCTCTGGATGATGTTGTGGAGGCTGGAGGAGGCCAGGCCGTGAAGAGGGCTGCCAGAGTGTTTACCCCCAGACAGCGAGGAAGAGGAGTCTGTCCCCATGTTGGCAGAATGGAGGTTTGGGTGGGAAGCAGAATGGAAGGACAGGGGTCCTGGGAGGGACATCTTTTCCATTCCCCTTCCCTCAAGTCCTCTCACTGGTTTGCCTTCGTGCGAACTGAAGCCCTTGCTGTCCGGTTTGGGAACGCCGACGGGAAGGTGGATCAGCTCTTCGTCGTCCTCTGAGGCCGCCTGAAGCTGCTCTGCCAGCAGGGTCTCCGGGATCTTCAGCCAGGGCTCGGAGTTGAGCCTCAGGAGGGGCTGCTGGAGGGGCGGGGCCTGCCCCAGCCTCTGGACGCGCGACGGCGAGCACGGATGGGAGCCACACGACTGGGCTTCCTTGAAGGAGAAGACGGTCTTGGGGGGACACGCGGAAGGCGGGGCGCAGCCGGGGGAGGTGATGATCTGGATGTCGGAAGGAGAGGCGGGAGCAGGCCGCTCCAGGCTGAGGGAGGGGGCGCTGATGTACTGCTTGGCCTGCAGCTTCTCATAGGGGAATCTGTCTGCGGCGATGATGATCACCTCCTTCCCCTTCGCCTTGCACGTGTCCAGCAGGAGCTTCAGGACCCTCCACTCTCCGGCCACCACCGCGTAGACCAGCGCCGACGACCCCGACCGGTCTTCCAGGCTCAGGTCCGCCCCGCTGTCCAAGAGCAGGGACACCAGCTCGGCTCCGGCCTGCTCCCGGCAGGCGTGCATCAGGGCGGAGCGGCCTTCCTTGTCCTGGATGTTGGGATCGGCTCCTTTCTCCAGGAGGAACTGCACCAGCTTGACCCGGCTGGCGCTCTGGGCGTCGCAGTGGCGCGTCCTGCAGGCCACCATCAGGGGCGTCTGGCCTCGGCCGTCGCTCTCGTTGATGTAAGCGCCGCCCTCCAGGAGCAGCCGCGTGAGGCGCAGGCGGCGCAGGAAGACCGCCCGCAGCAGGGGAATGCCTGAATCCACGGCTCCCCCGGGGTGACACGCCTCTCCCTCCATGGGTCCTGCTCAAACCCCGGAGATACAGAAGGAGAGATTCCCCTGGGAAAACCAGAATAAACAACCCGGAGACAGCTGGGGAACACTGCTGGTAAGTCTCAGCGACGCTCTGTCAAACATGGACGCCTCCAAATGAAGATCTGTACGATCACAGATGGAATTTTGATGCAAACGTACCTTTACGCAAGGTCTCCTGCACACAGGTGAGAGGTTAATACTCCAGGAGAAACCTCCTCCTAGATCTGGAGCAGGAGATTTGAAAGAAGAAAGGCAAGTTAACGCTCTGTTTCATCAAACAATCAATCAATCAAACAGCGACTGGATCCCAGTCGCTGTTTGATTGATCAGAGAATTGGTTTTTCCTGCTTTCTTTTCCCATCCTCCAGACTGCTGCCAGCTTTGAGAGAGAAAACTCCACCGCGTCACCAGAAGAGGCTGAGCTCAACACCTCTACAAGGGTCCACTGGCGCCGTGCACGTGTGCGTGTGCGTCAGCGCCCGGCCGTGCACATGTGAGAACAGAATTGCATAACGCCCTCCAAAAAAAAAAAAAAAAAACACGAAAGGTGTTAGTCAGAACCGGCCGGGCCGCGGTCCCTCCGGGCGGCGCAGGAGCTGGCGTGACCGAACGCTCGAGTCAGACCCTGAAAGCTGGCGAGAAGGTGACGAGAGGAAGAAGTTGGAGCTGAAGTTTGTGATCGTCCCCATCCGTGTGGGTTCTTGCTACTCACCAAGCCCCTGTGGATGGATCCCCTGGTGCTGCAGGCATTGGCTCCACAGCCCGCTGCTGCTGATGTCCTATGAGAGCAGGGAGTGTGTGCGTGTGCGTGTGCGTGTGTGTGCGTGCGTGTGTGTGTGTGTAAGCAGGAATCAAGGTCCTCGCAGCGTGCGGGGATAGAGTGACAGATGCTTGTCGTCAGGCAGGTCTGAGCAGCGGCTGATCCATCAGTGCAGCAGCAGCCGTTGTGCTTCAGCACAGAGGAGAGCCACAAAGTGCTGCAGCCTTTCTGCTTTATCTTTTCATTAAAAGAGGAGTGATTCAGCAAAGCGCCGTTAACCGTGAAAGTGCCACACAGGACTTCCAGCAACCCGCAGAAAGGAGAATTATTTCGTCCACCTTATCAATGACATCTCCATGACAACCATCAAGGAGGCTGAATGACGGCACATGTTGTAATTGTGCTGGAGGAACTGTTCTTTGTGTCTGCGTGGGAGTGTGCATGCACCTGTGTGTGAATAAGATCTGTGTGTGTGTGTGTGTGTCTGTGTGTGCGCGCGTGTGTGTGTGTGGTGGGATTTAATTCCTGCAATACAAGAATTTGGAGATTGTAAGAATCAAAAGAGTTGAATAAAACGGTTCAGTATAGGTCAATATAAACAGTAATAATGTTATTTTACAATGGGACATTTTGCAAAAAAAGGACATTTGATGAAAAAAAAGGCACAAACAAAATGCAAGATAATAAACAGAAGATATGAAACTGCAGCAGAACATATACATGCAGCAGTTCTGCAGGGATTTATAGAAGGAAAAATCATCCCAGATTGTTATTAAAGCAGTTGTTAACTCTCCAGACCTTGGTGCAGGGTTTGTGTCACTTTTCTGTAGCCATGGAAACACAGCGAATTAACAGGGCAGTTCACACCTTCACCACAAGAGAACAGTATTCGACTATTTATTTTCCCTGAATCGACCCAAATTGATAGTTTATGAAAGGTCACCATCAAAACTTCATGTTAATGCTCTTCTGCTGTGCTTTTATGTCACGAATAGTTTTAATTTAGGAGACCCTGCCTTTCCTCACAACAGTGTCGAGTGATCTGGTCCGGAGAGGTCTGGAGTGTTGTAGGTTCCTCAATGTGAAACAAACGGTCATGACCTCCAGGTTCTCTGGTCTGCAGTGACAGACATCAGCACCGAGAAGGTGATTCTCTGCTGGAGGCAGGAGACACCCCACGGGACTGTGTGTTTAGCCAACATGACGAGGCAGGCACCTGCTTGATTGCCCTCTTTGGGACAGAACATGTGAGTTTTTGTGTGTGTGTGTGTGTGTGTGTGTGTGTGTGTGTGTGTGTGTGTCTGCAGCTTCAAACAGGCTCAGATGGAGAAAACACTAACTTAAACATGAACTGCTTGGATGTTTTCCGAAAATTCATCCTCCCGGCACTCAGTGAATCTACTCATCACTGTTCTGCATTTAAAGAGCTCACAGAACATCTGTTCTTGAGAGTTAACCAGAAAGGGTATTTCAGTATTTACTGAGATAAACCACAAAAACAACAATGTATCTGCACAGGGAATACTCCCTGAGGCAGCTGTCTGATCATGTAATACTGAGCAAGTTTCGTGTTGGTGTTCTGATATTAAATGTTTGTTTTGTGATGTTTCCTCGCTCCAGGTCGGTGCAAAGTAAAGGCTATCACATCGAGCTGGATTCCATTTCTGTCTGGAAACATTGTTGAAAGTGAGTTGTGAGTGTCTGGCTGTGATGCAATGTGCCCTTGTCCCCTCCTTTAACCTCACAGGGATTGTTCCTCTTGGTGATCCACCCCGTGTAAATCCACAGATGATGATAAGCAGCAACGAGACTTTTCTTTTCTTTTTTTTTTTTTTTTAATTTTTAAATTTGGAGCTTTTCCCGTGTGTGCCTGTGGTCAAACATCATAAAGGCTTTGCAGCTTTACCAGAACACAACACAACAAACGGGCAAAGGTAAAATGCAGGTCATTCTATTTGACCTGACCCCTAAAAGATTGTATTAAAAAAAAAAGTTGAGTAGATTTCTGGTGGTGTATGACAAGATCCTGTGTGTTGTTTTTACTGGAGCCTGGCAGGAGTAACTAACACACACACACACACACACACACACACACACACACACACACACACACACACACACACACACACACTGTCATCTACACATTCAGGCTTTAAAAGAGCAAGTAAAATGTACCCTGTTGTATCTTTGTGTGTACAGAGGCTTTTTATTATTTCTTTTATTGAATTCTGTTGTAACTCGTTCATTTTTTCACAAGAAATTATATTTTTAAACTCAGCCCTACATTTTTTTTCTCATATTCTGTGAATATGTCCTGTGTAAATTTGATCATATATATACATTTTTCTTTTAATTTTTGTGAAGCAACCAGGCCTATTCTTAATAGTGGGTGGAGTACGCCATCGCTCTCACGATGTGATGTCATCAATGGCCTAATTGATGACATCACATCCCAAGGTGGACGTTGTTCATTTTCATTTGACCTCTGCCGATGGTTCTCGTCTTTGGGTCCAACCATCCTCACTTTCATGCCGCGTCTGCCTCTGCTTCAGTCCTGAGTGAGTTTTATAGATGCACCTCTCCGCTGAAGCGTCACCTCAATGACTAAAACAGAAACTTCTGATTTGTTTAACACTTGACGTCTTTTTTAATGCAGTCATGCGTGTTTCCACCAGTACAGAGGAAATCACTATTCCCGTGTATTCACACACATTAGTAAGCATTAATGTCAACCCGATGAAGCAACTTTCTTTGCTCCCCCAGGTGTCTTGCATATCACCTGTCTGTCCCTGGTGGGTGTGGTCTTTGGGCCCACCTGTCTCTGATCTGTCTCAATCAGCTCAACTGGCTGCAGGTGAACCCTGCAGGAGTTGGCGTTCATCTCAGTGCAGGCTGTGTCGGTTTGGGAAACTATTTCAGAATCTTCTCTAACCTTTTTTTTTCCTCTCTTCAAGCAAATGGCGCTTGGACGGAACCAAAGCCACCTGAGACTTTCCACCCACTCGACCACCCTATTTTCCCCCGCTAACCCCTGGATTTTTCAATTAAACCGTAGAAATTTGCCACCTGCCTCCTCCGTTTGAGTTTATAATCTGTCAAACATGTTCACATCTTCTCTCCTTATCTTACAGGTCAGGGTTTGATGCCATGCACACTCCTTCTGTGGCCACGAATCCGACTACAGTTGGTGGTGTAAAATTATTTGCATATATGCTGTGTATGTATATATATGTTTGTTCCTGTGCCTATATTCTGCATCTTAGGTTGCCTCATAAGCCTGATCCTTCAAGGTTCGTTTTCGTTGTTTGTTTTTTTTGTTTTCCTGCCGCTGTTGACAGTGTTAATTGTAACAGACACATTATAAATAAGGCTGAATCGAAGCAACCTTACGTTTGGAGTGCCTCTTTCCTGTTTACTACGAGGATAAAACTGTCCAGGGCGAAGACCAGCTTATAAAACAAACAGCCAGAGAGCTGAATTAAACTTCGGGGCGCAGAAGAGCAGACTTTGACCTTTAAATGTCTGACTAAAGCGCGGCTGTCCTGCGGTGATGCCGCTCTTAAACTTTTCGCCCCCTTCACGCACTCCTGCGCGCCGCAGCGACCTGTCTCTTTAAATTGGTGTCAAAGCCGATTAGCGCTGATCTCCGCCGTGATTCGGTTTCCACAGTCTGTTCCCTCAATCTATTTTCGCCGTGCGCCGCCGACGGTCCGACCGCCGCTCCCTCCTGCCGAGGCGCGCCGCGCTCGCCTCTCCTCGGGGAAGTGGCCAAAGTTTGGAGGATGGAGACGCACTGAGGACTTCTGCGGGGCTCTGCAGAGGATCGCGTCGAGCTGCTGAGGGCGATGCGCTGCAACTTTTTGCACCATGCTATAAGCCTGGATTACCGTTCGAGCGGAGTTGTTAACCGCCTCGTCTCTGTTGCGTTTCCCCTGGATGGACGGCGGCGCTGGTGTGTGATGTGAGTTAACTTTCTGGCCGGAATTTGAAAATAACAAGCCCCTAACATGCAGAAGGGGGTTCGGTACAACGAGGGCCATGCGCTCTACCTGTCGGTGGTCGCGCGTAAAGAGGGCACCAAGCGCGGCACCCTGAGCAAGAAGACCACCGAGAACGGCCGCTGGGCCGACAAGTTCTTCGCCCTCTACCAGAACGTGCTCTTCTATTTCGAGAACGACCAGAGCACCAGACCCTCCGGGATCTACCTGCTGGAGGGATGCACGTGTGAGCGGGCACCTGCGCCCAAAGTCTCCGCCCCCAGCAAGGAGCCAATGGAGAAGCAGCAGGTGAGTCCGGCCGAGGTGCTGCTGGTGGCGTAACAAAGATCTGCCATCAGTCCCGAAGATTTTACACACATTTAATCCAAATCATAGTGAATACAAGACTGATGATGCTATTCTTTAGTGGGACCCATAATTGTGTTCACTGTCGATCTAGGTGATATTATTAGACCATAAATGTTAAATTACGAGGTATAACTGGTATAACATTTTAGAATTCGAGGGGGCTTCGTTCTGCATCAATCATCCGTGTCAGACTGATGCAGCTGGTTGCAGCGTGTTTTCAGGAAGAGGAGTGGTAGCCCAAAGCAACCAGCAACTTCTGAGTCTCATCAGGAATCATTTACTCTCAGTGGTTACACTAAATTTAAATGACCCTCAGATGTTTTCGGATGTACACCCACTCATCCTGTTTGGATACGGTTCATTTCCATTTCTGGACAAGGTGGATTATATCAGTTAAACCTCGGTGTTGATAGACAGGTAATCTGGATTAGATAAATGCTGCCTGTGATGCCCTGACCCAGTCAAGACAGATATGAAGCGATGATTTACTGCTGTGGCCACAAGTGTGAGCTGGGGCTTTCTGTCCGTGGGTATGGGTTCAAAAAAAGTCGTCATAATAAAACATTCTGCTCCTTCAGGCCCGTGGAGCAGGAGGTCAAACGTGTTTGTGACATTTGGTCACAACCCAGCAGACTTGAGATGCTTGATGCTCTCTCTCTCCCCGTCTCTCTCTCTCTCTTTTTTGTAATCATCCTTTTTGTGTCATGATTACTGTGGACACAAATCCTCCGCCTGCGTGCAAAAGAACAAAAACCTCATTCAAATGACGACAGCACGTTTTAGAAGCAACTTCAGACTGCGTTCGCAGCTGTCGGCGTTGTTGAAGAGGGAAGACTACATTAATGATGCTCTAATGACGACAAAGATGTTTTTAACCATCCATGTACGTGACGTGTGATCGGC
This sequence comes from Lagocephalus sceleratus, assembly GCA_911728415.1. Classification (NCBI taxonomy): domain Eukaryota; kingdom Metazoa; phylum Chordata; class Actinopteri; order Tetraodontiformes; family Tetraodontidae; genus Lagocephalus; species Lagocephalus sceleratus. The sequence continues at coordinate 4,648,652 of CAJVRN010000148.1, forward strand.
TTTGGGTTACAGATGGAGGCAAATGACCAAAATCCCGATGAGAGCAGCAAACGTAGAACTGTCGCGGGCGTCCCTCGTGTTTCTGGCTCTGCAGCGACCAGTGAGCGCTTCAAAGGCCCAGGCTGAAAGTACGCGCTTCACAATGGACCTCTGAAATTGGCAAAAAAAACAAAGCATCAAAGCGCTCCTCCAGCAGGTCATTTGATGTGGGCTTTTAGTCGCTGTGGAAACAAACATTAAATATTCAATTGGCTGCGTCGGCTGTAATAAAACAGTTCATCTTCATTTTACTGTCCCAGTAACCAGTAAGCTCACCAGTTTACCCCAGAAAGGGATGAAAAAGAGGTTTCCACATCTCAGAGATGGTTGTATAATGAGTAAATGTTGGCATCTGACTCAGCTGAAGACACGACAGCTGTTTACCTACCTGACATTTTGAGCGGCACGTCGGCTAAAGAAAGTTTGGGCGTTTCTTTTTCAGGGTTTCTGTTCATCTATATTTCAGAAGCAGGTGTTTCGTAATTCTCAGCCATGTTTTTTTTCCCGGAATATCAGAGCAGCGTTCTGGAGCAGCGACTGCGTTTGTGGCTATTGTGGTGCTGCTCCGGGATGCTGCTGCGCTTGGCTAAGAATAGCATCGCTGGTCTCTCTGCCTGCAGTCACTGTCTGAATGTCGAGTTAACGCGACTGCGCCTCACAGGCTGCACACCGCTGGTACCTGTGCCGTCGGCGGCCGGCCGTCTCTCTGCCACGATGCAGGAAAACATGCAGCAAAAGAATAAAGTTGCATTTCCTCTGATCCAACCAGCCTGCATGTCTGTCTGTAGCGCTTGTTTAATCGTATTGCTCAGATAATTATGTAATTCTGAACAGTTTTCCCTGACCGTGTTAAGTTTGGGGAGCAGCAAAGGTCAACATTCACGAGGACAAATGTCTCGAACCAAATGTTTCACCTCAAACCCGAGAAGAGAAGGCCGAACTGGGCCTGAGCAGGCGCAAAGACTACTTGACTATGTTGCAAAGTTGCAAGGAAAAGAATGCAGACGGGCTGAGAAAGGAAGAAGCACTTCAGAGGCCCTAATCTGATCACAAAGTGCACTTTAAATTTGCTTTTTTAACTTGCACACGTTTAGTTCATTCCAAATTTGAATCGATAATTTGCATGGAAGCCGGTGGGAGATGTGCACCACCGCACCGATGAGGAAGCCGTCGAGAAAAGTGTGTTGGTAGAGCACAGGTTTTGGTCTCAGATGACGGAAACTGACAGAAAAGCGGCGTTGGAGTTGTTCAGTCCTCTCGATGCGTCGGCGACGTCCATTTGTGAGTAACGGCTCCCGTATGTGGCTCCCAGACACATACGGGTGATTTTTGTTACTGGGGCGTAGTGAAACTGGGCAAAGTGTGTGTGTGTGTGTGTGTGCGCGTGTGCCCCATCAGCCTGTCCGTCTGTGCGTGTGTCCGTCTGCTCCCTGTCTCTCACTGCTGTCCTCCAGCTTAAAGCAGACTAGTGGCCGGGGAAGCCGCATTAGCAATGAGAGGAGTTGTACAAGGCTTGGTGGTTATGTAAACCCGGCCTCAACAACAACACACACCACACACACACACACACACACACACACACACACACACACACACACACACACAAGCCTTTAAGCCTCTCTGGTCCATTGGCACACGCCAGCAAGCCAAGTGTCTGTCACCAGCTTATCATGACATCACTACTATACAGGCCTAATTTCTCACTACGGCAGCCCCACGGAGACGTTACCAGCTTTTATAAATCACAAATCCAGACGACACCATCAACAACCATATTTATTTATCCAGCTTCATATCATATTTACCGTTCAGCCTCAGTTTTAAATGTTCAAAATATCGTTTTCACTCGCTGCAATAGTTGTTTTTCCAAATTTCCTCTAATTCATTTGATAAGGTCCTTTTTTCCATTATAATACAGAAATAACACAAAAGAAAGGTTTTATATGCAAAATATAATTGGTCTGTAAAATTAATTATTTAATTGCTGGATTAGATTTATGTAAAAGAAATTGAAAAAAGCAAAAACAGGTGTAAAAGAACCCAGAACCGCGCCTCAGGTAATTCTGCACAATTACAGACCCCACGAACACACGTGACACTGCTATTTCTAAACTCTATCACTTTGCAGCCACCGATGGAAATCGCTTATTTAAATCATCGGTATTAGGCCGACGCCGCCGGAGGTGGTTTAACACACCGTGACTCGATGTCACATCAGTGCTGATGTGTCGTGACAGCAGCGGAACACGACGTTATGGAGAGCGGACACGCTCGTGGCCCTCGAGTGTCGAGGCACTCGCGGAGGACATGAATCTAAAGAGGAGCTGCCCCGGCGCCGCCGGATCGGCTCTGATCCTTGCTAAAGCTTTGATGTACGATTGATAACCCTCCTGAGAGGTGCGATCACTATTTTTAAAGTGCCTCTTGTGTCCATTTCCTTGCGTTAAACTCTGATTCCCTCGCCCTCTCCCCCCGATGCAGCACTACTTCCTGATCGTTTTTGGCCACGATGGACAGAAACCTCTGGAGCTGCGCACAGAGGAGGAGGCAGACTGCAACGAGTGGGTGGAATACATCCAGCAGGCCAGGTAAGAGAGGGCTGGAGGCCAGAACTAAAGGAGCAGTTCGTAGTTTTAAAGTAATTAAGGCTCTTGCTGCTTTCTTGATTGCCCTAGCTTCTGTGTTTAACTCCATCGGTTTTTCCAGTTTGTCTTTTTGTGCTGATGAAGACGAAGGCAGAACTTCCATGTGTTGGTCCACATTTGTTTCACATCCATGTGTGCGTGTGTGTGTGTGCGTGTGTGTGCGTGCGGGGGATTTCTGCTCGCAGCGGTTCACATTTAGGTCACACTGGTGCTGTACCGCTACGGCGGTTACATCATCGACTTGATCTCGCCACTCGACCTCCGTTCCTCCCTCCTCTCCCGCTGTGCTGTCACTTTTCTTGCCTTTGCACGAGCGTTCCGTGCTCCGGTTAGCACGGGAACGCGAGACCGACGAGTCGCCAGATTAAGGCTCCTGTGCTCCCCCCCTTGCCCCGTGCTCCCCGCAGTTACTCTGACATCATCATCGAGCGGGAGATCCTCATGCAGAAGTACATCCACCTGGTCCAGATCATGGAGACGGAGAAGGTGGCAGCCAATCAGCTTCGGACTCAGCTGGAAGACCAGGAAACCGAGATCGAGAGACTTAAAGCTGAAGTATGCCCCAATACATCTATGCAGCCCCCACACACACACACACACACACACACACACACACATTTACCCACATCACAGGAGGCAGCACAATGATACACGAATGCATCCGCAGGAGTTCAGGTTGTGTGTGTAACATAAATGAAAGCCTCTGAAGTCGTTGCATGAATATTTCAACCTCTGCTGCTTCACGTGGGGTCTTGTCTTGTCCCAGATTGTGGTGCTGAACAAGACAAAGGAGAGGTTGCAGCCGTACCAGGGCAACCAGGAGGAGGAGGACCCGGACATCAAAAAGATCAAAAAGGTAAACGCGTGTTGAAGTCAATAAAGCCAATGGATTTAAGAACGAGGAGAAAAGAATGAAGTGGGCCTCCCGGTGCGCCGCGGCTGCGCAGGTGCAGAGCTTCATGCGAGGCTGGCTCTGCCGGAGGAAGTGGAAGATCATCGTTCAGGACTACATCTGCTCCCCCCACGCCGAGAGCATGAGGAAGAGGAACCAGATCGTCTTCAACATGGTGGAAGCGGAGACGGAGTACGTGCACCAGCTGTCCATCCTGGTCAACTGCTTCCTCAGGCCGCTGCGCATGGCCGCCAGCTCCAAGAAGCCTCCCATCAGCCACGATGACGTCAGCAGCATCTTCCTCAACAGGTACGGCCCTGCTCCGGGTCAACCTCCGGGACACTACAGGAGTCACCTCACACCATCTCCTCCTGTCTGCAGCGAGACCATCATGTTCTTGCACGAGATCTTCCATCAGGGGCTGAATGCTCGCATCGCCAACTGGCCCACACTGGTTCTTGGTGAGTGCTGAAGGGATTCCAGAGTCCACCATTAGAAGAATAAAGCACGTAGCAGGTTGTCTGAAAGTAGAGGAACATCTAAGAACCTGGTCTCTAATGAACCCTAGACAGTCAGGGGTGTGGAGAGGTGGGGGAGGACAGGGGAAAGAGGACATAATGAAGTCACTGAGCAGGTAGTGACTCATGAGCTCACGTCCCTTTAACCCTCGCAGCGGACCTGTTCGACATCCTGCTGCCCATGCTGAACATCTACCAGGAGTTTGTGAGGAACCACCAGTACAGCCTGCAGGTTCTGGCAAACTGCAAACAGAACCGGGACTTCGACAAGCTGCTCAAGCAGTACGAGTCCAACGCCGCCTGCGAGGGCCGCATGCTGGAGACCTTCCTCACCTACCCCATGTTCCAGGTACTCCTGAGCGCTCCTGAGGACCTGCTCCTGGCGCGTTACGGGCGTAATTAGCTGTGATCCAGTTTCAAAAATTGATTTCAGATTCCCCGATACATCATCACTCTCCACGAGCTGCTGGCCCACACGCCTCACGAGCACGTGGAACGCAAGAGTTTGGAATTTGCCAAGTCCAAACTGGAGGAGCTGTCCAAGTGGGTGCCCAGATGTTTCCCTGATGTGCAGCTGTGGCGGGTGATCGATGCTAAAGCTCCGCTGGTCTGGGTTGTTGTCAGGATGATGCACGACGAAGTGAGCGACACGGAGAACATCCGGAAGAACCTGGCCATAGAGAGGATGATCGTGGAGGGCTGTGACATCCTGTTAGACACCAGTCAGACCTTCGTCAGACAAGGTGAGACCCCCCCCCACATCTGCGCTCCTCGCCTCTGTCCGCCCACGCCTCGCTCACTGGTCTGTGCCCCCCCCCCAGGCTCTCTGATCCAGCTGCCGTCCAGCAGCGAGCGCGGCGTCCTCAGCAAGGTCCGCCTGGGCTCCCTCTCGCTCAGGAAAGAAGGGGAGCGGCAGTGTTTCCTCTTCACCAAACACTTCCTCATCTGCACGCGAACATCTGGAGGCAAGCTTCACTTACTCAAGGTCAGCCGCGTAAATACGCAGACGTCTACCCAAACAGAGCCGAGGTCGCGGCCCAATCGTTTAGGAACTGTGTGTGTGTGTGTGTGTAGTCCAGCAAACTGACAGGAGCTCACACCAAAGGTTGTTGACGGAGGTCTGTAGCGTAAACATGAAGATGACAGCTGATGTGGGAGGATTGATGTCAAATATGAAATATTCGTGGTTGGGGAATTTGCGCTCTTCTCTCGTTTTGGCTCCAGTTGAGGCCATTTTCACCTCGTAGGTGATTGAAATGGCGTTGTTCAGACTGTAGGGGCTCCGCTGGTTGAAGCTGCTTACTCAGACTCCAACACGTTTGTCAATTCGCTTCCTGTGTCACAGCAAGGAGGAACACTGTCTCTGATCGAGTGCACGCTGATCGAAGAGCTGGACGCCAGCGACGAGGACTGTGAGTTAGCGCCGCCCCGCTCGTGCCCCCCCCACCCCACCCGCCGCACCCCCTTTGGTGTTTGACTGTGGCGCCACTGTTGCAGACAACGCGGCGGGTCAAGGCTTCAGCCACCTGGAGTTCAAAATCGTGGTGGAGCCCCCCGACGGTCAGTCCTTCTCCGTCGTCCTTCTGGCTCCGTCCCGCCAGGAGAAGGCGGCCTGGACCAGCGACATCAGCCAGGTGGGTGACTGCTCCTCTGGGTTTGGAGGTGGTGGGAGGGGGGGGGCGTGTCCTCGTCTGTGGGGGGGTCACGAGGTCTCTCTCCTCGTCTATTTCAGTGCATCGACAACATCCGATGTAACGGCCTGATGACCAGCGTGTTTGAGGAGAATTCTAAAGTTTCCGTGCCCCACATGATCAAGTAAGGAGGGCGACTCAGGTGGGGGGGGGCAACGGTCCGGAGCAGTACTCACGAGCAGGTGTGTTTGTGAAGGTCCGACGCCCGATTGCACAAGGACGACGTGGACATTTGCTTCAGTAAAACCCTCAACTCCTGCAAGGTTCCGCAGATCCGCTACGCCAGCGTGGAGCGCCTGCTGGAGCGCCTGACCGACCTGCGCTTCCTCTCCATAGACTTCCTCAACACCTTCCTCCACACATACAGGATCTTCACCACGGCCACCGTGGTCATCGACAAGCTCACCGACATCTACAAGAAGCCGTTCACCTCCATCCCCGTCAGGTGGGCGCGGCGTCCCGCCCCTTCGCCGCGCCGCGGTGGCGTCCGTCCGTCCATCCGTCCTCTCATTTCTGTCTCTCGCCTGCGTTCACTTCTCGTCTTTCTCCGCATTCTCTGTCTCCATGAATCACTTCCTCCCTCCGTGCATCACCCCACCCGCGCCCCCCCCGCATGTGGCTCCGCCCTCCCCCCGGTCGCTGCCTCAGGATCGAGCAGCATTCATGCGACCGTCTGTCCATCATGTCCCTCTGTCCCGACTACAGTTTGAAGATCACGCAGCTCGCTCTGGATCAATCCAAGTAAAAATAAGAAGCCCGCGGGGCCGAGTGGTGAATCACTTCTGCCCATGTCTGTGAGCTACGGAGGTCAACTCTCACGCCGTCTCTTTTAGGTCTCTGGAGCTCTTCTTCGCCACCAACCAGGGTTCCTGGGCGACGGACCCGCTGAACAACAAGTCCCCGCGGCTCTGCCGGAAGTTCTCCTCCCCCCCGCCTCTCTCCATCCCCTCGCGCACGTCCTCTCCCGTCCACTGCCGCAAGCTCTCGCTCAGCTCCCCGGTCGGCGGGAAGGCGGGGGCCTTGGACCTGTCCACCACCCCTTCCTCCTCGGCCGCCAACTCGCCGACCTCCAGCCACAGTCCCTCCATCTTCTCCCCTCCCCCCGGCTCCACCAGGCCCCCCTCTGGCCTCTCCTCCCCTCCTCCCACCGCCACGCGCTCTCCCAGCCTCCCCCAGGCCTCCGGGGCCTCCACGCTGACCCCCATCTGCACCAAGGCGCCGCTGGACCTGAGCCGCGGCCCCAGCTCCCCCGAGCTGGGCCCGGCTGCAGGGGAGGACGTCAGCGGGGAGCTGCCTCGCCTCGACGCCTTCTGTGGGAAGCTGAGGCGCAGCATCCGCAGGGGTAGGTATCTGTGATTCACGCTCGGCCAGCTCCGTGTGAACATGTGTGGGCACACGCTGGGAAACAGAGTCTCTCTTCTGCTCATTTCCGGTTCCACGTCTTTCAAGCGTTGACAGTTAAAGGTACACCCCCCCGACATCGTGATTATTATTCTTGCCGCGGTGCATCTCAGATATTGGCCTGCCCACCCAAACAGACTGGAGAAACGAGCGACGGAAATGGGTCACCATTACCCAACAGAGGAATAATCAGGCTCTTAGATCACCATCTGGCCACAGCTGGCAGATTGTTCACTATGTAAACAGCAGCAGAAGCAGTGGGCCAGAAAATCAACAACAAATTTCAAGACATAAATAGAGATCTCGCATGGCAGAAAATTCAGAGGGAGAAGCTCTGATACTTTAAAGTTTCTCTAATTTCCCCCATGTGAGCACGTTGCATTGCGTGTGTTGGTTTATTTAGAAATAAATAAATGTTAAAAGAAGTCTAGAGCCAGGCAGATGCATGAGGTGTGGCCTCTCTCCTCCCACAGCGGTCCTGGAAACGGTGTCTCTGGACAAGTTTATCCCCGAGTCACCGGTCGGCGGTGAGCCGGGCGACATGTCTCCCTGCCGTTCGCCGTCGACACCCAGACATCTGCGCTACAGACAGGCGGGAGGTAGCGCGCCCGCACCCACACCACCCACAGCAGGTGCGGGTCCCGGCTCCTCGCGGCCCCTCACGCTGTTTCTCACTGTCTCTCAGTCACATCGGGGGAGAGCCCTCGCTGCACCATGTCGCCGGCCTCCGCGTTTGCCATCGCCACCGCCGCGGCCGGACACGGCAGCTCCCAAGGTAGGCAGGGCCCCCCGGGCCACAAAGGCCCCAGAACACAGGAGGGGAGAACGGAAACGGCTTTTAATGCGCACAAAAGGACCCTGATGGTTGTTTATTTCCTCTCAGGGTTCAGTAATTCTGAGAGAATGTGTGACAAAGAATTCATCATCAGGAGAGCTGCGACCAACAGAGTTCTCAATGTCCTGCGACACTGGGTCTCTAAGCATTCTCAGGTGAGAACAACTATGGAATCTTTCCAACCTTGTTCACCTCACAGGCAGATATTAATTAAAAGCTGAAATGACCAGGAGAATGGAAAAGAAAGCGAATAAAAGGAGGTAACATTTACAAATATTTTGATGTGAAATGAAATGTTATATGTTTACTTAAATTTGCACCCATATAATGTTTCAAATTATGACAAATTAATGCAAACATAGTTGTGAATGATAAAAGAAAACTTTGATTTGAATTGCGTTGCAATGCGCCCTCTAGTGGCCACGTTAGTTAATAGATTCTCTTCAAAAACAGGGTGTAAAAAAAAAAAAAAAGGCAAAACGACCTCATGTCCATCATTTTCCTCAAGTGTTTCCATGTTTCCATCTTCCCTGGTAGTTCACAGATGACCTGAGTCTCACCAGACACTCTCAGCCCACCTGAAAGAGTCTGGCGGCTGTTCTCGCGTCTCTATTTATCACCGTCACCGCCTGTACGTTTCCTATTCTGTCGCTCTTTTCTCCGGCGGAGGTGCTCTTTGCTCTGCATGCCTTTTCTTCCACCCGGGAAGCATGCAGAAAGGTCAGCATCCACCCCAGGGCCACTAAGAGGACTATGGTTTTCATTTAAGATTATGTAAGATGCTATTTTTATACCTGGATGCTGAAACCAGACAAGTGAACATTAAATATTTTGGTCCTGCCCATAAGCAAGTTCTGTTTTGTCAAAGTTAATAAGATAATATTAAATGAATATAGGCCAATAATAAGAATAATGGTCAATAACAATTATCATTATCACCATTGTAATCACATCACAAATGAGAAATGTGGAAAAAGTACACATTTATTGCTCCAAAATATAATTAACTACAAATATAATATTAATTTCCATTCTGTAAATTCCTTAAAATGTGCGTTTTTACAGTTCATGGCTTGTTTTTTGGAAGTACCATACCTGCGCCCGTCAACATAGGTGTGCTGTACTGTAAAGGTCCGGGAGGGGGCGCGCCTGCTCACACTCGCTGAGGCGCTCATGTGCTAAACATGAACAATCTTCCTCATCAGGACTTTGAAACAAACAGCGAGCTGAAGTTGGGGGTGGTCGGCCTCCTGGAGGAGGTTCTGCGAGACCCCGATCTTCTGCCGCAGGAGAGGAAAGCAACAACAAACATACTAAGGTGAAAATCTTTACTTGATCCTTTAGTGACTTTAGTGAGCCACAAATATAATGTTTTTGCATCTGTCTTGTTAATATATTAATTAATCTTTGAATATATTTTCATTTATTTATAAAATGACCAAAGAATGGGATATGATCATATTTATTGTGATTATTTATAGGCATAAACTACACCATTTTAATATATGATAAGATGGACATTACTATGGTTACAATGCTGCTAAAGTTAAAGAAAATGTGTGTAAAAGCATATGTGTAGGGTGTGGATTAATAGCCGTTGTTCTGCAGTGCCCTTTCACAAGAAGAACAAGATGACGCTCAGCTGAAAATTGAGGACATTTTACAGATGGTGAGCTTCTCCACACGTCACCATCACAACATTCCGGATCGATTATAAAGCCAATTTTAATGCCGTTGAACTAATTTACCCCCAGAAAAGCTCCCCTTTGCTGCACTTCATTGTGGTAAGAGCGTTCTTCCCCGCTGCGTGTGGTGTTCACTGACTGTCGTCGTTTCCAGCGTCCGCTCTCTGTGAACTCGGTGTGTGTCTATTTCCAGACGGAGAGCCCGAAGGCCGAGTGTTTCGAGTCTCTCTCGGCCATGGAGCTGGCCGAGCAGATCACTCTGTTGGATCACATCGTGTTCAGGAGCATTCCCTACGAGTGGGTGACCCGTCCAGCAGAACATTTCTACCTTGATTCCGCCAGGATTCTCAATCTTCTCAAATCTGCTCCCGCAGGGAGTTCCTCGGTCAGGGCTGGATGAAGGTCGACAAGTCGGAACGGACTCCATATATCATGAAAACCAGCCAGCACTTCAATGATGTAAGGCTAAAAAACAAATTAGATGGTTTATCAGTCGATTAAAAGCAACATCAACTTTGATTTCCTGCTAATTGAGGCAGAACAGCATCAGCAAATCACTTTTTTTTAAAAATGCTGCGTTTTTAAATTCCCGATCTCCACAGATGAGTAATCTGGTGGCCTCTCAGATTATGGCCCACACTGACGTGGGCTCCAGGGCCGGCTCCATCGAGAAGTGGCTGGCGGTGGCCGACATCTGCCGCTGCCTCAACAACTACAACGGCGTGCTGGAGATCACCTCCGCCCTCAACCGCAGCGCCGTCTACAGGCTGAAGAAGACCTGGGCCAAAGTCTGCAAGCAGGTCCGGGATCCGTCGAGGCCGCCGCAGCTCGCCGTAAACCAGCGTTGCTGGTTCATTTCTGTGGACTCGTTTCAGACCAAGGCGCTCATGGACAGGCTGCAGAAGACCGTGTCGTCAGAAGGGAGGTTCAAGAACCTGAGGGAGACCCTGAAGAAGTAAGTATCCCACCATGTTGGAGGTCGAGAACCTTAACTTCAGTCTTTAAAGCTGTTCCAACATTCCCCCCCCTGCACATTTAGCTGTAATCCGCCGTGTGTTCCGTACCTGGGCATGTACCTCACCGACCTGGCCTTCATCGAAGAGGGAACCCCAAACTTCACCGAGGAGGGTCTGGTCAATTTCTCCAAGATGAGGATGGTAAAAGTTTCCCCTATCCCTGAACACGCCTCCAAGCCTTCCCATCAGACACAACAACATAAATGGGATTAAACGATCAGATTATCAGTCAGTAAAATGGCGCTCATGCGTGTCCGAGCGCTCCAGCGTGGAACAAACGCCCACATTTGACGCTTGATCTATTCCCGTCAGCAGATTATTGTGACGGGAATCGACACTGCTACGCGAGCTTTAATCTGGCCGCGCCAGCACAAATCATCAGATTATCGTAAACAGAACGTCAACCGTTTCATCCAACTCGCCTTCGGGCAAGCAGGAACCGTCTCTGGTCTGTGTCCTCTCAGATTTGCCACATTATCCGGGAGATCCGACAGTTCCAGCAGGCGCCGTACAGGATAGAGCACCAACCCAAGGTCCGTCCCCGCTGTCTCTTCACTCTTCCCCTCTCGTGACATCACAATTAAAAGAAGGCTTGTTGCTCTTCCAGGTGACTCAGTTCCTCCTGGATAAGGCGCTCGTGATGGATGAAGACACCCTCTATGAGCTGTCGCTGAAGATCGAACCCAGAGTGCCGCCCGGATAATTCTGCCTGACAACAGACACGAACCAAGCGCGACTTAATTTCTCCATAAAATCCACCGACTAACACCAGTAATTATGCTGAGGGGACTCAGGAAAAACGTGCCTTGATTGAATATCACGCGTATGTTGAATGAATTGTACAACGGACACACCTCTGCCATATTTAATGCAGTCTGACTGTGAAAAAGATAAAAGGTAAATATGAACGTACACTAGCTGACTGCCGCTAGCTCCCTGTTTAGATCGGATCTACTAGATCTATAGGTCTGGAGATCTATACATCTTCTCAAGCCCTGCAAAGATGCAGTGTTCATTAAGGTTTGATTGTGAGGAGCCTGCATGGAAGATCAGTAAAACTGAGTCTTAGTGTGGCGCCGTGGCTTTTTTAATTGAACTTTTGGCCTGTATTTTTCAATTGGACTGCTTTGAAGGCTCAGGACAACGCTGTGAAGGCCACACCAGATATGATCAGAAGTACATTTGAAGAAAAGGCACTTTTAAGTCCATTTTTTGTGGCTACAGTACGAGCATGTCAGTTAAGATGGAGTGCGGCATCCCTCCAGTGTTGTGAAATATGGCTTTTTTTTTCTAATCACTGGGTTTCCTAAACAGCTGGAGCACTGGTCAACAGCTTTTATCGTCATATTTACAGACGCACTTCTATTTTTCTTTGTTGTCGCGGGTTTTATCTGCCCTCTTAGACGCTGTGTCTGTGTTTACACTCCCTCCCGAAAAAAATGGCCAACGATCAATTGTCGATAGTTTTATCTGTCTTTCTTTCAAATCTGAACCTTTTCCACGAAACAAAGACCTTTTTAACGGATTAATTTTGTACAGCACTCGGCCTGATTTTCAGTAATAGCGATTTTCATCTTTTTCCAAGAGAAGTCAAAGGTTTCTAACACGCTCCTTGATAGTTCTCTCACGTGTGTCAGGTCTTTAGTTCCTCGTGACCGTGGTAATTTAAGCACATACAGTACGTGTTGGCTGTTTTAGGAAAATAGGGACATATTTGCACTGATTTGTAAACCCTTCTCCTGAATAGAGCATGATCCCCCCTTCATTTGTCCTTGTAGGTGACTGTCACTGAGTTTTGCGTAGACATATTCTTTTGGAAAAGCTCCTGAAAACACGTGAGTGCTCACATCCCGACAGAAAAGGGAACATTCTCCTACTTCCTTATCCTGGTGTACTCTCTCTCGGATGTTGTGTTTTTATTTTCATGCATTTCTCTGCGACACAATAAAGGAGAGCAGTTCTCTTTACTAGTTGCCGACTGAGTTGTGATCGTTTTAATGTCACAAGATGGAAGCTGGCCCGACGGGTAGAGGGGTGACTTTATGTGGCCCTGGCTAAAGGAATCCCTCCCCAGACCTTTTCCCTGGTGTCCCCTGGGACACCTCAGGGCCCCACCATGGGCAGCCCTCAGCTCGAGGGCCTCACAGAGAAGGTGTTAAACCTGATAACATCTCCATGTACAATCATATTGATCAAAGTCACTCTTAAATTGCTTGGGTTGCTAAGTTTAATGATCAAGGTCAAACGGGCTGCTGATATCGGACCCCCGGTGCTCATGTCGGTGCGGCTCACGTTGGTGGTCCTCCATTGGCCTGCCATGGTTCCTGCCGGAGCTGTCGATTGGCCTGCGCTCTTTAATCCCACTTGAGGGGGCGGAGGCTCCGCGGCAGGAGAGCGTAAAGCTCTTCAACTAGAGTCTGTCGGTGAGAGGACGGAGCGGCTTCCCAACAGGTATCGTACCCTTTCACCCACTCCAATCTATTACAGCACAGAAGGCAGTGTAGTGTGTGTGTGTGTGTGTGTGTGTGTGTGTGTGTGTGTGTGTGTGTGTGTGTGTGTGTGTGTGTGAGTCAGACAATGTTAAAAGGCTGAAAAGCTTTCAGATCAATCAGGATGTCATCATACAAACTTAACAAAAGTAAAACAGGATGAAAAAGATTAATTATGTTGCAGCATTTGATCTCTTTGCTCTATTTTGTGGTGCATCTTGGTGAAAATCTGCTTGTTCGTGTGTCTTTTATGTATTTTAAAAGAAGAGGGGTGCTGTTAAATCAGCTGTGTCCTCTGAGGAGGACGGGCTGCTCTTACGTCCTGCACGTACGCCAGCAGAGTTAAAAGGTCACGCCCGCCCGGGGAGACCAGGCTGATCCCGTGTCCGCGGCGGTTTAGTTGTAATCCTGGCCGCCAGATCACGTGACCCGCGCGGCCCACCGGGCCAGGGCAGCAGATCCCCCGAACCGCGTCCGGTTCCGCCTTTGATCTCTGTCCTGACTTCCACCCCTTCGTCCCGCTGACTTGGCTGCGCCGGGCCCTGATCTTGTGATCACTCCAGAATGTCAGAGATGACTTGTTTCCTGGCACCGGCGCCACACCTGCCCTCCACTCATCTATAATAAGCACCACAGAGTTCACGGTCATCAGAGTCCGCAGGGCGAGGGGACCGGAGCCCGAACGTGTGAAGAGCGAATGTTCTTCCTCTTTAGTTATCAGGTCGGTGGGAAGGTTTCTGCAGGGCCCAGGATTAACAGCCTGGCTGCTGCCCTCTATATTAAGACGCTCTCAGGGTCTCCATCCAGCCTCCCTGAAGGACACCTTCCCTGTGACCTTCTGGGTGAAACTGACCCCCCCCCCCCCAAGGCCTCACATTGACATTAGAGCTCCTCCAGCGAGGGTCGACCACGTTGGTTGCGCGCCATCCCATCTCACACGTTTGGGCCGAAGCGTCCCGCGCCGAGCCCCCCGCTGGTCCCCGACAGATTAGGACCGGCGTCTGGATGCAGCTTGTGCGCCGAGAGGCGCGTGGACATGTGAACCCTGTCGTCCAGGGGCTGGGAGATGCTGCTAACGCTAAGAGGCTAAGAGCATCAGGCACAGGCCTTCCTGCTTTAAGCTCATTACTGTATTTAAAAAAAGTGTGCGTGGGTGTGTGTGTGTGCGCGCGTGGTTGGGTGAGGGTTGGAGCTGCGGAAGCGGACGCTCTGTAGAGGAAAAAGACTAAAATAAAGAAGGTGGCAGCATCGCCGTGGCCGATAAAAGCACAGAAGGATCTCCTGGAGATTTGTCAGTACCGGAGGCCAAAAGAAGGATTTTGGTTTAGAAGAAAAGAGCTTTAACTCTCTTGTTGGCTTTAAAAGGCTAAAGTTCAGGTTCTTTACGTAAAAACCCTTGATACCCTTGTCTATTCTCTAAGTAGGAACAATGGCATGTCTTCTGCGCTCCTCCTCCTGGACAGAACCTCTATTTTTTTATCCCTAACGTTTGCCCCCCCCCTTCCCCTCAGTTCACCTGCTTCAACCAAAAGAGACGAGCAGCAACATGGCAAACTCCTTCACCCGCCTCGTGTCCGGCCGCAACACGGCCGTGCTGCTGGCCAGCCTGGGCGCCGGGACCATGGCGACCGGCCTCCTGCTGAGCGAAAGCAACCTGGCGGCCGAGGCGAAGAAGAAGCTCTACCCTCCCAGGTGAGAGGGGAGCGGACGCCACAGCAACACGGTCTGTGACGGCTCGGCACACAGCGACCGCACAGGGGAGCAGGGTGGCTCTGGGAGCTTACAGCAGCCATGCTGGCCCCCTTCTCAGGTTTCAGCCTCGCCCCCCCCACATACACACACACACAGATATGTTGCAATATTAACACTTGACTTGCCACACACACCATTAGTTCTATAAAGGCTTGCTCTACCGACTGGTTTGAAATCCAAAGTGTGTATTTAACTCCCAGATTATAAATATGAGGAGTGTGGGCAGGAAAATGGTGCACATGAGGGGGTTTTAAACGTCCGTCTAAGGCGAGGGTAATGCTCTTCGTCGTAGCTCGGACTTCCCTGACCTGAGGAAGCACAACAACTGCATGGCCTCGGCTCTGACGCCGGCCATTTACTCCAAGCTGAGGGACAAGGTCACCCCCAACAACTGGACCCTGGACCAGTGCATCCAGACCGGAGTGGACAACCCCGGGCACCCTTTCATCAAGACGGTGGGCTGCGTGGCCGGAGACGAGGAGAGCTACGAGGTGAGGCGCAGACGGCCGATGAATCGGGCAGCGAAATCCTCCCGGTGCACCACCTGATTCCCGTTCCTGGGTCCGCAGGTCTTCGCTGACCTCTTTGACCCCGTCATCAAAGACAGACACAACGGCTACGACCCCCGGACCATGATTCACCCCACTGACCTGGACGCCTCCAAGGTCTTCTCCGCCCTGACCCACGCCGGACCCCCCCCCCCCCCCGCCCGCCCTTCATCCCCCTTTTCCTCTCCTCCCATCCTCTCCCCTCAGATCACCGGCGGGATGTTCGACGAGAAGTACGTCCTCTCCTCCCGCGTGCGCACCGGACGCAGCATCCGCGGCCTGAGCCTGCCCCCCGCCTGCTCTAGGGCCGAGCGCCGCGAGGTGGAGCGCGTGGCGGTCACTGCCCTGGCCGGCCTGAAGGGCGACCTGGCCGGCCGCTACTACAGCCTGGGAGACATGACGGAGCAGGAGCAGCAGCAGCTCATCGACGTGAGTCGCTAGAACCGCAGCGGCTCCCAGGGGCCTCGTGGGGGAGGGTGGGTGGGGCGGGGTGGGGGGGGGGTGTGGCAGCACGCCTGCTTCGTGATACCTGCTGTAACCGGTCAGCTTAAACGACCGAAACACAGATGTCAGGCTCTCCCGGCTCCGTACTGGACTGGAGGCCTCGCGTGTACTGACTCTTCCCTTCTGACCTTATGCTGCGTTCAAGGACCACTTCCTCTTTGACAAGCCCGTGTCCCCTTTGCTCACGTCGGCCTTCATGGCCCGGGACTGGCCCGACGCCAGGGGGATCTGGTGAGGACGGTGTCATGAAACCCCCGTCCCAGGAGCTACTGCAGAACCGCCCCCCCCTCCCACGTCCTTTATCAGGCCCTCCTCTAACGCCCCTCTCCCTGTACCTCTGCCCCTCCCTCCTGTAGGACCACTTCCTGTTTGACAAACCCGTCTCTCCACTGTTGACCTGTGCCTTTATGGCCAGAGACTGGCCAGACGGTAGAGGCATCTGGTAGGCCTTCTCCAGCTCTCCTGCATGCTTCCTGTGTGACCACATATTTTTTTTTAAGCCCCCCCCCCGTCACCCAGAGATAGTTGCTTGCTGTGCATGCTGGTCCAAACCCCAGCCTGGTGTGACAGATTAATACCGCACAGATGTGCTGCATCGGTGTGAGGGAGCTCTTTATTTAGTCCCTTCAGCTGGTTCTCCTCAGGCACAACAACGAGAAGACCTTCCTGATCTGGATCAACGAGGAGGACCACACCAGGATCATCTCCATGGAGAAAGGGGGCAACATGAAGAGAGTGTTTGAGAGGTTCTGCAGAGGACTCAAACAGGTACAGATCTGTATCTGGTGGTCAGGGGGGGTTGAAGAAGGTTGAAAACAATACCCCCCCTCTTCCTCCCACTTTGTTTGTAGGTGGAGCACCTGATCCAGGAAAGAGGATGGGAATTCATGTGGAACGAGCATCTTGGCTACGTCCTCACGTGCCCCTCTAACCTGGGCACCGGCCTCAGGGCTGGAGTTCACGTCCGCCTGCCAAAACTCAGCAAGGTACAACACACACACACACACACACACACACACACACACACACTCTAAGATTGATCACAGAGTGTGCTTTAACACCCCCCCGCAGGACTCCCGATTCACCAAAATCCTGGACAACCTGCGCCTGCAGAAGAGAGGAACGGGGGGAGTGGACACCGCCGCCACCGGAGACACCTTCGACATCTCCAACAACGACCGCCTGGGAAAGTCAGAGGTGAGGATCAGTTGGTCACGTGACACCGCCCCGTCCACGTGGCGCTGAAATGCTGTCGCTGTGCGCGTGTGTGTGTGTGCGCGCGTGCAGGTGGAGCTGGTCCAGCTGCTGGTCGACGGGGTCAACTACCTGATCGAGTGCGAGAAGAGGCTGGAGAAGGGACAAGACATCAGAGTCCCAGCTCCCGTCCCCCAGTTCAGGAAATAAATCTGGACTGGTGTCGGGAGATCCCCACTGAGACGTCAAACGTGTCTCCCGTTACAAAGTTCTTTTATTCCTCTGGAAATGAATCGCTAGGTTCACCTAAACTTAGATGAAGCAGCCTTTAGGGAAGAATTCTACCTCATGTTAAGGTCTTGTAACCCTAACATCAATAAACCCAACAGTAATCACAAACTCCTGAGGCCCCCTTTGTCTTTTTAAAATCCTCAAAAGACGGGAAAAAAACAACCCAGAACCCAATAAACACAATCCAGGCTTGGTTAATACATAATCACAAATCTTTATTTAGTAAGGACCATTTCTCCACCCGTCCTCAGACGTATTGCCGTATACATGTAGAGGTGGAGCCCACCGATGTGTTGAGATTCATCAGCTGTCACATCGTGATTAATGCAGAAGACCAGATTCAAGGCTTGTTTTGTTTTTTTTTTTTTGTTTTTCTCTCCCCTTAAACTACCACAGGCCGAAAACACACTGCAATAGAAACAACCAGCATGTGAACATTGTCGCCGTAGAGCAGAAATCAAAGACGGGAACCTGCGGACGCTGTCGCTTCGAAGCCAGCGGGCCGCTTCTGCAAGAGCTTTGAGTTAACAGTGTGTGCTTCAACGATACAGGAAATGGAAAAAAGTGCAGCGCTATCGCACGTCCAGTAGCCCATCATTGGGTTACGATGCTCACGAGCACTGTGCACTTTCCACGAGAGGCCGACTGAGAACTAACTTGAACAAACGTCACCATACAAGAACATTCTGAAGATGCAATTTCTGCTCGTGAGACAACTTCTAAACTGACAAATTTGTATATTGGGGCGGGGGGTAAAAGCAGGAAAACATTTCTTTTTACTTTTGAGAAGAAATAACTATCTTTAAAACTTGTAAACAAGCCTGAAAGTTGGTGATTAATCAGAGAAAACATTTAATTAAGCAGAGCAGCACTCTTTCTGACGTTTGACCTCTGTTGTTTTTTTTTTCCCAAAAAAAGAAAGTATTAGAAAGCTACAAAACCAAAGCTGACACCTACAGGCCTGAGTCTGCATGTACACCAAAAAGTCCTTTTTTTTTGGCAAATAAAACAGCCCATAAGTGGCTGTAGAGTGCTGTAAGAACGGAACGTGAAAAACGCCTGCAGAGTTTGGGGGCGGGTCTTTTTAAACAAGAAACAGAAAGGAGGCCAACAGCTGTGGGCAACATTTTTGGATCATCAGTCAACAGGTCGCTTTTCGCTGTGTTTTCTTGTGAACTCCTCTGCGTTCTTCATGAATTTTGCACGATCTCTGCTGTATTCCTCCGCAAGGTCGGCCCTCAGTGGATGTTCGGGCTGAGGGGTGCTCACCAGGCTAATGAGACTCTGAAGGACTTGGAGGGGGAAAAAAAAGGAAAAGGGTATTCATTATTTATCTAACATTAATGGTAAACCTTCAAAAAAAAAAAAAAAAGCATTTTATAGAGTGACATTTCTAAGTCAGTGAGTTTCACTGCTGTGGTGTGGCTGTCAAATACACAGTATGAAGTTATTCAGAGAGAAGATTCCATCCCTTACTTTGGTCAGTTTTTGTGGCCGGCTTCCAGTTTTCAGGATTGATGATTGGCAGACACACCTGACCCTTTTCGTCGATGTTAGGATGGTAGATTTTTGTCTTGAACGTGATCTTTGGGGGCTTGAAGGGGTATTCTGCAGGGAAGATGAGCTCAATCCGAAATGCTCCCTTTTCATAGGGAGGGCAGTCCTTTGAACAACAAAAAAAAAGAATTTAAATAAAATGACAGAGGCATAATAGATGTTTTTGTTATAGAACCAATTTAGTACTTACCGGAACAATGAGCCCTTGCCAGCACAAAATGTTTGCTTCATCCACTTGAATGTTGCGAAAGTTCTTCACCCCATATGCACGAATGTCAGAAAGCTCCTGAATCATAAGGAAAAGAAAAATAAATAGGCTTGTGTCACATGGAAAATTCCTGACATGGAATCTTAGTCTATTACTGATGTTGGCTGGGCTACTTTGTACAGTATGTACTCAGAGAGCTTCTTCACTTCTAAGGATCAGTAAACAAGATAAACCCCTGTCATCTTCTTGACAGACAACTTAGAGTAGTCCTGTTTCGGCGCGCGCACACGCACGCGCGCACACACACACACCTCACTCACTGTCTTGTTATCTAGCTCTGACCTTTGGTTCAAATTCAGTCACTAGAAACCAGAATGTTAGGGTGGGTAACAACTGCTGGTATTTAGGCTATAATAATGTAATAACCATTTAACGCTATAATGTCGACACCAACAACGGGAAACTAGCACACTAGAAAAAAAATATATACATCACTTTTTATTTGTACACTTAGAAAAGATTAACAAAATACTGGTCAAGAATGAACCTAAAAGTCGAATAAAGGCTGGAGCACAACACAGTCGCTCTCTTTTGGAGACAGAAACATCACAGTTGTGAGGTGTTTTCCGACCATGTAGGCGTGTCCTTCCTCTGCTGGTCCCACTGGTGTGACCTTTGACCCCCTCGGATCATCAGGAAGATTCTCAGAAGCCACTCACACACACATAAACACACTCATTACTGGCATTTACGCATTTCAGTAATCGAAACCAAAAGCGTCCACGGTGAAACAAAAAGCATCAGTTCCCAGGTGATCCGTGTGTGTATGTCCGTGAACTTTAAGGGCGGCCTGTTGTCAATGTGTACACACACACACACACACACACACACACACACACACACACACACACACACACACACACACAGTCACACGTCGACGACTTCAGACGGTGACAAACATCTCCCCCCGAGGCCTTGGGAGAGCTCCGGCTCCGGGGGGAGCGTGCGGCCGAAACTTGGGTGTTCCTGGGGGCCAGTTCGGGGCCGGTCCCGGCGGCTGCTGAGTCACGGCCCCGCCGGCCCCGCAAACTCAACAACTAGTTGCCCCGCATCCGCCGACCGTCGTTGTCTTTTACGTGTTTTCGAGCACACGCGGGCGCCTCTCCCCCCCCTAAAACCACCCCCTCTCCGACGCTTTCGCCGACACAGGAGCGACCCAAAGGGGCTGTGGACGCGGCGCGGAGGCGAGGACGGGCGGGCTGGTGTGTGTTTTTTACCTTTTTTAGTCTCCTGGTCGCAGTCATTGTGGAACCGACGTTACCTTATTCCGGCTTCTTTGCGTTCCTGCTCGACTTCCTCGCGTTCTGTTATTAATGTCTGGCGCCGCCGGCCGTGCTCACCACCGCCCCCCAGCGGCGGGGACGGCCAAGGCCGGCCTGCCGTGGCTTATTATTGACAGCGAAAGGACAAAGGCGGCTCATATTTCGTGATATAAAGGGCCGAGGGGCTCACTTAAGACACTAAAAGGTTTGGAAAGGAGAAATCATACATGTTTGGAGTCAAAGTTATTAATAAAATAAAATCTAAGAGCGAGGACCCCTGTTGGCCAAAACTGGAATTACAGCCTCAGATAAAAAAAAAAAAACATTTTATGTGATGGGGTGATTTATGATTATGTACAAATAAAAACGCGAAATGCCTTTAATAAATCACAACCCAATGTAGGAGGAAGGTTTTAACTAGTTTCTTTATGTCGTTATCTGACAAACTAACGCGTCTGCACGTCAGAAAAGTTAACAACATTAAGTATGCATGAGATTAATGAACTGCCGGGAGCGTTGAGTGGGCGTTTTTGTCCATAAAGAGTCGTACCGCCCACGGTTTTAGTATTTTACAGAAAGAAAAGCCGGTGAAATTCGGACTAAAAGTGGGATTGTTTGCCAACAGTGTCACATTCTGACCTCCGCCAGTGGATCCAAGATGGCGGCGGGAGGGCAGACCTGACGAACCCCCCAATAATCTAATCCAGCAGATTATGTCTCCAACCGCGGCCACCGTGCGGGGGACTGAGCCGGTGACCGGCGGGGGACTCCTTTAACACCCCCCCAGGCGGAACGCGGCGGTGATTGTCGCCGTGGAGGGATGGAATAGAGGAGCCCCGGTAAGGAGCCGTGGGCATACCTGGCGCTAGCCGCGTTAGCATCCCCGTTAATCTGAGGGTAACACAGGCTGAGATTAATTTAATCTACACCCGGGCTCGGTCCCCGGCGGTGACGGGCAACAGGTCGTCGGGAAACCGGTGGTCAAAGCTGTTAAACCGGTGTTCACAAGCACCCATTTGAGGCTGGATGCGATCAGTCTTTTATTGAAACTGCTAAGGCTACCTGGCTGCTAACGATGTTCGGATTAGTCCAGAGTTATTGGATTATTTAATCCCGTTTGGTTCATTTGTGCATGTTTTGGAGCTGGTGTGCCGCCGCTCTTTTGCGTCGGTGTTGATGTTTCCAAGCAAACGACGACTTCAGACTCGGACCTGTAGTCTAGAAGTCACCTAAATGTGAAATCTCACAGTATAAATTCCTTCACCCTCCAGATTTGTTGCCATGACCATTTTTTTTTTTTTTTTTTTATCTACAGCGTGTGATCACACACACTACTGCCGGTTGTGATCTCTGGTGTGTTGACCCACTTTTGCTCACCACTGAATTTGAGCAGAAGTTGCCATGCAGAGTTTGTTGATCCTCCACTTATTGACTCAGAAATGTGTGAGAGACTTCTGCTGCAGTTTGATCCACCCCGTCACGACTGAACTGGTGGCGTTTAACTCTGGCTGTTGTTGTTGTTGGAGACATGGCGGGTCTCAGATCAGTCTGAGTTCCTCTTTCCCACCCAGCAGCTGACATCCTGACTGTGGCAGAGCTGCAGATGGAGGAGGAAGGAAGGACAAAGTCCCGCTGTGGAGGGCTTGTTGATGTACAGGAGGCGTTTCCTCTTTGGGGTTTTTACAGGATTCATACAGTCACGCTGATTCATTTGCAAGTTTCTACTTCTCATCACGCGCACAACTTATGCTGAAATGTCTGGGGCAGTTTGCCTCAACGTCATCTTTTACCACGACTAACTTGTTCAACAAAAGAGGGACGTTGAATTGCATTGCAGTTGCATAATACAGTAACGGCTGTTTTTACTTAATGTCATGCATGTCATTTAATAAAGTTTACATCTTCACCCATAACAGGTTACTCTGGAAATGTAGCTGCTGTGTTAATTAAATGCTCAAACTTTTTACCAGCTGTGTATATTGTAATGACATTACCATTCTGTTTTTGGACATAAAATGAAGCACATCATCAAAGTGATGATCTGCCATTATCAGATTACAGCCTTTAAGGTGGATTGAGTGGATAAATACACAATATTTTTAGTTTTACTTGATATGTTAGACCTTAAAGATTACAGCCTGCTTTTTGGACCCTTGAGTTAATGTGTCCAGAAGTGACCTGAATTCCTTTTGTTAAGGAGAGTTTGACATTAACGCAGGAATCAATTACACCAAAGAGAAGGCTTGTAAAAATTTCTGCTTCCATTTGGCGGCTCTGATATTCTGGCATTCTGTCTTTTCCTCCAGGAGTTGGAGAGGGTAACGGGCCCTCTGTTCTAGTGCAGCATGGACAGTTTCTTTAAAGCGGCTGTGTGTGATTTGGACAAACTGCTCGATGACTTGGAACTCCATACAGGTAAATAAAATTTTTGAGCCCTGGTCTTTAAATAAATTGCTTATGGTTGGGATATAATCCGATGTCTACTTTCTTTTTTATGAATTTTCCCAACAGAAGAGCTTGAGTGCAAGCCTGTGTTCCTGAAGCCTGCTGCGTACCCCTTCTACTCACTGGGCTCTCAGTGTTTACCCTCTGAGCCACCCTCTGCCCCTCTTAACCTCCCCGACCTCAACTCTCTTCATTATGGCTCTGCGAGCAGTCGTCCTGACAGCTCCGGCGGTCAGAGCCACAGCAGCGCCGATGACAGGGAGGTCAAAGGTCAGCCTCTCACCACAGTGGATCTTCTCTCATCTGTGGATCGCAGGCCGGCTAAGACCTCCGCTCCCCCCTGCCCGGATCGGGCTCTGAAGCCCGTGTGCGACCTTGTGAATGACACGAGCTCGGCCATCCTGGTCAGGGCCAACAGCCACGATGCTTTCAGTGAGCTGGATGCTGCAGAGAAGCAGATGGAAGAGGAGGAGACCCTCCTTGTGGACTTTGAGAGCCCTGTGGTCACTGGACAAGGAGAGCATCAAGGATGGATGAACCGGGCCGCCGACAATGTCAGGGAGGAGCAAGTATCTGCAGCAAATGATGACCTGCTTGGGTTGAATTCCCTTGAGCTGAGTGGGGAATACTCTGCTTCACTCAGTCTGCTGGATGTGATCCTTCCCGCAGCGGTAGAGAAGAGCTCCGAGTCCGCCAGTGTTCCGCAGTCATCGGAAAACGTCACGCTGGCCCTCCGTGGCGAGAGCACCGAGGCGACTTGTGCAGAGCTGCTTGCCAGTGACACTGACAGCTGTGAAGCACACGGATCTCTGCCTGTTTGTAGCATTGAGGGAGGTGCCGCCTCAACCGTTACTGAAGACGAGTCACAAGAACCCGCGAATGGAAGTGACGCAGAGCCTCCTGAAGTCGCGAAAGCAGAGGCCTCAGACAGTGACCCAGTCATCTTGTCGTGCCTGCCTTTAGCGGTGTCTATTTGTGGAGCTCTGGTAAACCCAGTGACTGCAAAAGATGATTCCGGGCAAGCCACAAGGGAGCTTGAAGAGGCAGACATCTCTGAGAGCACTGAAGCTGATGCCTCATCAGTGTTGGGAGCTGAGGAGGACAGGTCCTGTTTTGACCAGCCTGCTCATTCATCAGATCCTGCTGCCCAGGGTGGAGAGGGCAGGGTGACGCCCGAGGAGCA
Organism: Lagocephalus sceleratus; assembly: GCA_911728415.1. Taxonomy (NCBI): domain Eukaryota; kingdom Metazoa; phylum Chordata; class Actinopteri; order Tetraodontiformes; family Tetraodontidae; genus Lagocephalus; species Lagocephalus sceleratus. The sequence goes on from CAJVRN010000148.1 coordinate 4,672,867, forward strand.
CCACCTCCGCGTTGAGCCTTCTGCCGTCGTCCCGTCTTCTGACCCCGCCTCTTGCGAGTGCGCCAGCCCGTCCGAACCTTCGGAGTTTGGCTTTGAGTATCTGCCCGAAAGTGACCAGGCTGAGCTGCTGGTCACCGACGAGGAGTTGGACGCGTTCCTGCAGGCGCACACGGAGGCGGAGCAGGGTAGCAGGGTCTCGTGTTGTTCGGGCTCTGCGGAGTCAAATCAGCCCAAGAGTCTCTCAGAAACAGACCGAGATCTGGAGAGCAGACCTGAAGCGGACCTGAGGACATGTGGTAGCGGGCAGGAGGACGTGGAGGGTCTGCTGTGTCCAGAAAGTGACAAATCCTTACGTGTTGAGGGAACCTTGAACTCTGTTGCTCCATCAGCATTGCAGGATTCTTGCACACCCTGCCATGATGAATCAGAAGTCGCCCCACTGTCAAGCCATTCTTCGACCAGCAACACATTACAGCCCCAGCACAGTAGCCCAAACCACCAGTCCTCCTATGGAGGAGCAAGACCTAAACAGCTACACTGCCAAAGGTCTCGATCTCCACCAGCAGGAGAAGAAGGAGAGGCCCAAGCTCAGGGGACCGGCAGAGCGAGTACAGCAAAGGACGGCGAGAGCTCCCTGACAAGCCCCGGTCTCCCAGAGGAGCGCTCCAACTCTTTCTGCGCCACCCAGGAGCTCGAGGAGTACAGCGTGGGGTGCGATGAACTTTCGGAGCCTCCGCCTTACCCCGGGGAGCCAACGACGGACGGCGCGGGGCCGACGAGCTGGAGGAGCGAGGGGGCAGAGGAGCTGGGGAGCAGACAGCCTTCGTGGGTGCCGGACGCCGAAGCTCCAAACTGCATGAACTGCACCCAGAGGTTCACTTTCACGAAGAGGCGACATCACTGTCGCGCTTGTGGAAAAGTGAGTGTCTTTTTGTGAGATTCAAAGTTCCACTCAGTCGGGGGATCAGCTCTGTTCTCGATCACAGAATATATAGTTTCCCTTTTTACTTCTTAAATATAATTAGCTAATAATAATTAGCTGATATCACTAACATCTGTAAAAATGAATATACATTTTCTCAGCTTATAAATTATTAAAAATAAAAAACATGTCTGTTTTATGAACATTATTATGCTGAATTCAGCCTTCTGGATCTCAGTAGGTCTTTCAGAGATGACCAGCAGGATGTGTTATGGTCTGATGACAAACTGCACCATTAAAAAAGGTTTAAATATTTTTATGTTCAGAGCTGTTAGAGAGATTAATTTCCCATGTATTTTCATTTATCCGTCCTTTTTTTTGGAACTGGCAATTTTCCTTCGGCCTTACACAAACCCCTTTGTGGGGAAGCAACCGTTTGCCGGCGCAAGAGAATCCCTCGGCACATAATGACTTTATAATGACATTGTGCACGACATCTCTGTGATGAATGTCCCCATGTGATTGGCGGACACTGTGCCGCCATCTGCCGCCTCCACCGGCCAGTTCATCCTGCCGGCTTTGTTTTCCATCTTCACTGGAACAAGGGTTCCACGCGACCTCAAACGAAAGTGAAAGTCGTGTGCACATGTTTCCTCCATGCCCAAATTAAAGGGATTAGAACCCAGAGCCGGTTTTAGCCCAGTGGATTTGCAGATGTGTTAAGCATGAGACGGCAGATTTTTTTTCAGGGCAGATTTACTGAGCTCCACTGGTTAAAGATAGATGTACTTCCTCTCGAGATCAAGATTTACACAGCATTCACGAAGACCGTTTTTATTTTACATTGAGGTCTAGATGGTGGAACTTGCTGCTGTAAATTCTGCTTTATGGTCCCGTTGTGTGGATTTATTGCTGCTGTGCATTTGATTGTGCTCTCTCTCCTCTGTGGCAGGTTTACTGCGCTGTGTGCTGCAACCGGAAGTGTAAGCTCAAGTACTTGGAGAAAGAGGCTCGCGTGTGTCTCATCTGCTTTGACACCATAAACAGAGGTGAGGCCCTAAGTCTGGTCTTTGATCATTCATAGAGGTACCTGTCAAAGGCTAACTCCCAGCTAACATGTTTGCAGATGTGATTTCATTTTTCTGTATTGCTCATCCTTTTTAATTACAATGTAGGATAAAATAATTTTTGAATTGATTTCTGCCATGTTCTATTTGTCGGAATTGTCATCGTCACCTTTCTCATCAGGCATCAGTAATCTACTGAAACAAGAAGCCGCATCTCTGGTGCATGAATGTGCGTGATTGGTTATTCAGTTTTAGGTTTTGCCACTGGTGTGTGGTTATGAGTGCGAAAGGCACTAGAACGGACACGCAGACACAGTTTGCTGATGAACTCTTGAGCTTCGGCTACTGCCGCAATCACATTCTGCAGTTGTTTACCAATTAGAAGAGACTGCAGCATATTTGTGGTGATGCGTAAAATGCACAAACTAATTGTACGAGACATCATTCTTCAGTTTCATCTATCTGTCGTAACAAACCTAGGAAATAAGCCAGGCTCTGTTGGTGTTTTTCAGATAGATGCTGGCTGTCTCTGTGGTTGGTCTGTTTACATCGATAATAAAAGGCTTTTCTGTAGTAAAGACTGCAGCATGGTCATAGAGCGAGATGGGAGGGGCAAGAATGGCTGGATGGATCGAGGGAGGGAGGAGAGTTATTGCAGGACATTGGCATTCATCCTTGATTGTGTGCCTGAGCTGCAGGACCTGCCCGCAGCCGCCATGTAATGCTCACACACTGTGTCTAAATTAAGACAACGGGGGAAGGAAAAAAAAAAAAAAAAAAAGCTGATCCAATTTTTACAGCCGGTTCACACTGGAGCGGTGTGACGTATGCTTTCTTCCCCTCTGTCACCTCCTTTCCTTCTCCTCCCGACTCTCCACCTTCTCGATCAGAGTGGTTTGCTGTTTGCGAGGCTCACGGCAGGCACTCTGACCCAAAGCTAACAGGCTACCGCGGCTAAAAACATCCTGATGGACTTAAGTGAGGAGCGGAGAGCCGGCGATGGGAGTGTCTTAAGTTAGACTGAGGAGTAAACTTGCAACTATGTAGGTTGGGTGGATGTTGAAAGAGGAGTCATGAGGTAAGATGAATCGAACCGCTTGTCTGATTATACTGCAGCAGTTTCTCTGACGATATTTTTAAATCGCCCATCTCATTAGCTAAACTTAGAATGTTAATGAGCCGTTGTATTACTTGTCCTGAAACGAGATCACTGGTGGATTACCATCAGCCGTTTCTCTGCCTCATCCTTTCTTGTTGTTATTGTGATGTATGTAAACACCAGGAGATTTTAATCGAACATCAGGCTGTTTCCTCATGGCCGCATGTCTGCTGTTCTGAGCGACACTCTAGTTCTTGTCAGTACATGACAAATCAATAAAGCTCTCTTCGGCTTCATCAGTTTCGCCGTGCTGACGAGAACGCCTCTAAGGATTGATGAATCGTGCCCGTCCTGTGCACGGCGACCTTCATTCTTGTGTGCCACGTTATGTAACGCCAGGGTTGAACTGTAAATCTCTGATCTTGCTGCTCCAGCCTTTACTGGTCCTTGAACTGGCAGCAGGAGCCACAGGCAGGTACTGCAGTGTCAGACTGTGTTTGGGTTGTGAATCAGCTTGTTTTCTTCTGGGGAGCACAGTCATGCTCCAGTTCTGCTTCTACCTCATTTAGTCTGATATCTGATCACTGGGATGCATAATCCTCCTTATCACTTCCTTCAGGTATATTCATCTTCAAGTCGAACACAACGCTGCAGATAAAAGACCGAATGTTAATTTCTCAGCCTTTTGTCGAAACTCATACCCCCGAACAACTCCCTGTCGTGTCAGAGACCCATCCAGAAAATGAAACAAGTACATCTCTGTTCATTTGTTCGTAAAAATAAAATCATTCAGTGAAGGGGAAAAAAAGACTTGCAGGCATATCATGTGAATGTTGAGTTAAAAGAAATGCACTATTCAGCTCCATCAGACTAATTAAAAACTGTATAAAAAGCTATAATTAAAAAAGAACTGTCAGTATCAAGCTTTTTTTGACCACATAAATGCATTACACAGTATAAAAATAGTTAAAAGTAAGTGAGACTCCTCCTCTGGAGAACCAAAATGACAAAAGTGTCATATTCTAGTGCTTCCATGCGTATTCTTATCTATCAGTCATGAGGTAAAAAATAAAAATGTAATCAAAGTGAACTTGCTGTAGGACAGAGATTTGAGTTTGTGCTAAATTTAAACCCATCTCTCTCCTTGTAGCTCAGGCCCTGGAGCGCATGATGAGTCCTGTGGGTCCCAGTCCAAACCCCAACATCCCGTCTGAGTACTGCAGCACCATCCCTCCTCTGCAGCAGGCCCGAGCTGCTGGCACGCTTAACTCTCCTCCACCCACGGTCATGGTGCCCGTGTCTGTCCTCAAACACCCAAACAACGACAGTAGGATCACTCTGAAATACCCGAATGCACATCTTTGCTACACTTTGGGCAGTTTTCATGCAGTGTACCATAAACAAATGTATTTTCAGGTTGTCCCCGTGAACAAAAGCGTGTTTGGTTTGCTGATGGCATCTTACCCAACGGGGAGGTGGCAGATACATCCAAGCTGTCCGTGCCGAGCCGCAGGGACTCGCAGGACTTCAGCAGCGGCACTCCCGACCAATCTACGGTAAGGCCACAGCCCGACCCCTCTGCTCCAACCTCACGGTTACAGAGTCCATAAAATCAACGCCATCGTCCCTTCGATTTCAGCCCAGTCCGGCAGATTCGGAGGGTGTGGGGGGCGGGTCCTCTTGTCCAGAAGGCCCGGGGGCTGCAGAGGTCGTCCGACCTCCGGTGTCCGGGCCCTGGGACTATGCCCTGCTCTCTGGGATCAGCTCTTCGGTGAAGAGGGTGCCCAGTCTGCTGACCAATAACGAGGACGAACTCCCCCCTCTGCTCATCATCACTGGAGAGGACGAAGCAGGAGGTCGGTGTTGCCAACAAGCAGTCCAGAGCACGTATAGACGAGTTCAACATGATCGTTCGTGTGTTCGCTCCAGATGTGTTGGTGGAGGAGAATCCCGCTCCCTGTCAGATTTTGCATTTATTAGCCGAGGGAGGACCCCGACCTCTGACCTTCGTCCTGAATGCCAACCTGCTTGTTAATGTCAAGCTGGTTACATGTGAGTAGGAAGCATCCCAACACTCACTTTTACCAGATAAACAAGCCAAAGGGGGTTTTGTAACCACGGGTTCACGTGGGCCCGCAGGCTCGGGTCGCCAGTGCTGGTGTTTCGGCTCCACGGGGCTGCAGGCTCTGGGTCAGAAAGAGCTGGTGTTCCTGTTGGAGTGTCTGCCAGATGAGAAAGTGCTTCCAAAAGACCTCTTCTCACTCTATCTCAACATTTACCAGGAAGCTCAGAAAGGTAGGCGGCCCAGGCGGACGTCACCTCTCACATGAAACCACAGCTTCAGTGTCACAATCTCATGTTTCAGGGAAGTTCTTGGAGGAACTGGACAACGTGACATTCACGAGCACTTTCCTGGGCAGCAAGGACCATGCTGGAATGCTCTTCTTCTCTCCTACCTGCCAGCCTCTAGATGGCCTCACTCTCCCCTCCCAGCCTTTCCTGTTCGGCCTGCTTATCCAGAAACTGGAGGTGCCCTGGGCCAAAGTCTTTCCACTCAGGCTCCTTTTGCGGCTCGGTGCTGAATACAGCGGTGTGTGTCAGACCTTTGCTGTCTTTGTGATGACTGGTTTCTCTCCAGTTAAACCAGAATTGCAAATACTAAATGTTAATGATCCTAAAAGAACTTAGTTTCTATAGTATGCATAAAAAAAACTCATTCTATCTCTTTCTGTTCAAATGATAAAAATAAAATTAGCATATCAATGAGATATTATAATATTATATACATAATAAATGCTTTCTACCTGAATGAATTTCACTTTTCGTGTTATTTATGATCTGGTTTCTGTCTGTTTTGTTCCAGTGTATCCCACTCCGCTGATAAGTGTACGTTTTCGAGAGTCCGTCTTTCGAGAGACGGGGCATACCATCATGAATTTACTGGCTGTAAGTATTGAAGCACCTGCTGTCAACACGGTTTTCTGCTGTCATCATGTAATCTGGGCCTTAATCCCTCTGGAGACACACTTTTAATTAAGTAGTTGAGTGTGTCCTGCCTGCTGTTAATTCTTCTTCAGGGTTATTCCCTCAATGGTTTGAGGGCTGATGTGGCTAACAACGCATGACAGTTGATGTGTGCTTTACTACATTTGAGAGAAATCCTGATGCGGTCTCACAGATTGAATCATGTGCCTGCAGGACCTGAGGAATTACCAGTACAGTCTCTCTGTGGTGGAGGGCCTGAGGATCCACATGGAAATGGGTCACATCTACATCGACATTCCCAAATCAAGCTTCAACGACGTAAGGCTGCCGTGAAGACGCATCACATCCATGTTGTCTTTTTATGCGAGGCAGTTCCCATTTTCACCAGCGTTTGTCCTACAGATGCAGAAGGTCATCAATGTATCCAACGAGCACGTCATCAGCATCGGGGCACATTTCAGCACGGAAGCCGACTCTCACCTGGTCTGCTTCCAGAACGAGGAGGGAAACTATCAGACTCAGGCCAGCAGCATGCCCGGGAAGACGCGCACAGGTGAGCCCTGCTGGTTCTGGTTTCAGCATGCTGGAGATGTTGATTGGGTTGGCGTTCAAGACCTTCCTCCATGTGTGGTCCCAGTGACTGGAGCCAGTTTCGTGGTGTTCAACGGAGCCCTGAAAGCCTCCTCTGGCTTCATTGCCAAGTCCAGCATTGTTGAAGGTAGAGTTAATGAACAATGAGGCTGCAGCTTAGCAAATGTTTGTTCTCTGAGCAGCAGTGTTGTCACCGCAGATGGGCTAATGGTGCAAATTCCTCCCGAGACCATGGAGGCCCTGCGCGCCGCCCTGAGGGAACAGACCGACTTCCATATAACCTGCGGCAAGAACGATGGAGGGGAGGTCCGGGAGAACGTCACCGTCCGCTGGGTCGACTGGAGTTCACCTGTCAACAGAGGGTAACGGCAGAGCTCCCAGAAAACACACACACGCACGCACACACACACTGTGGTCACAGCTGTTTACACAGCAGTACAGTCCAACCTCCACTGCCTTTCATAGCGCTTCAAGCTTTCTTCAATATTTATAGTCTTCAATTGTTTGATGTGTCAGTACTTCCAATACTTTCAGGGTTTTTTTTTTAACTCCTATCACACACACACACACACACGCACTGGCCTGATTCTGTCTCGTGTTACCAGCTGACTCTGGTTTTCACTGCAGTAAAACCAGTGGAGTGGATGGGAGACCTCTGGACGGCGTCCACAGCGTGCGAGTGCTGCAGGACACCGACTTCGAGTCAGACGGACGGACCATCCGGTGCACCGAGGTGAGTGCCGCTCCTCGGCGAGCCGAGCGTTCCAGGCTGAAGCGGGGCTCCGATGAACGTGTGAAGGTGTATGCCCCCCCGTAGGTGTTTTACCAGCTGAAGAGCCCGGAGCGCGGCCTGCCGTCGGTGCTCTCGTCCTGCAGCAGCTTCCAGAAGGAGATCGCTCTGGCCGCCTGCAGCGCCCTGACGCCTCACCTGGCCGTGCTCGCCTCCGCCGGCATCAACTCGCTCTCCCTCCGCGTCTCCACACAGACCGACATGGTAGCACTCCCGCCGCCGTGGCGCGGCGTCTCTGCCGTCCTCCCGAGCCGGCTCCCACCTACCTCCTTCTGTTTCTGGCCCCAGGTGGAGTACCAGGCGGGCTGCGGAGGCCGCCTGCTGCCCCAGCGCTACATGAACGAGCTGGACGGCGCGCTGATCCCCGTCATCCACGGAGGCGGCGCCAGCGTGCCCCAGACCGCCATGGACATGGAATTCATTTTCTACATCACACACTCCATCTAACACACGCGCGGTGCGTCAGACTCTCCCGACAAAAGGTAGCAGAAAGAGACGCCGCTGCAACCGTCGCGGCCACATCCCCACCTCCCCCCGGTGGAGGGATTGTGAACTCGTGTGATGTGCGGACTGTCTGTGAAGGGACTTTCGTTTAATCGATATTTTTGTGCTCACCAAAGCTGCTTTAAAAGACGCATAACACTAAACGATGAGAGTCCAGCCGGTCCAGCCCGTGTTTTTCTCCTGCTCTGCCTTCCCGACTCTCCGCTGGAGCGCCTCGGTGAATGTTTCCCCACAGACACTAGAGCCGAGTGTCATTCTTCTGGATGTATTGAGTATATTTTATTATTAATACTGAATGAGACAATGACATGAACCCACCGCAGTACTAAAGAGGAGACACACACGATCTGGTGCTAGTGAGATTAAAGAGGTCAGATCTCGTCCGAGGGTACCGCGCGCTCACGCGCACCGTGATGATTCTCCACAGGAAGTGATGAGCTTCGTATGAAAACGTTCTTCTCTTGTCTTTAGGTTTTGTTTGCCGAAGTTTGCTGATAAAACTTAATGAACTCATTGGTTGAAATGTGTTAATTTGCATAAACACCATTCGGAACGTTTCCGTCATTCCGACGGGACGGAGGAACCGGCTGCGGTGAATTCGGAGAAATCTAATCTTTGGATTTCACATTCGGAAAAATCGATCGAAACCTCATTTCAATGTCAGGAAACGCAATGTGACTTCCCACTTCATCAGGGATTATCGGAGTCATCAGATTAGAGGTGGAACCCCACTGCCATGATCCTCATCACTTGTTAACCAGGCTAGTGGGGTAAGCTTCCACAACACTGTGTCGCTCATTCTCCAGCTTTAATTTAATACCAATGACTTTACTGCACTCACCTTCACGTGATCAGAGCTTTGGTCTACCGCAGGTCCTCTCACGTCTCCTCCTTGCTTTGAATGATTTGTTAAAGGTTGTGGCACATTTTATTTCTGCACGTTCCAGGAATGAGGAGAGAAAACTGACTGCACTCGTGAGCTTGAAGCTCAGCCACGCGTTTATTTAGAGCATGTGTTGTTGGTCTCCCAGAGACCAACGGCAACCTTCTCAGGACCCCAAAAAAAGGTATTTTGTGGGTGTTTAAGGTGTATTTTCTCAGCAGCTTTACTTTAGAGAGATTAAATCAGCAGGCAGCTCTGGAAAACACTTTCATTTACCTCACCTGTTTTCTCTTCCTCATTCAACACCACAGAACTTGTCCATAGTACTTTTCTAAATGCATCCTCATTAGCCTTCCCGTATGCGTACAGAAAACCTGGCGGCTTTGTCTCAAAGTTCCAGAGAAGGGTACACCTGGACGCGTCCTGCTTTGATTTGTAATGAAGTTATTTTTCTAATCATTGTTGATGGACAGAGTATTCTTATTTTTGATAAGGACATAAGCTACGTTCATGATGCAGTTTATTCTTCTTTGTTTGCCCTGTGCAGGAAAATCTAGAAATAGAAGTTAGGAGTTTGATATCTTCCGTTCTTCCTCCAGTTCTTCGCATTTGATAGTTTAACTGATATTTAAATGCAAATATTCAATACTAACAACACTAAGCTGAAGGTAGGAGCAAATATAAGGACCTTTTACATGATTAATAGTGTGAAGAATCCATCCACAGCAAATAGAACTAAATATTAAAATGATTAAAGATCTCATGAATAAACCTGCCTGCAGACCTTGACATTGGCAGGTAGCTCAGAGTCGTAGTTCCTGCGCCTGTCCGCGAGGCCGCTCACTTCAGACGTCTTTAAATCTCTTGTTTTATGCCATCTCTAATGTTACATGACCAGTTTTAGAGCTTTGATCATCTCCTCAATCGCTATGTCTTTGCATCTTCATCTCGCTTTTGAGTCTCTCCACATGAGCTCTGCAGCTCCAACCAAACCATGGAACAACACCCAAAAGGAAGAATAAATATTTTGTTGTCAACTGTCCCCAGCAAACACGTTCTCTCGCCATCCCGGCCCGTAAATCAGACATTTACTAAGTTGAACCACCTCACTGATGGTTCACATAAATGATCTGGGGCCTGTTTTGGGAGGGTTTTCTGGGGTTTGAGCTGAAATGGGGGCAAGTCAACATATTTTCACCTGCTGTCCAAATACGCTCATGACCTCGATCAATGGCTCAAGGTCACCTGATTGATCTCGACAAAGTTCACGCCTGATATCTTCCTCGTGTGCGAAAACATTTCCTCTGGAGCATTATGATTTTCAGTTTAGAGGCAAAAAGAAAGTAATCTTCCCGTGTTGATCCACATGAAATCCCATTCTATCAAACTGAGACGTGATCTATTTTTTTGTTTGTGTAAATCATCTATTTATTCAAAAGCACCAGCTTTATTTTGGGTGATCTCTGGGTCCTGATCGTGTATTTAAAGAATAAAAGGAGTTTTATGGAAACTGCTGATGTCGAGTTCCTGATTTCAGGCCAGCTGATGTACAATTTGAATACTGGGGAAAATCATGACATCATATTTCCCAGAATGCACATTTTTGACATTTAAAATAGACGGGGAAATCTTTGAAACATCACAAATCAAGGGATCTTTAATTTTTAAAGCGACATACTACTGTATGTTACGACTATGTTACATTGTGCTACCACAGCCCAATACTACTGGTGTTGGTTAAGACTCATGATGACTCGTAGCGCTTGGTTTGTTTGTCATATTAGCGACAAATGTGATGGCTACCAAGGAAGAGATGTTTACATATTGTGATGTTCTGGATTACAGACTGGATCCAGGATTTTCCAGGATCAGAAAGGAATAAAATCAGACAGCAAATACAATGATCAAAGGATGCGAGGGACCTTGACCCTTGACCTTCTGAAGATCTTGACCTAGCAGCTCGGTTCTCCGATCTCGCTGCAACGGGTCAAAAACAGCCTCAATGTGAGAAAATGAGCTGCATGGTGGAGATCCACACCCCCTAATTTTTCTTTAGAAAGCCTTTTTAATTTAAAGCCAATTTAAGAAAAAATGAGCAAATGTAAGAAAATGAAAATAAAGCATCCACTTCCTTCTTTATGTAAGTTGTTTAACGTGACGATGAGTTTGCTGGAATCAGTTGTCCTCAGTAAAGGATGAAAGTCCACTTTTGTTCATGCATATGGGTGTGTGTGTGTGGGTGTGAGAGGGAGGGAGAGGGGGAGGGAGGAGGCGTGGCGTGGCGTTCTCTCGTCTACCTGCTCGTCCCTCCACTGGCCCTCGGTCACTCTGGGGCTCCGGCAGCACGAGACAACATGAGCGGACGAGTCGGAGACTTGAGCCTGAGGCAGGATGAGAGCCTGACTGAGGTACAAACGTCGTTTAAACGTGTCAAACGTGTGGGTTTACAGACATTTTTAAAGAGGAAAAAAGATGGAGCGACTCTCTGGGACTCTTCAGGGATCTAACCACTCAGAGGGACTATTAGGGGAAAAAAAGTCACTTAAATATGTTTTAACCTTTGATCTGGGACTTTTATAAGTAATTTAATGCAGCAGCCAGCCTGGCTCTGTGACTTTAATGAGTTATTCATTGCTGAGGCATGAGTTTTCCTGATTTTAAAGCTTAGTTGTAAGGTTTAAAAGGAAGCTGTGTGTGGCTGCTGGTTCTAATTCTCTGGTTGTGACGTCTCTGATGTCGACAGGTCTGTTTGTACAGCTAAATAATATCATATTACGCCTTTTTGGTGAGCATCAGATGTGTCAGTCGGGGGATTTGGAAAGAGTTTGGCGAGGTTTTTTCCTGCTATAACATGCCGGTATGCTCAGCCTGCTGATATTTACCACGCAAACACACACAAAAGTGGATCCTCCGACGTTTCTAATGAAGGTCTCTGGTCTCATTCTCCAGTTTCGGGCAAGGATCCAGGATATTCTCCCTGATTTGCCTGCCCAGCATGACTACTACCTCCTACGCTGGCTGAGAGGTGAGATCTTTTACACACACACACACACACACACACACACACACACACACACACACACACACACACACACAAAGAAACTGGCACAGGCAACTTTTTTGTGTGCTCAGCACAACAGTCCCGCAGAGACTCCAGAACAGGGAGCCGCCCGCAGGCCTGAACGTAAACAAAGACCCAGCGTGAGCCTTGTTAGGGGTCGAGTTTCGCGCTGCCTGACCCAAAACTGGGTTCTTTTGACACACACACACTAAAGTACACGCCAAACTCTCTGTTCTCCGTCACAGCTTCTGCAGCTCAGACCCGAGAGGTGCACGGCGCCAGCCCGGCAGCGGGTGTTTGCACGGCTGCGTACGACCTCTGACCTCGTGCGATGGGCGCCTTTATCGGGCCGAGCAAACACGCCGTCGCGGTTTTGGCGGTTGCCCTTGAAACTGTTTCAGAGCTCGAGGCGGCTCAACCGAACCTGTTCGCGGTCACCTCAGACTGTAGACGGTTTCAGCCCGACTGAGGGCGTGTGGGGTGGGGGGCTGATCAATAGATTTATTGATTGGCTGATTGCTTCCTGACCGTCTGTGACCCCCCCCCCCCACCATCTGTAGCACTCTTGGTGTCTGGGTCTCACCTCCACCTGAATCCCTTCATCCCTCCGCATCGTCTGCTATTTGCATTTCCAAACAGAGCTGGGCGTGTCAACGAGACCACTGTGAAACCAGTTTGAGTGATGTGGGAAAGGGGGGGGGCTGATGTGATCACATCAGCTGAATAGATGTGATGGTATCGGAGCGAAAGCCTGTTATTGGTGGGTCCAGTCGGACACAGACTTGAGCTGGGAATGGCCTTGATGCTGCAGTCCCACCACCAGGTGTCGCCAGATCCTTCACACCAAATGACAGAGCTGCCAGTAAACCATTGGAGTCACTTACCAACGCGCCCGTCTTGTCTTTGTTTCAGCAAGAAACTTTAACGTGGTGAAGGCAGAGGTCATGATCCGAAAGGTGAGGCAGCAGAAGAGTAAAATCTGCACTTTGTTTTTTTCGTTCAACTCTTTCTGAGCCCCTGCCTCTACGTCTCTGCAGCATCTGGAGTTCAGGACCAAGATGAAAGTGGACAGCATCATCTCTGACTGGAAACCTCCAGAGGTTTGCACGCGCGGCGGCGGGACCACTTCTATCGCCGGGGGGGAAACGCCCTAACTCGGTTTTTCCTCCTTTCATCAGGTGATCGAGAAGTACGTGTCCGGAGGGATGTGCGGCTACGACAAAGAGGGCAGCCCCATCTGGTACGATGTGATCGGCCCTCTGGACCCCAAAGGCCTCCTGATGTCGGCGAGCAAGCAGGACTTCATGAAGACGAAGATCAGGCACACGGAGATGCTGCGGCGGGAGTGTCGGAGGCAGTCGGAGAAGGTTTGGAAGCAATTCCCGCTCTGGCCTTCCTTCCGTCTTTCCCGTCCTCGGTGTGAAGGTTCTTTGTCTCCTCTCAGCTGGGGAAGAACATCGAATCCATCACTCTGATCTACGACTGCGAGGGACTCGGACTGAAGCACATCTGGAAGCCTGCCATCGAAACTTACGGAGAGGTTTGACCCCCCCCCCAGAGCCATCGCCCATTCCTGTTCTGTCCCTTTCTTCATGGTTCTGTTCCCCTCACGCAGATCCTCACCATGTTTGAAGACAACTACCCCGAAGGAATGAAAAGAGTCTTCCTCATCAAAGGTAGCTCAGCTCATCTGTACGTCTCAAAGGCTGTCTCTACTTTTTTTCCCCCCTCGTGGTCTGAGTTGATCTTCTTGGTTGCTTTCATCTCTCCTACAGCTCCCAAAATGTTCCCCATGGCCTACAACCTGATCAAGCACTTCCTCTGTGAGGAGACGCGGCAGAAGATCATCGTTTTAGGAAGTAAGCCTTTTGACCGAGCTGGAGTCACGCTGACGGGATTTCATTTGGATTATTGGAATGTCACATTGAGTTGTGCACATTTATATGGTCTAATTAGGGTATTTTAAACACACTCCCCCTCTGGTGCCATGGCAATCCATCAGGTATTGCATATGGCACCAGAGGGACCATTTAAAAGCCCTCGATCCATCGGTTTTTGCTGATATTTGCAGGTAACTGGCAGGAGGTGCTGCGGACTCACATTGACCCGGATCAGCTTCCTGTGGCCTACGGAGGGAACCTGACCGACCCGGACGGAGACCCTCGCTGCAGAACCATGGTGAGAGAGCAGAAGGAAGGCAGGTGGGGGGGGGGTCGCCTATCCTCTTTCTTCCGGATAACCTGGGCCTTCTTGCTCCAGATCAAATACGGCGGCACCGTGCCAAAGTCCTACTACGTGCAGGACTCTGTGAAGGTCCAGTACGACAACAGCGTGACCGTCAGCCGCGGTTCCGTCTTCCAGCTGGAGTGTGACGTCGAGGCTCCTGGCAGCCTCCTGAGGTAGAGCCGACGCCCCGCGAGAGACCAGAGGGAGGGACAGCAGCGGGTAAACGGTTCCTTGTCCTCCCGCAGGTGGCAGTTCGCGAGCGACGGAGCGGATATCGGATTCGGCGTTTACAGACGCACCAAAGAGGGCAGCGGGCAGAAAGTGGCCAACATGCTCCAGGTCCTGCCCAGTGAGCGCTACAACGCCCACCTGGTCCCCGAGGACAGCTGCCTCACCTGCCCCGAGCCCGGAGTCTGTGAGTTCCCGCTTCCTGCGTTGCTCCGCTGGCCGCCCCGGGCACCTTCACGACCCTCTCTCTCTCTCTCTCTCTCTCTCTCTCTCTCTCTCTCTCTCCGTCTCTCTCTCGCCGCCACCTCGTTGGCGTTCTCCCGCAGACGTGCTGTGTTTCGACAACAGCTACAGCATCCTGCAGTCCAAGAGGGTGAGCTACAAAGTGGAGGTTCTCCCCCCCGCCGAGGGGCCGCCGCAGAACCCCCGGAGCCGAGGGGAGCAGAGGCTGCAGTGAGGGAACGACGGCGGCAGACGAGCGATCGCCCTGGCGTTCACTTTCGTTTTCTTGGAACTCTCAGGGGTCAAGGGTCACATGTTACATTATGATGCACAGAAGTTCTCCCTTTTCAAACAGAACCACCTTAATTACAAGCTATTGGTGTCAAACGCTGTCGTGTTTTTCGATGGAAAGGTTTGAAAGTGTTCATTTTTGCATCTGACTGAAGGGTGTTTTTTTTCACAGCAGCCAAATCAACACAGACGTGATTACTGCACGATAACGACACTTTGCGCTGTTTGACGTGGCCTTTTTTTGTATTATAATGTTGTGAACATTTAATTATAAGGCTACTGACCACGCAACTAATTAAGACTTAATTTATGAACACTGTACAGTTTGTATATTAATGTCCATCATGTGTGAATTGTGATGAACCTGCTTGACTTTTTTAAACCTTACAGTGACAGATCAGGTGCTTCTTTTTTTTTTTTTTTTTATTGCATCCAATAAATCAGGAGTATTTTACATTTCTAAACAAAGCCTTATGCGCTGAAGTTGTGTGTTTTTATTCCCACTTAACATCTGCAAAGATTAAAAGTCTTGGTACAGGTGTTGCAAAAAGGCTTTATTAATACTTGAAGATATCGTATTCCTTATTCCAATTAATTGTAGTCAGCTCTGAAATCATTCCAAAAAAACATCACTGTGGGACACACTGAGATGAAAAATACTGGAACAATGGTGATGATAAAAATAAATATATATATATAAACCTCTTACATATACAGTATGAGAAGTAGCTGTCATACTTAAAGTATCCGTTAGGTGGCGCTAAAAGACAATCAAATACCTCATAAACGCTGACCGCGGAACAATATTGGTCCTAATTATTATTCAACTTTGTTACTCTGTAACCTTAAAGCACTCGGCTGTGTATTTTACAGTGCGGTTGCATCTCCGAGGGCCCATTTGAGACCGCGGCGAATTCATTCGGACATAAAGGGTAATTAAAACCTTTTGGTCCGAGGGTTTGCGGTCAGAAGGCCGGGCTCCCCGCCAGAGGGATGCGGGATGGAGGAGGAGGGGTGATGATGCCGATGATGATGATGGGGCCGCACAGATGCCATGTGCCTTTACATAACAGTTGGCTCCCGACGCAATTGGACGAGAAACCGCAGCGGCAGCATCAGCATCAGCATCCGCATCCGCATCGCCCCGAGCCGGAGCGCACACGCTGCGGGGGGTGGGGGGGGTGGGAGGGGGGTGGGACGTTTGGTGTGGGTGTCGGAGCTCTACCTGTCACTGTCCGGTAGGCGGTGATTAGGGGGGTGTGTGTGACGGGGGGGGGGGGAGGAGCCGCTCGGACATGAGTAAATGACGTCAGCCCCCAGGTCGCCAAACAGTGAAACAAATATGGCGACAGAATGGAGCGGGCAGCAGGGTTACGTTCTCACTGTCATTCTGTTCCTGTGGACCGTCGTGGGTGGCCGGACGGAGACAGCCGCGGCGGCGGGGCCGGGCGTCGGCGGCGGCGGCCGCGGCGGCGCCAACGCCAGCCAGGTGCTCGGCATGCGGCTGGAGAAGAGCAACAAGCCGGCCAGCACCAATGACGACGGTGTCATCCAAGTGACTGAGGAGAGCTCCGTGCAGCTCCGGTTTTACGGGGTGCAGCTCCACTCGGGCGTCTGGACGCAGATCCGCTTCACGGAGGTGACGGACGCCGGCGGGGAGGACGCGGCGGAGGATGCGCGGGAGGCGGTGGCCGCGGCGCGGGGCGGCGGCGGCGCGGCGGAGGCGGCGGACAGGACTTGTGTGGACTTTACGAAGGACATCAGCGTTGGGAGCTTCATGAACGTCAGCAGTCGGGGCACGTCCGGGGTGCTCACCGTGCACGTTAAGCCGCTGCGCAAAAGCGAACCGCGCAAGGAGTACGCGCTGTGCACGCTGAGCCCCGACGGAGGCGGCTGGGTGCTGCTGGGGGACAGCGATGGCAGGGTGCTGGTGGTGGAGGAGAAGAAGTCCCTGCTGCCCATGTGGCTGCAGGTCATGATCATCTGCTGCCTGCTCGTGCTCTCGGGCATGTTCAGTGGCCTCAACCTGGGGCTGATGGCCCTGGACCCCATGGAGCTCCGCATCGTTCAGAGCTGCGGCACCGACAAGGAGAAGAAGTACGCCAGGAAGATCGAGCCCATTCGCAGCAAGGGGAACTATCTCCTCTGTTCGCTGCTCCTGGGGAACGTCTTGGTGAACACCACCCTCACCATCCTCCTGGACGACCTGATCGGGTCGGGTTTGGGGGCCGTGGTGGCCTCGACCATCGGCATCGTCATCTTCGGTGAGATCGTCCCCCAGGCGCTGTGCTCCCGCCACGGGCTGGCCGTAGGGGCCAACACCATCCTGGTGACCAAGCTGTTCATGTTGCTCACCTTCCCGCTGTCGTTCCCCGTCAGCAAGCTGCTGGACTTCCTGCTGGGGCAGGAGATCGGCACCGTGTACAACAGGGAGAAGCTGGTGGAGATGCTCAAGGTGACGGAGCCCTATAATGATCTGGTCAAAGAGGAGCTGAACATGATCCAGGGAGCCCTGGAGCTCCGGACCAAGACCGTGGAAGACGTGATGACGCCGCTGGACAACTGCTTCATGATCCAGGCGGACGCCGTGCTGGATTTCAACACCATGTCTGAGATCATGGAGAGCGGGTACACGCGGATCCCCGTGTACGACGACGAGAGGTCCAACATCGTGGACATCCTCTACGTGAAGGATCTGGCCTTTGTGGACCCGGACGACTGCACCACCCTGAAGACTGTCACCAAGTTCTACAACCACCCGGTGCACTTTGTGTTTCATGACACCAAGTTGGACGCCATGCTGGAGGAATTTAAGAAAGGTGTGTCCAGGCGGTGCATGCACGCACGTGCGCGTGTGTGTGTGCGTGAGTGTGTGTGTGTTCTCGTACATGCTACCGAGCGGCCATTATATGCTTTTGACGTGTGGAGCGAGGACATTTTGACTCTCCTCACGGCGACAAAGGTCTGTTTGAAGGTTGAGGGCTGGTTGACGAGAGGGTCCTCACAGCGATAGAAAGCACGCGCGAGGGTTTGTCGGGATGTTCCACCCATCAATAGCGGCGTTCGATACAGGCTGGGTTGCTGGGGAAGAGTTTATGCACTGATGCAGAGGTAGTTGAAACATCTCACACACACACACACACACACGCACGCACGCATGCGCACAACCTCAGATGACGGGCCTGGGTACATGTTTACAGCTGGAGGTCAGTTTTCAATCAGAACGGTGACGCTTGTCATGTTCTTTCTGCAGATGTGCCCATGAATGCATCTGCAGTCTGACGTTCGGAACGTTGACATCATTCCTCATTTCCTAAATCAGAAGCAACCAATGTGACCTTTGACCTTGAAGCGATAGAAGACTATATTCCAAGGCGTTTTACATCTTGACCAGATTACGCAATCTTAGATGAATTAGCAGCTTTCAGGTTAACGGTCCTGGATTTATAGAGAAGGATCCGTCTCTTTATCCAGACTCATCCTCTTCATTCTTCCTGTTAATATCGCGTTAACTGCGCTATCTGTGTTAAACGTTCCGGTGAGTGATCTGATCTGGCGCTCAGTGGATCTGACCTTGAGTCAGAAAACAGGAACTAATCGGTGAAATCGGCTCCTGCGCGATAACGTTTTGATGGGATGACAGTCGGCGCGTTCAGGCGCGCGGGATTATTGGAGGAAATCTCGGCGCTGATATCCACACCGTGAGCGCGGTGCTGGCCAGGGGCAGCTACAGCTGCTGCTGCTGATGATGATGATGATGATGGTGATGATGATGATGATGGTGATACTGGGTCCCAAAGATCTCTTCAGGTTTTCTCCAAACTTCTGCAGCATCAATGTTTCCTACAGGAGCTGCAGCTCACATCAATGACACACACGGTCCAATCACCTCCCCCCCGGGGGCTCGTTACCGCGCACCGCTTTCCGCCGACCTTGACCCCTGACCCTTGCGCTGCGGCGCTCCTCGCAGAGGATCAGCTGCGGACGGGGGGAGTGGCGCGGCGCGGCGCGGCCTGAGGTCACGTCTGTGTTGCGTTCGTGGTCTCTGGGTGGTACAAAAGGGTTTTGGTTCAGTACCAGCCTGTGTCCTCCAGCTGAGACGCTGAATTTGGTGACTCAGAGCGCGAATGAGTCAATGCGAACTTGTAGCCTTAAAGGAAAAAAAACAAAAACAAAACCCCTCTGTCCAGAACAGAGGTTATGTAAACACCGCCCATCACCCCCCCCAGAGTGTCCACATTGTGACCTTTAAGTGTATGTTATCAGCATTGAATGTCTTCAAAGATAATTACGGTCATTCAGAAGGTTTTTTAGTCGGCCCTTGTTTATTCGAGTCGGTCTCAGTTTAAGTCTGCAGCCCGTGTGACGTCATCCCCAGTCCTAGTGTTGTGTCAGAACCAGTCGGCAGAACCAGCGACCCCGCCTGAACGCGCTGGGGCAGGTCGGTGCTGAAGCAAAGCGCGGATCCGACCTCCTCCGGCCCAGAGTGGACACGCAGCCGTGTGAGGGCCTTAAACTTTAATGCCCTCCCGCGGTGTTGGCTTCCACAGCGGCTCACCGCTCGGGTTGCAGGTTCTCGCCCCGACCGGACAGTCGGGCGCTGAGGTTCCCGACTTCGGCTGAGCCGAGAGGAGAGTCTGACGTAGCCCGGTGATTGACGTCCGCCAGTCTCCGTGGCAACGGCGGCTGACTGAAGTGCACCTCTGAAATGTTGATGTTGGTCGTCGGGCAGAACAGAACTATTTTTTTTTTTTTTTTTAAAAGCTCTGAGCTGCTTTTTGGTCGTTCCCATTGTGCGGCGCTGCAGTAGGTGGAGGCGCGCCGAAGCCCGGCAGACTGGTGCCTTTTAACGAGGAGAGATCTGCCAGCAGATTAATCATTCGGTACCCTCTTTTTTTTCTGTCCTCTCAGCTTCTGCTGCCTCTTCCCTCCAGTCGCTCTGCTTTATCTTATTTTGGCAGTTCCTCTTAAGCTTTAAGTCCAGTCTGGGCTATTTAAAGACACCAAGCTGTCCAGCCTGCACTCAGGATAATTCCGCAGGCGGATCGAACGGCTGCGGCCAAACTGTATCCCAATCAGAACAAACAAAGATGGACGCTTTCATTCATCATCAGACCTGCCTCCTCTTCCTCCCTGGTGTTTGTAGCTGACCCCCCCCCCACCTCCATACACACACACACATACACACACCCTCACCCTTCCCGCCCTCACGTCCCGGTTTTCCGGAGCCCGTCATGCTGATTCCCGGTGTCTGCAGGTAAATCCCACCTGGCCATCGTCCAGAAGGTGAACAACGAGGGCGAGGGCGACCCGTTCTACGAGGTGCTGGGCCTGGTCACGCTGGAGGATGTCATCGAGGAGATCATCAAGTCAGAGATCCTGGACGAATCTGACCTTTACAGTGAGTCACAGCTGATCGGGCGGCGCTCTCATCCCATATAAGTGGCCAATTTACACCTAAAACAGATTCTTTAGATTCTAAATTGATGAATTGAAAGATATCATTCGGCATTGATGCTGAATTCTCCTCTTTCAATGGTCTCGTTTCCTTTATTTGGAATGTTTTGATACCAGTCTTTCACCAGTCTGGATCCACAACAGCATTGAGGATTATCTCTCTTTTGTCTACACAATCTGAAGAATGAAAACGGGGTCGTCGTGTGTCCTCACGCGTCCTGTCTCCATCTTTCTGTCGCCTGCAGCTGACAACAGGAACAGGAAGAAGGTGGACTCGAACAAGAACAAGCCCGACTTCTCAGCCTTCAAGCACGACGCCGACAGCAAAGTGAAGATCTCTCCCCAGCTCATGCTGGCGGCTCACCGTTTCCTGGCTACAGGTGAGCGACTCGGGGATTACCCCTGCTGACCCTCCGCCGAGGTCAAGCGCGTGCCTCACCCCTCCTCCCCTCCCTCCCCCAGAGGTCAGCCTGTTCAGCCCGTTCCAGATCACAGAGAAAGTCCTGCTGAGGATCCTCCGACACCCCGACGTCATTCAGGAAGTCAAGTTCAACGAGAGCGACAAGCGCTCGCCGCAGCACTACCTGTACCAGCGCGGAAAAGCCGTCGACCACTTCATCCTCATTCTGCAGGTACACACACACACACACTTGGACTTCTATCGCTGTGAGGACACTCACTGATAAAAGTTGGATGGATGCACAAACACACACACCTGTGTTGTCTCATTGCACAGAAGCATTAATTACATGTCCCTTTAATATCTGTGACTGTTGTGCCACCGTAAACACACTGAGGTGGGTGGAGGGATCGTTCTGTAGGCTAAAGGAAACAGACTGACCCACTTAAAGGTGCCACAAACAGACGCATCAGCACAGATTGACCTTTAAAGATGCTTTAAGTGGATTTTTTTTCAACTTAAGAAACAATCTTAACAGACAATGTACACTTTTACAATATAACAGTTTTCATCATCTTCGGTGTTCTGTCTTTGCACAAGTGAATGCATCGACTGAATTACATAAATATCTTTAATTTACAGATCATTGATAGATAGATAGAAAGATAGATAGATAGATAGATAGATAGATAGATAGATAATATGTAGCAGATATTTCTTTCGAGTCTTCATTTTTGTGCAGTTGCATCCTCTGGTTTGTTGTGCACAAGGTGCTGCGAAATAAATCAAGGATGTTGTTCAAGGATTAAGATGGATGAATAATTTGTGCATTTCAGATTAGCCCTAAAAGAAACCTCCCCTGTGAGTGAATTCATGTGGTCAGAGTCCTGTGCGGTATTTTCAGAGGGTCTCCTGGACCTCTGCTGCCCTCTTACGTAAGGCGCACACAGGGCTCGTAAGGAGGGGATTGAAGGGTTGAAGCAGGTGGGAAAGCAGAAAAGCAGATAGACGGAGGAGCGACAGTGAGCGGCATTAAAAATCAGCTGCAGCAGCGCAGCATATGGAGGATAAGACGGCACAGAGAGGCAAGATAAGGAGGAGGACAAACGTACGGCATTAAATCCTCCCTCTGCACCAGGAGGACAACAGAGACAACAGTGCTGCAGAGCAAACACACACACACACACACACACAAACACTAATCATCTTTCACCAGATTGGCCAATAAAGCTTTGAGAATCACATCAATACAACTTTATTAGAAAATAAAAAAACAATGTGATTAATCATCATCACATCTACGCATACACAACGTTCCAAATGATTAAGCAAATTGTATTTAAGTGTCATAATGAGACATTTTTTGCCTTTTGATTCAACTCATGGAGTTGGCTATCGAGTGTTTGGG